>OV651815.1:92424554-93024554 GCA_927349885.1 Psylliodes chrysocephalus
TTTTGTGTTTTTCTTTGTATCCGTTCATGAGTTATCAATTAAACATAAAGCGATATTAAGCGATAGAAAAGAACAACAAGTCTGTTCGTATTTAAAAATGGCTGCCGACTCACTGTAGCCACCTGATTCATTGTTTCCACAATGACCCTATACATTTTGAGAGATTAACTCAACTACCTTTTTCCCTTAATTTTTTTCCTATTATTTTTTTAATTTTTGATGTAGAAATTACTTTTAACAAGATCTTCAAAATATTCCATAGTCACATTAATAAAGGGTGATCCAATTTCAGTTTCCTACATTGGCACTACTGTAAATCAAACAGTTCATAATATGCATTTGTTTTCGAAGCGCCAAAAGTCAGTTTGTAGTAACACATTTACGAAACAAATTGCTTAACTACCGCTCAACGCATGCAAATTGTGCAATTATTTTATCATAACAACAATTCGAAATGTCAAAAAATTTGAAGATACTGGAAGTGTTGCAGATATCAGAAGGTCTGTGAATCATCGTCGTGCATGTTCAGCTAAATATATTGCTGCAGTTAGTGAAAGCCTGGCTGCCAACCCAAGAATGTCGATTCGCCGGCGCTCGCAAGTTTTAGGCTTTTCTTATGGCGCATTTTGCATCGGGATTTGCATTTACACCCATATAAAATTCAGCGAACACAAGAGCTGAAGCTTAGGGACCATAACCAATCAACCCGAAACGTTAGATCATCTGAAAAACAATATTCGCCAAGTTATTGCCAACATACCACGCAAAATGTTTGAAAAATTCATCGAAAACTATCTGAAAAGGGCCGACTCTTGCAGAAGGTCTAGAGGCGGCTATTTAAATGATAATATTTTTCATACTTAATGAAATACTTAATATTTTTTATTGCTAAAGTTAAAATATAATTGTTTCTAAATTTTTGAGTTTTATTTCATTTCAAAGATGGGAAATTCAAATTGGATCACCCTTTACCAAATTATGAGATAATCTTTTCACATACATATGTTTGTTATGTTTTATAAATTTCGCTCCATCTTTTTCTTATACATGTGTCAAATTAAAAAAAAAATGCGTGGATTGTAACTATTTACATTGCAAACTAAGCATTTAACTAGTATCTTCAAATCCTTATTATTATATATTTAATGCATATCATTGTTTCAGCTACCATACCAAAATGTGGGGGATGCCATGAACTAATTCTGGATAGGTTTATCTTGAAAGTAGCAGATAGAACGTGGCATGCCAAATGTCTTCAATGTAATGACTGCAGAGTACAATTAACGGATAAGTGTTTCGCAAGGAACGGCCAACTATTTTGTAAAGACGATTTTTTCAAGTAAGTATCAGATCTATCTTTACTTTAGATTACTCAATTATTAAAGTATGAATTTTTATAAATGCACCATTAAAATATTTAACGAAATACTTAAAAATGTAAAGTTTCATTGGTAAACTTTATTACTATATTTTATAAATATAAACGTTATTGTATTAGATAGGTACTATCAGAGCTCTGGGCAATAAATTGTGATCAAAAACTACTCAGTATTGGTACTCGCAAGTACTTTTATCCTGATAGGACTCATACTTAAAAAAATTTAATGCAAAATCTTTTTGCTACCGATCTAGCTGTGGTGATTCCATTACGACCATTCGTTTGTCCAATTTTTTATGTTTAAACCCACGGGTCAATAAAACTTGCCACAATGTTTGTAAACACGTATAATACGCCATTTTAGTGATGATGTTATTATGGTTCCACTGACAATTAAAGTGACAGTAGATTTTTTGAGTGCGTTTTTTTTTTTCGTTTTGTTTACCTAAATTATATCGTTTTTTCACTTTTATAAGTATTTTCCTAAAGTAAGTAAATAACGTGTATCAAATATACAATCCTTTATTTACCAATTACATACCTTTAAACTATTTTTTATGACCTGCAAAGAATATTTAGAAAAAACTTAAAACAGTAAAAACGCATATGTCAAATTTATTGATGGTTTTGTTAAAAGTTTGGTTAGAATTAAATGTCAGTGGAACTAAAATGACATCACACTAAACTGGTGTATTAAAATCAGGATATTCTTTTAATTTTTGTTGGATCATTTCTAAAGTCGAGACCTTATTTTCTGCAAATAAATAATAAATTGTTCTACAGATAGTTTTTTGTGAATTTATCCACCCGTTTAAGTTTTTACTAAGGTCTATTTTTCTATTTTCTCTCTGATAACCCTATATACGAGTATGCTAGAATAAATTTGTTAGTTGTGAAATTCTTTTAATTATTTCTGATCCATTTCTTTTTTAAACATTTAGATATATTCAAAACTATACAATTGTCCTTGAGTACCTAAATCTTCGTTTTTAAACAGAAAACACACTTTCCCAAGCCCTCCATAGTGTCATTGCTAATAAATATTTATCGTCGACAAAGTCTAACTGAACAAAACACAAAAATCAGAAACCTCCGCGACTCCTATTATAACTATTTTATATCTCAAGTGCGCTACTGGTTTTTGTTATCAACTTTTGTAGAATACGAACAAAAAATTGATAATTATAATGTGTCCAATAGGCTAGCAAATTACTGATTTCTTTCTAAGCGACGTAAATTCATTACTAGGTTATTCTATGTACACTGTACATTAAATAAGGGGCTTGATATTTATTTTATTTTTCTTTTTATAATTTAACATTGCCGGCAAAATAAAATTTAGTTAAAAGTAAATTTATTCAATTGATAATCATAACAGATAAAGTTTATTCTCACAAAGTCAAGAGTGTTCCACTAAGAGAGGTAGCTGGCTAGCATATTAGAAAACCGCCGACACAGTTCAGAATAATAGTCTCGTAAAATATCGACGTGTTAGACTAATACGTCGGCGATTTACTAATACGAGTTATCAGTCAATCGTATATTTAGCAAAAAGAGATACTTTTGAAATTATTGCCTCATACATATTTTTAAATTTAAAAATTCACTTTTATTTTTATGGAAAATAAAATTTAATGCAGAGGATTATAGCCAAATATGGAATACGTTCCTATAATGGAATGGCACTAATTTATTTTAACAAGCTCCAATAAACCAGTGAACGCTAAATGCAACGTATGCCGACTCACAAATTTTGCTAATTTTTTCGTAAAATCGAATATTAATATTAATAATAATAATGCACAAGGGAAGTATCAAGTACCAACTTTTTATACAGAATATATGTTTAAGCATAACAAGCTTTTTGTTCCTATTTAGCATATTAAATTAGTGTTGAGGGTAATGTTTGAACACTTAACAATGGCGATGTACCTAAATGGAGTGGTGTCCGCAATTTGAAACTCACAAGTAAATGATTACAATGAAAGATGTCAGGGGTAAACAGTGGATACACTACAATAAATGTTTAGATTGGTGCCATTTCGACTGTTCAGGAGCAGAAAACAATATAATTTTGAACAAATTATGTAAAGGAGTTTTAGTTTAATTTTTTTTTTTTTACTTATTGCCTCCTATAGTCTATTCACCAGTGTTGTATTCGGCTCAATTGGCTTTGGCTGCGTAACAGTAAATATTTTAGAGTGTAAAGCTTTGTGTTATTCTTGGTTTTGGTTGAACAAGCGTTTAGTTTTATTGCACAACATACGTGTTGTTTGTTGTTGTTTGTTGTTGTTCTTATTGTTGTTATTAATTTCGTTTTGCTGGACTGCTTTATTTGATAAAACTATAATATGTCCTCCACGGATACCGCGGATGAAGGTGAAAACATACCGTTCACACCTCTCAAAAAACGTCCAAAAAGGGACATTTGGACTCCCGAACAAAAGAAATGATCCTCAATGTTAATGAACATGAAAGGCTACAGAATCCTGGGATTGTGGTTCATGAAATTGAAAGAACAGTGGCAGATAGAACAGGGATGTGTTGTAAAACAGTGTTTAACATCGTTAAGGAGTATAAACAAAACAGAACATTCTCTGAACCAAAAAGAAAATAGCGCTACACGCAAATCTTAGATTCCGTAGAATATTTCGATAAAGCTGCAATAAGACGGAAAATGCATCAATTCTTTTTTAGGAATGAGCTCTCCACAGTCGATAAAGTTTTAAAAGAGGTTAATGATGATCAAGATTTACCAAGTTTTAAAAGAACAACTTTCTGAAAACTATTAAAAAACTTAATTTCAAATGTCAAACTCGGGGTAAAAACAGTATGCTGCTGGGTAGAAAGGAAATTGTCCTGTGGAGAAGGGATTACTTAAAGAAAATAAAAAAATTCAGAAATCAAGGCCGAAAGATATATTACACAGATGAAACCTGGATTAACGCTGGCCATACAAAATCAAAAGTTTGGGTAGATACTTCTATCGCTTCATCCAGACAAGCCTTTTTGGATGGATTGTCAACAGGGTTAAAAAACCCGTCAGGTAAATGATTTTCAGTTACCTTCTTAATCTTAGGTAATATTATCATTTTCTAAGCATACAGTACAGTTATTAAATAATGGTAGGCATATTACTTATTGAGGGTTGTAAAAAGCATATTATGCACGAATGGAAAAATGGAAAAGTAATTAAGTGAGTGCATAAAATGTGGGAACTAGACAATATCGTGGAGGTTCAAATTGAACCAATTGTTATAGCAGTTGGTGATAGTAGTAGCTCAAGCATGTCAGAATTAGAGTCAGAACAATACATTTAAGTAAGTCAGTAGCTATAGTCACAAAAAAGATTTCCAAAAAAACGTTTATTTTAAAAAGTAACCCTTAAATGTACGAAAGTAAGTTGTTATGGCTTCTAATTAATAAAAAAATATAGCATATATATTAAACTGTTCACTCAGTCCAGTCCTGGTCCCGATTATGTACAATACATATTTTAAGATTTTATTTTTTCGCATGATTCACGAGCTTAATGCGGCCCTGTTCGGTTTAGGTGTTCACGTGATTCTGTTGACATCGGGCGTATTTGAAATGTGAATATAGTATAGTCCCACATTATTTTTAACACACATCACGTCGCCAACGCAATGAGCTGCTTTTGTAACTCTATTTTATTTAGTTTTCTTCCAGTGTTGTCTTTCTGCAACCAATAGATGTTGGTTGTACTCTTTTTAACCGACTTCAGAAAAGAAGGAGGTTCTGAATTCGCCGCAATAGTTTTTTTTATGTATGTTCAGCGATAATTCTTTAACACGGTGTCCGATTTTAATGATTCTTTTTTTGTTAGGGGTGGTCTCATATAAATTTGGTCAAAATCTAATAATTGGGTCCATGAGAAAATCCTCAAACTCTTCATTTTTCATGAATGTTTAGCGATAATGCTTTAACACGGTGTCCGATTTCAATGATTCTTTTTTTGTTAGTAAGGAAGTACCTCAGGGGTGGTCCCATATAAATTTGGTTAAGATGTGATGATGGTATCTTCACGTTTTTGAAGTCGGTTTTTTTTAATTTTTAATTTCTAATATTTGTTAGTGTAAGTTATGTTATGTTGGGAATGGGGTGTTGATACACTGCGACCTAAAAGATCTATTGTGCCCCCCCTTCTGCACCAACCAAGAAAATGTCTCAATGCCTATAACGACCCTTTCAATCCTATTTTTTCAAGGAAGTGTAGGATTTGAAGTGGCTTCAAGTTAGGTAAATCTCCCTCTTCTATATAATATCCTTCTAGATATAGTGCCCTTGGATGCTGGAGTGCTACACATTCAGTTAGGATGTAAATGGAGGTTTCGTCCTCCTCCACACAGAATCTGCACTCACTATCCTCTACTACTCTCAGTTTACTTAGGTGTCCTTTTAGTCAGCAATGCCCGGTAAGGATCCCTGTTACAATACGTAGCCTGTTCTTGCTTAGGCAGATGCAGGCTTCCGATCTTTTCTGGTTATATTCACCCAGAAGTATCTTGGCCTGTCTCAGCTCCAAGAGATTGTTCCAATTATCGATTCTTCTACTGCCCAATTCTCTTTTAATCTCTCCTAATATTATGTTATTGCTGATACCGCAGAACGGCTCAGGTCCTACAAAGGGTGTTTGAGCCCCTTTCCTTGCAAGACTATCTGCAATCTCGTTACCCTGTACCCCGTTATGCCCCGGGAGAAGAAAATGCTTTAAATAAAAATTACTTCTCTACAATTTTTGTCGTCTATAAAATTTTCCTAAAATGGTTTGTATTCGGGAAATTTGACAAAGTGTAAAAAATCAAATTTTTATGAAAATTGTTGAAATAAAAGTTGTTTGTGATATAATTTTTGTTTTATACAAAATTTTAGTTTAGTTTAAACTCTAAACATTTTCAGAGGTGCTACAAAAGATTGTACTAAATAACCGGAAAAATCCTGTAATAACTAGATAGAAAAGTCATGCCCAACAATTTGGCGAAAACCGGATTTGGCTATCTCATTTCAAACCGCAGATTTTCGTAAAATGTCAATTTTTAACTTAATGCGCTCTAGCGACGTTCGTAAGATGTAAGCATCCACAGTTTATACAGCCAGAAATGAGGCTAAAAAAGCTCTTCTAAATGAAACTAAGATCACTAAATGTTTACTTCCAGTAACTCCACTCTATTTCACAACTGACAAAAATTACACTGGAGGCTTTTTGTTCAGAAAATATTGAAGATTAAATTAGTAATAATTATAAATATACTTTATTTGGTATTTTTTTGAGAAAATTATATTTTTATGTTTTGACGTCATAATTACGCCATCCTACAAACTTGGAAAATAATTTCCAACAATTTCTCTTGACCCGGTACATTAGAGGCGTGGTATTGAACCAGTTATCTAAAAATCAGCTTGCACTGATTTTTTTTAAATTTCAAAGCATACTTATCCTGGACTATATCCCCCTTCAATAAAAAATTATTTTTTCTATTTTTACAGAACTGGTTTCATTATGAACAAATATAAAGTTCAGTTATCCTCAGTAAAACTGGAAATTTGACATTTAATACATGCAAAACATTCTTGTATTTCGACTTTTTATTTTTTATAGAAAAAAAGCCCTAAGAGCCGAAGAAATCAGCCCTAAATAACAAAATTTGCTTTTGACTATCAACAAATACTTTTTAAAGGTAAAAATTAACTGTATAATCATTAAAATGTACTTTTTAAACGTAAAAAGTTACTTTTAAACCACTGCACACTACTTTTTAACCACTAAAAACTATTTTTTAAAGATAAAAATTAATTCTTTATCAATTTTACCTTTTAAAAGTAAAAATAGTATATTATGTTACTAGGAGTAGAAGGCCAACATTATATGTTGAGCCCAGAATTTTGCATAGCTGAGGCGTTAGCCGAAGCTGTGCAAACTGGGCGAAACATATAATTGGCCTTCTAATCCGAGTGACATATACTATTTTTTCTTCAAGCATTTAAATAAAAGTATGGATAAAAATAATTAAAATAAAAAAGCAGAAATTAATAGAATATCTGTAAAACTAAATAACAGTTTAAAAAAATTATGTACCTACCTTAGTTGCTAAATATCTCTTGTTTGGTGCACTCTTAAGAAAGTTATCAAACTCCTGTTTAGAAAGAACGTTTGACTTCTTCGGTTTGTAATTATCACCTTTTCGTTTTAAGAAGGCAATTAATTTTGAATATTTTTCAATTTTTACATTATGTTTAATATTTAGTTCTGATTTCAGCATTGAATACTGCGACCACATTGTTGAACTTTTGAATTTTTCAGACAAATTAGTAAAATATGCGATCAGAACATTTTCTGAATAAAAATGTACGTGATTTTCTTCACTCCATTTCACAAATTTTGTGTAAGCATAATCGTAAACTTTCTTCGATTTCGTAGGTATTAAGGTTTCTATCGAAGATTTGGCTATTTCTAGCAATTCGGGAGGTGTTGATTGTATTTCTTCTGATATTTTCTTTTTACTTGAACAACACAGGTATAACGAACGGGTTAACACCATTTTTTTTATATTCTAAATCATACACTGACAAACGTCAAATTAAATAAGTATTAAAATGACAGTTCCAGCCTACTTGATTGCAACGTTCATAATAAGCCATTTAACATTAGGTTTATGCTTTTTTATACTAGTACAAAAATGAAAAATATTTGTACTAGTATAAAAATGGCTACTTCCACAACACGTGTACCTTGACATAATGTAAACATTATTATACGCTTAAAGAAAAAAATATTTTTTAATTGCAGTACCTAATTTTTAACCAATAAAACTACTTTTACCCACTAAAAACAATTAAACTACCCGTTAACTATTGAAAACCTACTTTTTAACCATAAAGAACTACTTTTTAGTGAGTAGAATTTTATTTTCTAATCACGCTCCTTATCGGCCATCCTACAAACTTGAAAAGAATGTCCAACAATTTCTCTTGACAGTTTTTTAAAAAATATTTTTTCCCCAAAGCTATACTATTATTAGTTTCTGCAATAGAGCCGGCTACTTCTCTTAATAATGGAACACCCGGTACATTAGAGGCGTGATATTCAACCAGCCATGTAAAAATCAGTTTTTAAATTTCAAAGCATACCTATCCTGGACTATATCCCCCTTCAATAATTAAAAATTAAACTGTCCGTACATACATAATTTGATCAGTTCGATTATTCTTCCTGATGATAAGAGAAATATGAAATAAAAATAAAATTTACACTAAAAAAATGTTATAATTTTCTAAAACACATCGTGAAATTAAGTTGGTTTAGTCACATCAGTTGCTAGTCTCCCTCATTTCATTTATCCTTTCACGCATTGTTAATTTACAAATTTAATTTAACTGGTTTTTCAGCAGAACTATTACCATTTTTTCGTTGGTTCAATTCATCCTGTAGTTTCTCAATTTTTTCCTTAATCCATTCACCTCTTATCTTTTCTAGCTCAAATAAACGTTTCCATTCTTTAGTTAATTCTTCATTTAAACTAACAACCATTATATTTTAATTTCATCAACAATTTATAAATTATATGGTAAGGACTTCTTACTGAAGAATAGAAGTTGTGTTTTTCTACGATTTGGATTGACTAAATTTGATGTTTTTTAAAAATATGACATTCGAAACATGACAACAAACAGCTTTTACTGAGCTATGTACACTGCCGAGCATAAAATTATGATTACTTCGTAATTTGCATTTATTTTAGAACTTTTTAGCTTTTCCGGATTTTTTTCGCCCGTAGCATAGTTTACTAAGTTTATGGGATGATTTTGATGTGATTGCTTAAATAAAAATAAAGTTTTTGTTGTTTCGATAAGCGTTGGACAAAAAAGAACTTCTCGCCCAAATTCCTGAAATATATTACCCCCTTTACATGCAGCTCACTTCCGCATCAGTGAGCAGGGAATTGGGTAGGGAAGTGGGTAGCGCGAGTATGTAAACACGTCGATTGCGCTGCCATTGCTCATGCCACTACCGCTGCCGTCCGCTCCCTTCAGTGGCGGTATTTCGAAAGGAAGTCAAAGGACTGGCAGCACGAGTGGGCGCAATGGTTTACATGCTGCCCACTGTCCTGTCCTGTTACTTTACCAAGTGCACAAAGAAAAACTTATGTGTTTGTTGTTTGGTGAATTATTGGCACCAATAACATTTTAACCATTATTGAGAGGAACAAAGACCAAGTGCTAAAGTTTATAGAGCTATATGCAACTGAGGGATCCTGTAGATCCTTCACATATATCACAAAAAAAATACGTAGAAAAGGATAAGTGAAAAGGTAGAAAATGCTTCGATTGATAAGGTCTGTAGCGGGTGCTGATGAGGTGTTTCAGTCTATTTGTTTTTTTTATTATACATTTCTTTTTAAAACAATATTATTTTGCAAATTCAAAAATTAGAGCGCTATCGCCGCGGCAATTTCTACGCCCTCTATTATTGCTAAAGAATAATGGGTAGGCGCGATAGCTGCATGTAAATAGTCACTTGCTTCACAGGCTGCCGTGGAATTATTCAGGGCAGGACAGCGGGAGGAGCAAGTAGTAGCGGCAGTGGCTGCATGTAAAGGCGGCATATTATTAGTATACTTTTTGTTTCCGTGGTTCTACCTCTCTATTGCAAATTGATTAGTATTATCATTGCACACTTACAATGACACACACTTTTTGAAATAGTCATAAATCCTGTTGTTGCGGCACGAATTAATGGATCGAACAACTTACCTGAAGGAAGTTCGATCCTAATTATGTTAGTGGAAATAAAGATAACCATGTAGTATACCTATGTTACACCGCTGGCCCACATGTTCAGATTTAAAATTTTACGTCACTCTCTATCGCTGTCTGCCTACATTAATCATTACCTGTTGTGGAGCCTAGGAGTTTGGGGTTAAAAATAATATAAATATGCTGGAGGTGGGACTTTATTTCCACTGACAAGGATGTTCGCATAATTAGGATCGAACTTCCTTCAGGTAAGTCGTTTGAGCCATTAATTATGCTTCACATCCTTGTTAGTGAAAATAGAGATAACCATGTAGTTGTTTAGAGGATGTTCTATTCAATTTAAAACTAGATTTTTGCTTTCTACGTAAATGTATAAAATAGAATATGCAAAAAAATATTACTATAAATTTCCCACAAAATTAACAATAATATTGAATTTTAACAATCCAGTTTTATAATTTTTTAATGCTTTTGCGAACGTTGGTTTTACAACGTCTTAATTGTAAAACTTGTTAAACACTACTGATCTCTTTGTCCTACAATTTTTCTAATGGTTTCGATATTGACGCAGATTATGAGGACGATCGAGGTACATACGTATGTGCACTAAGTGCTTGTGCTACCCACCCAATAGTTTGGGGAGATACTGGATGGACTGGAGCGTTAGTGGTTAGAATAAAAGGTCCTGAAGACCTGTCAGACTTTGTTTTTTTTTTTCCTATTCCCCCATAAAATAAAAATTGTTTCTGCCGAGCATAAATTGAGGTAATTCGTGGGGGAATGAAAATACTAATAAAGGCTGGGCTCGTTGTGGAGTCGAAGTTTTAGCATTTCGTCAATGAAAATTTGTATATTGTTAGCTTCCACCTTGACATTTTCAACTTTAATTTTTGAGAAGGTCTATACCCGTTGGGCTGTAAGCATAACAAGTTTGGCTCCTAGATGTTTTAAGTTTTTCAAGTGAAAGAAACTAATGAAGTATTTTAAAACTGTGTTTTGATCTCAAGTTTGAATACATTTTGGCAAAATAAGATGACTTTTTTAGAAATTTCCTAATATACATTTTCTTGTATTATTCAGGATTTCTATAATGAAAGTTAGGGACTATTCATAATGAGAGTTAGGGCAGAACTCTGGTTATAAGGAGTTCTAAATGAAGGTTTGCTGCAGTGAATAACTAGGTTCAATGTTGACATGTACCGTAAAAAGCATTTATTATTTTTTTTTGTAACATGGGATGTTTGTTTCCCATTTTGGTACAAGCACTATGCCTTCTGCTTGGTCTTTCTAATTTTAGTACTTATACAAGAAATGCATCAGCTACGTAACAATCGAGTTCTCGCACACTTTAGATAAAAAACACTTTTTTTATTTATGATGAGTCATAGAGATTGTAAAGAATCAACCGTTGTATTACACTGTTTGAGACATTCATCACTAGAATTAGGAAATCGTTAAGGTTATTTCCAAAAGCCTTAGTTGATACACTACCGGTTTTTTAAAGTGTTTGCAAAAACATATGGAGCAAATGGTCAAACCAAATGTGAGACACTCAAATTCGTAAGTTATTTTCTTTTTTTATTTTCAAATACTTTCCTTATTTTTTTATGTATTGATATGAGATAAGACACAAAATTATTCTGTAACAAAATATTCTGGGCAGACCTGAGATTTTCCAGTTTAAAATGCGAGAATCTATATATTTGTTAAAGATGAATCTAGATGAATCATTTCATTTGGGTCGCTATTTAAAAGTAGACGCCTGAAGTTCAAAGACTGCTTGAAATTATTGTTTGTTTTTAGTTGGTGCCTTTAAATTAAATGTATGGTAGTTTTTTCAAATGCTTTACATATCTCTACAAGATTATTTCTATTATATTTTTCACATTTGTGTTTAAAGACGGATATATAAGGTGCCTGCGATGCATATATTCTATGGTAGATGTCTAGCTTTGTGTGTTGACTTTGAGCCCAAAGTCAACACACCTTACACCACATATTCTCCTTTCCACTAGGCGAGCCTGAAGATGAAGTGATGATACTTCGAAACCGGTCGCAATCAATGTTTTGTTGAATAATTAAACATTGACTTTCCTTGTGAGATATAAAGGACTTTTTCTCCCCCCTTCACCTAAAAAAAAAAAATGACATTTTTACATTAACAATGTCATTTTAATCTCAGTTTAACACAACGGTGGAATCGGATCTAAGCAGTTTTTATATTAAAAACCTGTGGTAGGAAGCATTATTCATGATAATAAGCCACAGTTCATCTAGCAATACTATTGACTATTCACAAAGCAATTTTCGAGACTTTCCCTGTATTTACATCACCTTTTTTAACCTCTTCCAATTTTTTTCTTACCATGTACATTTATCAAGTTGGCAAAACAGAAAATTGAATCGGTCATTTCAGAAACGACACATGTCACATTTGTGGCCATTTTGTTTTTATTACAAAAATACAATATTTAAAGGTAAATTATAATTATTCAATTATACCCAAAATAGAGCAAGTTGTAAACGCTAAGTGTACAAAACTATTTTTTAATTATGTTTTGAGATATTAATGTTTTCTTATTTTTTGAAAAATGATCTACAACTGACATGTGCTGTTTCTCAAATGACCGATTCAATTATATTTAAATAACATTCAATTTTCGTAAAATGTTTCTTCTGCTATTGGAGTTTCGTAATAAAGTGGCAACGTCTTCTTTTGTAAACTGATGATGATAGTGGTAGTGCTAATGTAGGCCCAACAAATTGTGGGCCTTAGTGGTTCAAAGTAGATATAAGGGTGACAACTGATTATGGAGAGGCTTATGTTATTTTCTTTTTATGTAAAACAAATCATAATTTTTCCTTTTCTGATTTAGTGCACTTGTATCTATCAAGCATTTGTATATTTTTCAAAATACGACCATAATAATAAAAGAACTGATAAAAACTACTTTATTTCTAAAGTTACTTTCTCATGTTTTCATTCACTCATTTATTTATCTCCTCTTTTTCCGTTTATATGAAATACACAGTAAATATTGTTGTTAAGGAAGCCAAAATTTCCGTTCAACATTACAGTAATTTGAGTAGTAATTGAAGAAACCACAAGCCGCAGAGAAACCTCTCAAATTTTAATGAAGTGCATTTATAAATGATTCATCTTAATAGCTCCTTAGTTAGTTTGAGGTAGTTAGAAACCCTTCAAATGATGTAGACCATTATTCAAAGCATAATAGATTTTAAGGTTTAATTGCAATGTGAAAAAGAATTACACAGATAGTTTATAGTTTGGTTTTTAGTGGTGACTGGGTTTTCTATAATTTAATCAGTATCTGAAAAATAGAACATTATTTTCTATGTTTAAATATAAATAAAACGAAATGATCCATTTTTCATACAAAGAAAGAAAACTATTATAATTTTATTTAAAAAAAAAGTGATGGCCCAAAAATGAGGGGTTTTGCAAAATGTTAGAATGGTGATTATAACCTAAAATCTAATTCAAATGAAGTATCTTCTCTTAACAGTATTATTATTTTTTTTTTGGCAACCCATTTGCGGTATATTTATAAACATATTTTATTTAATAGAAAAACTTTCATCTGTTAAACAGATGGGTGAAGGTCGACCTTACTTCAGATTTTAGACTAAGAGGAGTAATTTTTTTTTTTTCGTTTTTTCACTAACTATACATCAAATTACTTTATTGTAAAAAAAGACCTTTTTTTTATTTCTTAAAGAAAGATTTTTGGGTTTCGATTTAGTTGAAAATACGCATACAGATAGAGAATACCTTGTAGATTTAAAAAAAATAAATGTTATACGTGTAAATTTACAATAAAGTAATTAGATGTATAATGCAAATATGAACATATATGTGATTAAAGACACTAGACAAAATATTGGTTTATTTTACCAATCATTAATTTACAGTATGAGTTGAGTTTTCGCCTTTCATTACTCGTGCAAAAAGCAACAAAGCTATTCGCACTTACATTTAATTATCAGAACATTCTTTTTTACTTGTTACAACCATTAAAACATGTAAATATTGGCATTAAGTTATATAGTATTTTTAATACAAATCCAGATGCACACCAGAGATCATTTATGACGTCATGGTCTTGCAGTGTTGTCTAATCGTCAGATTAGTTGAGGAATTTAGAAAGTTTTGAAATTGTGAGGTTCTGTATTTGTTATGTTACTAGGGACAATTAGTTTTAAATGTATCTAACTAATGGAAAATAATAAATTCCTTTATGCATAAAATAAACATGTGATCAAAGAAGCTGTAAACATATTGCAAGTCATGGAAAATAAAACTGTATAATTAGTATAGAAAATATCTCAAACTAATTTTATTTCACCAAGAAAGTTATTTATTAGAACTACATTTAAGTTATAAACCACAACACTCCATAAAATCAAAGAGATCATTGAAAAAATGAAAACTACAAAAGCATGTGGAGGAGTCATAATATCGGTAGATACCTACACTCAAAGAATTAAAGTTTGAAATTGCTAAAATATTTGAATACAAGAAGGACATTTTAAAAATATTTGAGCAGGTTCTTTAGTAAATCTCACTTTCAGTAAGGGTTCTCTATCTCAATTAGTCAAGACAGTCAGAAATGCTTCAAAAATAGACTGATATCGCTGCTTCTTTTCAACTCTCGAGTTATTGAAACCTGTATGAACAATCGATTCATCACTTAAACATCAATGTTCTACATCCTACCTGTTTCAAAAGACATTTGAAAAATGTTGTTCTCAGTGGATTCTTTAGCAATACAGAACTAAAATATTCTACTTTTTGCTAGAGTATCAGTGTTGGCGAATCGAAAATGTAAAATTTCCCATCACTTAATCCCAAAATTTCCCCTTTATCCACTCACTGTTTTTAAAATTACCTTTTTCCACTCGTACTAAAAAAATGTTTTCTATATAACTCAGAAAAGCGTTCTAGTATGTTTCTATTTAACAAAAATAAAAATAAATTCAACATATCAGTTGATCTAATGACTAAATACACTAGACGTTGAAGGCCAATTAAAAATTATCTGAAAAACAAAGGCAAAGAACATCTCAAAGTCTGTATCACAGCAAAGTTTTAGACCGTTTTTCTCCTGAAAACAACTAGTCCCTTGGCTAATACCGCAACAGGAATTGAATTATATCAAAGGAAAAGGTGGGAAAGCAGGGAAACCATAATTATCAACAGTCTAGCTTTGATTTTGCTTCCTAAGGAGAACGTCATAATGGAACCAGTTTCGTCCTTATTAGGACAAAAAATAAACAATATCAACTTCATTTTCTAATTAAGTCTGCTTGATGTGTTACATCTTTACTCTTATATATTAAAGCTGGTTAAGAAAGTGTAGGTAGTCAACAAGTAAAAGTAAACCATGGTAACGCCATCTACATTTAGGAAGCAAAATCAAAGCTTGCTGTGGTACCTAATTCTCTAGAACAAGGCGGAACAATAACAAGACTAGAGTGTTGAAAATTATTTTTCTTTCTGATATAATGCAATGTCTGTTGTGGTATTATCTAAAGAAATAGTTATTTTCAGAAGAAAAACGATCATTCAACTTTGCTTTAACAAGGACTTTAAGATTTTAAATATACAGGGTGGCTCACGCTCAACGGGACGGAGCTTTATGGGAAAACGACCAAAGATATAAAAAATTCGTTTGGGAGGAATACGTAGGTTACAGACGGCTACAATTTAAAATTTGTTAGATGTATACAGGATGTCCCACATAAGAGAAAATATACAACGTTATATTATTTTTAATGGAACACCCTGTTTTTTATTTTAGAATTAAAAACTACATCAAAAATAATGTAAGTTAACTGAAGGTTCCCTATTACTATTATTATTAGTTTTCGATTTATTTGAATTTTTAAGGGAAAAAAGTCTCCCAGAAATTAATTGTTTACTCTTGTTTGAATAATTTTTAATGAACTAATTTTTTTTTTCTTGTGTGGGACATCCTGTATACATCTAACAAATGTTAAATTGTAGCCGACTGTAACCTACGTATTCCTCCCAAACGAATTTTTTATATCTTTGGTCGTTTTCCCATAAAGCTCCGTCCCGTTGAGCGTGAGCCACCCTGTATATAATGAAAAATTAATAAAACATATCATGTGTTAAAACATAAAACATGACATAATATCATGTGTCAGGTCTTGATTTATCACATCACTGACCTAATGTAATAAATATTATCTATTTATTAATAAGATGAAATCCAAGATTTATTCGCCCTTAAGTCATTATGAGAGTGAATTTCCCAAACATTCCCCAATAATATTGTATCCACCAAAAATTTCCACCCAACGGGGAAATTTCCACCTAAACGGCAACACTGTACAATATTTACTATTATATTTATTTATTGGTAAGTGTACTGCTAGTTTTTTTCCAATCATTGTAAATATTATTAAATTGTATGACTCGCATAGCGAAACCTCAGAGTCTATTTTTTATATTTTAGATTAAATTAAATAAAAATACGGATATATAAGAAATATGTCAAAGTATTTATTATTTTAAAAAGTTGACAATGTTTTTTTTAAATATATTCTTTTCTCATAAGAAACAATTATTCTATTACTAATCTTCGTAATTCCAATTAAAATTCTATAATTTCTCTTAATCCAGATCGCAAGAATTTGAATCACAGTCATCGATATCGCTGTTGGGGTTAATTATAGTAAAAGTAATTTCCAATATATCAAAAACTTCCTCTATGCCAATATTTTTATTATAAGATTGGGAAGGTCCCCAATAAGTTCTATTGGGGTTTAAAAAACAATGGAAAGGAAGAAGACGTAATACTTTGTCTATATTGTTTTGCTAAATTATCTACCATATATTTCTTTGGCAGTTTGTACCTGAAAAAAAAAACGTTTTATTTATTTCTAGTTGCTATTTCGTATAACATGTGTACTATATTCTAAATTGTAATATCGAAACAACACATTATATCAAAGATTTTATGGTAGGTACACCATTATAACAAATCATGTAACTTTATTTTTAATTTTTTGATATTGTTTTAATGTTTATTTCTGGAAAAAAGGAATTTTTGGTTTTTGGTGCTTCAGGCACTTTTACAAGCACAAAGCAGTCAAGCCCTGCCCAGCTCTGGTATTTACCAATAAATCTTCAATGTGATGTGTCATTTCAATATTGCAGTTTAGAATATAGCAATTTTTGCACATGATAAGAGAAACAAAACATACCTAACAAGTTTTTTTCCTCGATTTACACTATTACTGATACCTTTATTTACTTCAAATTTGGCGACTTACCTCTTGCCATTAATTTTTATACGTCTAACAACCTTTGTCATTATTTTGCTAGGAGTTGTTTAATGTTCCATTTTGAAAGATATATGTTTCATAAATGAAAACAAATTGCTTTTTTTGTATTTCTATAATTTCTTAAAAATTGAACTTTTTACAGCCAACGTCTTGTCTTTTTTCCTTCATTCTTTTAATACAGTTCACAATGATGCACTATAGACAGTAAACATATTATGCTTCTCAGTCAACTTTTCTCTCAAAGGTTCCAAAGTTATACGTTGACCTGCAAATAAGTATGTATTTATATTACTGTATATAGGTATACAAATTGAAGCTTTTATAGGTAATACAAATAAATTTGTCTTTATACTTTTTTGTTTCATACATGTTATAAATACCATTTCGGATTCCACTCGTATCCAGTGTTATTGTATTAGTAATCCTTTGTTTATATGATTTTTTTAGAAAGCGATTTTAATCATTCATTATTCTTGACTGCTTGAGAAATACTACTCAGCAGAAATATTTAGGTTTAGGGTTGCTGCAACACGGTAAAACAGACAAGATATCAATTTCATATTTCTGTACATTTCTAATAATTTTTAACTTACGTCTCATACATCACTTAACAGAGTTGAAGGTAATAGTGCATTAACGAACCTACAGGCTCCTTATAACAACTATTTAGTTTTTTGGCATTTTGTATGTAGAAATAAAAGAAATATTCAGCTTTTTCTCACACTGTTTGTTTTAGAAATCAACTTGTAAATATACCCTAAAACCTAACCTAAATCGGTGAAAATTTTTAAAATATTATTGGCATCGTCGCAACAAGGTGTACTAATTGCACATACTTTGATTTGCCATAATGACATTTGTTCTCCATAAATACGAGTTTCATTGGCGTAGTTTGTTTGTTTGAGTAATAAACATATAATACAATTTTTATAAATTTTATATTATCAAGAATAAGACGTGTGTAAACCAATTAATTGAAGAAATTTTCAAATTATCAAAATAATCACACTAATATAATTCGTTTTTTAGTAATATGACTACGTTCATGAATACTCGTAAATATTCGTGACATTTTCGGATTATTGGCTTAGTTAGGGACATTTGAATTAGTTGGTAGTACTGTAACGAAACAACAACGTCATTGCTAACGTTCAACTGGATTTGTATTAAAAAAACTATAGTTAGAGAATCGTTTATGTTTTAATGGTCAAACTATCCAGTAGTAAAACTAGCAAAGTAGAGTAGTTCAGATGTAACAATGCAGCTTGTGTATGTGTCACGTGCTGTGGGTGCAGACGATTCGGCACGAAGTGTGCGAGCTGCGAGCTGGGAATCCCTCCGACTCAAGTGGTTCGAAGGGCTCAAGACAACGTCTACCATCTACAGTGCTTCGCGTGCATCATGTGTGCGAGGCAGCTCAACACCGGCGACGAGTTCTACCTCATGGAAGATCGGAAGTTGGTTTGTAAGCCTGACTACGAAGCAGCGAAAAACAAAGGTAAGCATATTTCAAAAATCTAAAATTAAAAGTAACTAGAGAAGAGTTGGAAAACTGGAGAAAGATATCAAATATACAATACCCCACCCAAACGAGCCACTTATGACTACATTAAAAAATCTTATTTATGTTTGAAGGTATTTCAATTAAACCGATTTTAGAGCGCTATCTTCAAAGAGCTCTAGCTCCCTTAGGAAGCATTTTTAGATTAAGGTAATTTAGGCTAAATCGTCATAAAATCAGCTCTAGATTTTGTGTTTCATTCTTTGAAGAGCGTTTTTGGACACCCTGTTTTATGGAGCAATTTAGCTTTTAAACCTCCTGCAATTCTATTAAGATGGAACTTGGAAATATAATTTTTTATTTCATATTTTTGTGATACATACCTACTAGAATTGTACTGATTTTTTTTCTTCTAATTTTAGCCGCCGAATGTTTAGACGGAGACCAACCAAATAAAAGGCCAAGAACGACAATAACAGCCAAACAATTAGAAACATTAAAAACCGCATATAACAATAGTCCAAAACCTGCCAGGCACGTTCGGGAGCAGCTTAGTCAAGATACCGGATTAGACATGAGGGTTGTTCAAGTTTGGTTTCAGAATAGGTAATTAGAGTTGAATTTTTATATTATTCCTTTGTCTTATATATACAAACGCTATTTCGAAAAAGAGAGCCATAGCTTAGAACTATTTCAAAACCAGTAAAAGAACTACCCAGATATTAAAAAGTTATGCAATCCTAATTTGAATATTCTATCAATGTGTGAAATAAAAGAATGCGTCTTTTTAGGAGGGCGAAAGAAAAAAGATTAAAGAAAGACGCCGGACGAACAAGGTGGAGCCAATATTTTAGATCTATGAAAGGAGGATCCTCGCCTCGACACGACAAGCTATTAGACAAAGACGAAATGAAAGTGGACTTAGATAGTTTTAGTCATCATGGTAAGAACATTTCTTTTCTTATTTTACGAAAGATCTTATTAAGTTTTGCCTTCTTATCCTATTTTGCATGTCATTCTTTTTAAATTAAAAATACTGCTATCCTCTTTAAGCTTCTGTATATATAAAACAATTATTCATTGCGTGAATATAGTCGATAATATTTAAATAATTTCTAATTGAGGGGTAGTAGTAGGTATAAATTCAATTGTATGTTTCTTATAAAAGAACTGGAAATTAATATCAATTACAAAAAGTCTGCCATTCATTGAAAATATAAATCTTATAATATTTTTATTTTGTAGATCTTAGTGACGATAGTTATGGTACCGTTGTAAATATGGGAATGGACCAGGATGGATCGTCGCCTCATAGTGGAATTGGACGACCTTCTTTCCTACATGGTGCCGCCTCTCCTTCATATTTACCAGGACACGCATCGCCGCACGGCCACGATCACTTCTCATCATATCCCGACCAACTTTCAGTTTATGCCAGTCTAAGTAAGTTGAAAATTAATCTAAAGTCAATAACATATTATGACTTCAAAAAGTAAATTAATAAATGTTACACTAATTGAGAACACTGAAGAGCAAATTGGGTCTCAGTGCTAAACCGTGACATCTGCCATCTACAGGAGAATATGTGGATGTGGAATTAGAAATATGACTCTGTTTGAGATGATGCACCGTTTAATTTTAAGCATTTGTATATATTTAACTTAAAACCCAAGTTTGATCGGATGTACGATATTGCCCAGTGTCACCAGGATCGGATGTGTCCCCTCAAATAGGTGCAGGAAAGTCACCCGAAAGTGCGCCGCGCCAATTCTTTTCAAACTTCAAATTGTTAAAAATTAAAAACTACGGCAGCGCCTGTAGAACAACTGGCGAAGCCAACAATCTCATGGTTTCCCGGTGGGCCATCCGCCCCAGCTTCGTTGTTTAAGCCACTTTTATCAAAAATAATGCGCTAGTTCAGTGTGATGTCATTTTGGTTCCACTGACATTTAATTCTAACCAAACTTTTAACAAAAACGTCAATAAATTTGACATATACGTTTTTACTGTTTTTATTTTATTTCAAAATATTGTTTACAGGTCATAAAAATAGTTTAAAGGTCCCAGACAGCACAAATCAATCCATTGGATGTCCATCGGAAGTCCATTCATGGATATATCGGCTGTCCAAAGGACGTCCAGCATTTTACCAAAGGACATCCAATGGACATCCACTGGACTATACAAATGTCCCACTCCTGGACGTCCATTTGGACTCCATGAAAGGTCCATATATGGACTCTTTTTGTATTGCTTTTGGACAATTTATGGACATCTGACGGACATCACCACCTATATTAATATGAAATAAAATAATTGCAACTATAGACTTATTTTTATTGTCATAAATAATATCAAGCATGTATTAGTTTTATACGCACTCCTTTCTGTTGACCTTCTCAGCCATTTTCTTAAGGCTATTTCGCTTACTTTTTAAGCAGCACCTTTGTCACTCTCAGCAGCAGCTAAAAGAAGACATTACATTTTATACGAATATTGAGTCTTAAATCAATCGTTTAATAAACGCCTGATCAGGCAAAAGTGATAGTTAAAAATGTAAAATTTTTAGATAAAACATTATTAGCTAATATGAAAATATGCATTGACTAATGTACTTTACCCCTATTCTTACATATAAACAAAAAACTGCTCATTGTTTCTTTAAATTACCATTTTACTTTCATGCCATCATATTATGTGAATTCTTTCGTGAGGGTATTAGAAATTATGGAAACGAACCATATTTTTATATGTTTGTCATGTCCTTGTCCCTGGTTTTGGTAACTGCTGAATCTAAAATTGCAATTAAAATATGTATTTGTAAACATAAAAGAGAAATAACTTATGAAACATCTTTCAATGCATTATTTCTTAAACGTTACAAAACGATTCTATTTTATTTAATAAAAGTAAAACTTACAGCTTCTTTAAAAATATTTGTATCTTCTACTTCTGCTAACGTCTCATGCAGTACAAATAGAAACTTTTCTTCTGCTTTGAAAGTTTTCTCACCTCTTAGTTACAATAATAATTGTGTTGGCATCATCTCGAATTTGCAGCATATTAGTTAGCTTTTAGTAAAGCCTTTTTCTTAAATAGGTAGGTACATCATTTGACAAAATGTCTAAAAGAAAAGGATTGTTTGAATGTAAATCGAAAACATAAAGTTTAAAACATAATTGATAGGTTTTATTAGTTTAAAACAAACGATTTCCTTTTTAATTTTTAGATTTTTAAATGATTTAATTAATAATTATACTTATTTTCTTACCAGATAAACATCCATGTGCCGTGTTTTCTTCTTAACCTCTTTCTTCTTTTCTTCTTCGAGTCTGGCCTGAGTGGCCTTTTACTTTTCTATCTTATCAACAAAGGCGAGTGGAGTGGAAAATTATTTGATTTATTTTAATTAAAACCTAGTAGTAAATAATTAAATTATACAAGAAGAATTATAATAATTTATTATAAGTTAGTCATTTTTATATTGTCCATCATGGACATATTTTGGACATCCATTGGACTTCTGAATGGGTATATCCATTGGATAACGGAAAACGGATGTCCAATGAATATCCATATGAAGTTCATGGACATCCAGGACATTATTTGGACAAAATATGGACGTCCAATGGACATCGTGTGCTATCTGGGGTATGTAATTGGTAACTAAACGATTATATATTTGATACATGCTATCTACTTACTTTAGGAATATATTTATAAAAGTGAAAAAACGATATAATTTAGGTAAACAAAACGCACTCAAAAAATCTACTGTCACTTTAATTGTCAGTGGAACCATAATTACATCATCACTGAACTAGCCACATAATCAAAGTATGTGGAACTAGCGCATATAGACAAAATGAGGAATAGGTACAATAAATTTTTATACTGGTTTCGCCATCTACGGGCGAATTCACAAACAAGGAGTACTTGATAATAGATTTCTGTGTTATGTTTCTTGTTTTAGCAACTCGCCTGTAGATGATGCCACCAGTAAAAATAGATGGAACTTTTTAATTTTATATCTGCAGTATATTTTGGATGGAAAATGGTGGCTTCAGAAGTGTAGTGATTTTTTTTTTTTCGTTTTTCTCACTATGTGGTATATTCTGTAACTAAAACTATAGTTGCTATCTGGCAACTTTATAACCACTTGCTATCCTATCACTTTCATAGCAACTGTATGTAACAACTTTGACAAAAGTAGCTATTTTAGTACTCACTATTGCTAAATTAGTCTATACTGCATCATAAAGTTATACTACCGACCAAGGGTGAGATTACAGAACGTCTGCAACTTTGCAGATCTGCCAATATGGCGGACTTATAGATGCAAGTATCAAGTTTTCGTATTCCAAAAAATATCTGCAAATTCGCAATATTTATCGTGGTTTATTAACCCCAACAACACTAAACCCAAATCCACCCTTTAAGGGTAAGATTACAGAACCTCTTCAAATCGTACTTACATCTGCAAATATCAGTTGCAGATGCAAAAGAGAAACATGGTATTACAGAAACGTGTTTATTTACCTACTTTTTTTTTAATAAAGTCTTCTGTTCCTTTTGATTGAATACGGATCGTGGTCAGATTATCGAGTTTTATACGTAGTAATGGATTTATGTTTAGTTTTGTTGGGGGTAATAAACCACAATAAATATTGCGAATTTGCAGATATTTTTTGAAAACCGAAAACTTGATACTTGCATCTGCAAGTCCGCCATATTTGCAGATCTGCAAAGTTGCAGACGTTCTGTAATCTCAGAGTCGCTATGATCTAGGTCAGTTTTTGTATTAGCCATCTGAGAACATCAGAATTATCTAAGTAAAATCTGTAACAACTATTGGTTACAAAAGTTGATTTAGAGTTATTTGGAAGCAACCAAATATTCTTTATTCTGGATAATAAATATTTTAGTAGACCAAATTATTAATGGAAGGTATATTTACTGATAGAATAATAGATATCAGAACTAAATAGATATATAATTTTCTCTAATCTGCATATGTAAGGAGGGTAGACTCTCCATGTCACTTAGGCCTCAATAGGCCCAATTTGCATCCTTCACGGAAATTTAAGACCTGCCTTTCAGCTCTCTAAAACGTTTGTTGGCTGATATGTAACGTCATTGAGAGCTGTCTATAGGAACCACCTCTTAGATCATCTAAGCCACTTGCTAGCTAGCAACTGCGTGACACAGAATAGACTACTATATCTAGAATTATTCGAATTACTTTTGCTGCGTTTAAAAAGTTTCTCGTTTTGCTTTTTTTACTCGATACTGTTCTTTTAATACATCCATTGATATGGTTTGTTCGATGTCACGTGACCAAAAAACCTACTCGCTCTGAAGCCGTATTCTGCAACTATGGTAATATGAGTGTGAGTACTCTCTCACGATTTGGCCTTGCTGCGCATGTCACTCGACTAAAATTATAAAAAATCATGTTAACGGCGAGAGCAGTGTTGCAAGACGCACGATAATTATTATTATTATTATTATTATATTATATATTTTTATAGTGAAAACAACAAAATAATTTTTTTCAGGATTACTTTAAAATCGTGTACTTACTAATTGATTTTTTGGAAAATATGTGTACCTCTAAGCATAAAAATATACAAGGCGGCTTATTTGTTGGAAGTTATTCTATTTTAATAAAAGTACAAAAACCCCGATCAAATAATTATGTTTTGAAATTATTAAAAAGACGACCTTGCATTTCTTTAGTGACTTTTGAGTAAGTTAATAATATTACAATATGTGTGTAACAATAATATTTTAAAATATACAGGGTAATCTAACTGGTTCTATTAGAACATCCTGTATAAGATATGTGTACTGTTTAATATTTTCTTGCCAAAATACCATATTGTGTAGTAATTTTTAAAAATATACTTCCCTGATGTCACAGTAAAATTAGTGAGATTTTGGAAAAACTATATACCGCATACATTTGTAAATCACCCTGTAACTAAAAATATTTTTATTTGTACGTATGTACTAATGTAGTACTAAAACATGTAGTAAACGTGTGTACAACGTGTGTACAACAGAAATTCAATCAAGCTCGTAATTTTGAAAATAAAAATTTCGAAAACTAGTAAATTTTCAACTTTAACAACCTGTATATCGAAAATTAGTCATAAAATTGAGTGGATTAATGCTGAAAATCCTGCTGTAAATATTGTACAATATTTTTTATAGTATAATTCACAAATGCAACGATACCAATATCTCGTTTTTTGAGTATAGTGCTCTTCTGCACAGTCTAATTTTGGATTACCTCCGGCTTCAGAATCTCCAAAATATTACTTTTTAATTCACTAACAATTCAGTTTGTGATACTTAGGGGTCTATTCTGTAAAAATTCCTTTATATTTAACGGCCTTTAAAAATATTTTCTTCTTTACTTCTGTCATTATTTAAACGGATCTTTAAAATAAATTAGAGTACTATCTTAAAGAAATCTGTTTAAATAGTGACAGAAGTAAATTAACGAATACAAATATACTTTTAAAGGCCCCCAATATTTTTAAAGGCCGTTAAATATAAAGGAATTTTTACAGAATAGACCCCTTAGTCCCTTACATTTATAATTTCTACAGCGGTTTTGTTACAAATAGTACCGTACTATAAATATTTGTGATATTTTAAAATGGTAATTTGTAATTTAAATGAACTTGTACCTGAAATAAATAAATATATTTTCATTTTAGGTCAAGGTGCACATACAGGTATGTCCTTAGCTCACAACATTCCAGGAGGTGCGGATACGGACATCAGCAACGACAGCAGTCCGCGGGGGTATCCCGACTTCCCTCCAAGTCCCGATTCTTGGTTAGGAGAACCGTCCAGCGCACACTACTGACCCTCCTGCATCTCCCTAACCAAAGTTTACGTAACTGTGCTACAAACTATATTAAAATTTTGCAGAGTTTTATTCGTGTAAATATAAAAATTGGATTGTAGGCACTAAGAAGAAGCAGACAAATAATGATTTTTTGTGTTGATTTCTTTATTAAAATTTAGTAATATTATATATGAAAACCATTATTGACAATTTATATAAATCCATCATCTGAGTTAGTGGAACATAAAAACACATTTTCTTAAATTAAAATATTAGTTAGTACATTTAGACCAGGGTCGATAATTTTGAAAATGGTAAAAAGTGGAAAAAAATTATAGTAGGATGAAACCCGTTAAAAAAGGACGAGAATATAACAAAAATGAAAGGGAAAATAATTTACGGGCGATCTGAGGTCGGGAAGTGGAAGGGGGTGAGTTTTTAAGGGTAAAAAACGGTGTATCTCGATTTCCGGCAAAACTACAAGTCCTATGGAAAAAAATCAAATGACAAAGTTGTAGGTAATAAAAAGACCTACAACTTTTGTGATCAAACTTTTTTCACATAACCTCAAAATTTATGTGAAAAATTCAAATAATCAAGTTTTTGGTTTTTTATTTATCTTATGCAAAAAAAATTTTTTCTCGAAATTTGGTGAAAACTTACCTTTTTATGTCCTTAAGACACTGTAATTTTTTTGATTTGAAATATTTATTTTTTCACCTTAATTTCACTTAATATCGAAAAAACACCCTAATTTTCAATCGCGTCAAAATATCAGATTTTTAAAAAAGTCGTTAAGTTTTTTGTTCGTTGAAATATCTTCTTTCTGATAATGTAAAAAAATATATACATAACAATGGTAAATGTTCTCAGAAAATGCAAAGAAAAGAAAAAACTCGAATCCGAAATATTTCAAATCAAAAAAATTACAGTGTCTTAAGGACATAAAAAGGTAAGTTTTCACCAAGTTTCGAGAAATTTTTTTTTTGCATAAGATAAAAATAAAAAACCAAAAACTTGATTATTTGAATTTTTCACATAAATTTTGAGGTTATGTGAAAAAAGTTGTAGGTCTCTTGATTACCTACAACTTTGTAATTTGATTTTTTTTCATAGGACTTGTAGTTTTGCCGGAAATCGAGATACACCGTTTTTTACCCTTAAAAACTCACCCCCTTCCACTTCCCGACCTCAGATCGCCCGTAAATTATTTTTCCTTTTATTTTTGTTATATTCTCGTCCTTTTTTAACGGGTTTCATCCTACTATTATTTTTTTTTGTTTCAAAAATTATCTACCCTGGTCTAATTACTAATTTCGAGCAAAACAATCTTTAGAAACATTATAAAGTAGTAAACCAATTTCAAAAAATAGATTTGTCTGTTTCTTTTATAGTTTATCCTGAAAAGTGTGTTAGGATGCACAACTATCGGTCAATTTCAAAATTGTATTGTTTAAAGTGTCGCGAAAAGATATTGAAATTGGCTGTGACCAAATATCTAAAATTATATGTAATAGAATATCAAAACAATAACACAACAACGTAAAAAATCGTTTGTCTTGTAAAACAAGCCTAATATTTAATTACATAAACAGTTAAACTATCCATGCAAAGGAGGAGATCAATAAAATGTCCTTGTAGTTTAATATTCAATACGTGTAAAAAAGTTCAGATTTCCGTTTTTGAGCGAAAATAATTAGTGCTCAATATATTTTTTGTTTATCCTGTCCCCAACTAGGATTGGGCTCCAACCTGCCTTTCCTCTTATATGGGCTTCGCATGGCGGCACAGCATCCTCATGGGCTTATTGTACCATCATTTGGATACCCTACTCCTCTCCTTACTCATACATTTCAGTGTTTGATTGGTGTTTTGAATCACTTTCACAGTCAGCCAGCGACCCAGCTCAATATTTATTTAAAGAAATTTAGTTTATTATTTCTTAATTGCTTAAAAATGTCAAGAGTAGAACACCAGTTATTAACTGTTTTGAACATTATCAATATTATGTATGGATATCTTATGAATTTGATAGCAAACATATTTATATATTTATAATTATTATTTACCTAACTGTGATTTTTTAGTATTTACATTTCTATTTTTAACTATTAAATATCAATTTCTAAAGATATCCACAATAAGAAGTTATTTGTTTTGATATTCTATATAAACTACCAAACGAAGTTGTTTTCTAAATTAAAGAAGTCATGTGTGTAGGTAGTACCTACTCTCTAGTCAATGATGAAAAATGTGTCTGTTTTAATATTCTAGTCGTCAAATTATTTAATTTTATTTATTGTTTCTATAATGTCTATGGATAAAATAAAAAAAAGTACATATTCGTTTTGTTTTCTTCTGTTTAAACTCCATATAAAAATTTTTGAAGGATCAGATCAAGCCTAAATTCGGCTTAAACATAGATTCAAGTGTCTAGATTTAAAAAAAAAAGACAAATCCTTTGAGAGTACTGACTTATTTCTCGGATAGCGCCAAAAATAGATAACCATGGTTTTTTTTTAAACGCACAGTATAGTCTGTTCGCTATACTTACGCGGGTTTCAGATTAACAAAATTATGCAAATTAGTCATTGACAACCAGTTCCAATAAGCCTCTTCCCAATAAATTATGTAAAATTGCCCTAATAGTCAGATTTAAATTAAAATAACATTAGGGTAGGTACTAAATTTGTTACAAATATTGCAGTTGAATTGATTCTTTGCAAGTGTTGACATTGTATGTATATTGTAAATTTAATGGAAATTTTAAAAATGCCTAGACGTGTGTTAGATGTAGATAGTCTAATTTGTAGTGTACATAAGTATTTTACGGATGAAAAAGAAAATGGCGGTCCTTTAAAATCGGTAATGCCTGTACAACAATGCGTATGCGATGCTCTAGGAATTAGTGAAACCAAATTAAGAGGAGTATTACAAAATCACAATAGTGAACTGCCGAAAGAAGATCTCCGCAAAACTCCCTCATCATTGAAAACGAAAGATATTCCAGATGGAAAGAAATTTGAAATTCGTGATACCATTTATCGAATGAGGGTCAACAAGGAACATGTGACCTTAAATACAATTTTCTCTGAATTAATATATAGAAAATTTGGCGACATTGGCAGAACAAGTCTATGGCAAGTGATACATAACTTGGGTTTCAAATTTCAAAAGGAGAATAACAGAAAGGTCCTTTGTGAAAGAAGTTCTGTCGTGCACAAGAGAATTAACTTTCTAAGAAAATATTCTAAATTTAAAGAAGAAGGGGCGAATTTTATATATTTAGACGAGACATGGATATTTTCTAGTGGTGCAACCAAGAGAATATGGCAAGATCATAACGTAAAGTCCGTCAAATATACCGATGGAGAAGGGAAGCGACACATAATTTTACATGCAGGAGGGAAATCGGGTTTTATAGAAGGTGCTGATTTAATATTTTCATCTAAATCAAAATCCAGTGACTATCACGATAATATGAACACAGAAATGTTTGTAAAATGGTTGCATGAAAAACTTCTCCCAGGTTTAAGTGAGCCCAGCGTAATTATTTTAGACAATGCACCTTACCATTCTGAAGTATTAAACAAAAGTTCAACGAATTCTTGCACTGTTGATAAAATTAAAGAATGGTTGACAAATGAACATATACCATTACCTCAATATATATTAAAATCAGAATTATTACGCTTGGCAAATATACACGCAAAACCAAAAACCTTTTTTATGGATCAGATTACTGAAAGTTGCCGTCATCAAGTTTTACGTCTGCCACTGTATCATTGCCAGTTTAATCCCATCGAATATAGGGACCGTGCGTCATGACTTTAACGCTAACTGGTGACAAAAATTTGAACTTTATGGGGG
This sequence comes from Psylliodes chrysocephalus, assembly GCA_927349885.1. Classification (NCBI taxonomy): domain Eukaryota; kingdom Metazoa; phylum Arthropoda; class Insecta; order Coleoptera; family Chrysomelidae; genus Psylliodes; species Psylliodes chrysocephalus. The sequence goes on from OV651815.1 coordinate 92,454,276, forward strand.
ATATTTATTAATATTTTATACGGCATTTATTGTTTAATAATTATTAATTAAATAAAGTCGAATTATTTACGTAATATCATTATCGAAAAAACTTGTTGCATCCGTGGATGTACGAACACATTACTTTGGAAACCTGGACTTCATTCGATAGTAAAGAAATTTTATGAATTTCCACAGAGCAGAATTAGTGTCTCACATCCAATGATATACATAATTATATAGATTGCTTATCCATATGTAAATCAGAAAACGAAAAACGTATTTCACTGGGCAAAGTTTTTTTTATCTAGCTTGTATCAATTTTGAGCACTTAGTTGTAAAGAAATCATTTACAGAACCGGTTTAGAAATTAGAATCTTTAGTGTTTTCTTGTCATTAAGATTTTTACATATTTAAATGAACATTTTATATAAATATAATTTTACAGATAATTAATGGTTTATTCTGTTGATTAAAACTAATGTAGAACGTTACTATGAAATAAGTATGTCCAATTTGACAAAAATATCATAGCCTTCTTTACAATTTATTAACTATTTCTCATTTATTACTAAAATAAACAAATCATAAATAATACATTGCAAGTGCTGTCAGAAGAGATTGCAACAAACTTTAAAATATTAAAAATCCAGTGATTTTTGTAAATTTTTTTAGTGACATTACCATTAAAAATTATTCAGAATAATCCAATTACAACTCTTACCAAAGTTGTTTATATCTCATATCAAAGTTGTTTACATTTTCTTTTCGAAATTGTATTACATATTGCAATTATGTATTATATGTAGTGTTATTTCTGAAATGAGAGTAGTCTAAAGTTATTTATATCTATCTGTTTTAAAAATTGTTTAGATCTCTTAATATTATTTAACTACATGGAAACTCAACTGTCCAAATACATAATAACGTGTCTTGAAGTAAAACTTTAATTATTTTCTTTTTCTAAAGATTAAAATGCTGAAATTTTATATTAAAACACATTTGGGCTAGAACGGCTCTATTTAGTGAGCACTAGGAAACGTACATTGCAACCCGCTTTTCGTAATTTTTTATAGATGGGTGAGCAATCTATAATATGTATATCACTGGGCGTCTCATAAACGTCAGTGGATGAATGACATTTCGTCTAACATAAAGCTAAAAAGAATTATTATTATTCCCAATCTTTTTTATTAATTTTTTAAATGTTATTGTAATACTTTTAAATTCAGTGTTACTAAATACCGATATTTTGACATTGAATACACTTGTTTGAGGTACAACTTTACAATTTATTGTCACTTTCTCATTTAAATGTTTTTGCTTAAAATTTATATGCATGTCCAGATTTTAATAATGTTTTACATTTTATATCATTTTGACCATGTACTCGATTGTAGATAATAAGGGTATGTAAATGTAGATACATCAACACCTTCCCTCATTGAATAATTTATTATCTTCTATTATTAGGCCAATGTTCTTCATTAAATATTCGAGCCTGGGTCTTGAAAGAGGTTTTGTCAGCATATCAGCTAACTGATGTTCTGAATCAACCTTTTCTACGTTAATGGAGCCTTCGGTTACCAATTCTCGAACAAAAAAATGTCTTGTTTGGATATGTTTTGTTCTTCTATGATATTCCGGATTTTTTGCTAACTTAATAGCTGCTTCATTATCAACTAGTAGATCCGGAATACACTGCAAATCAATTATCTCGTTATAAAGACGTTTTAGCCAAATTAGTTCTCGGGCTCCTTCGCTGGCGGCTACTATTTCTGCCTCTGTTGTAGAAAGAGCTACAGATGTCTGCTTTTGGCTTAGCCAGGAGATAGCACCATTGGCATACTTGCAGACAACACCCGTAGTTGACTTTCCTGTTTGATCATCTCCTCCATAGTCGGCATCACTGTACCCTTGTAGGTATCTCTTCTTACTATTAGCTGTGTACGAAATTCCAAGTTCCATTGTACCTTTAAGATATCTAAAAATCCTCTTCACTTGCATCCAGTCACTGTGAGTTGGTTTTTCTAGTGATCTTGATACAATTCCGATGGCATACGCTATATCTGGCCTAGTTCCTACCATAAGGTACATTAGGGCTCCAACCGCTTGCCTATAAGGAAATTTTTCTTCTTCATTTTGATCTACCTTCCCTGGTTGGTTAGTTCCTTTGACAATTGGTGTAGACACAGCTTTACAGTTTTGCATTCCAAAGTGCTCTAAAATTTTCTTTATGTAAGCTGTCTGACTGACACGAATAGAACCATTTTTGTCAGTGTCAATTTCTAACCCCAAAAAATAGGAAGCTGCCTTCGCTGTAATTTTGAATTCTTTCTCCAAATTCATATAAAATTCCTTTTCCAAAATTTTATTACTGGTTGCCAGAAGTCCGTCATCAACATATAGACCTAAGAGAAGAATATCTGTCCCCTCTTTTTTGATAAACAAGCATGGATCGGCATCAGATTGCTTAAAATGTTGTTTTAGAAGGAAGTCTACGATTCTCTTATTCCAACATCTTGGTGCCTGCTTGAGTCCATAAAGGCTGCGTTGAAGGCGACATACTTTACTTGTTCCATCTTGATATCCCTCCGGCTGTTTCATGTACACTTCTTCTTCTAAGTGTCCATAGAGAAATGCGGTGGAGACATCAAACTGACTTAGGCTCATTTGTTCACTCGCAGCAATACTTAGAAGAGCTCTTATAGTCCCCGATTTAGCAACAGGACTGAATGTTTGATCGTAGTCTTCGCCGTATTTCTGAGAGAATCCTTTTATCACCAATCGGGCTTTGAATTTTTCGACAGAACCATTCGGGTTTGTTTTAATTTTGTAAACCCATTTACAGGGAATGGCTTTTTTTCCATGAGGCAGATTTTGCAGAACCCAAGTGCCATTTTCTGACAAGGAGCTTATCTCTTTGTCCATTGCATCTTTCCACTTATGACTAAAATCGCTTTGTATAGCTTCTTGAAAGTTTTGTGGTGGTTCTTTGTATTCTACAAATGTTGCATAGGCCTCCATTACAAAATTTTCAAACCTGGTTGGTGGTTTTATCTCTTCACGCTTCCTCAACTGTCTTTTTTCAATCAAAGGTCTTTGTTTTGAACTTTCTACGTCTATATCGTCTTCCTCTATTTCTTCGGTGCTTAATGTAATTGAGTTTTCATCGTTTTCGAAGCAACTTTCTAAGTTTGATTGTTCATCTTCAACACCTTCAATTTTTGTTTCTCTTCGGATCTTCGAAAATTCATTAAATCCGACTAAAGGTTGTTCTTCGAAGATGACATCTCTTGATCTTATGAGTTGCTTAGTTTCTTTACACCATACGCGATATCCATCATCGTTGTCATAGCCGAGCAATATGCCTTTTACAGCTTTCTTGTCCATTTTCTTACGACGTGGTTTTGGTATATGTGCATAGCAGGTACACCCTATAACTCTTAAGTGCTTCAGGTTCGGTTTATTTTTCATCCAAACTTCAAAGGGAGATTCGTTACTTTTACTAGAGACACCTGATCTGTTTAGGATATATGCGGCAGTATTTATCATTTCAGCCCAAAGAAATTGTGGTATGTTATCTCTAGCGTGCATAAGAGCCCTTGCTGTCTCTACAACAGTGCGGTTTTCTCTTTCAGAACACCCATTTTGCTCAGGTGTATAGGGCATGACTAACCTTTGCTTGATTCCATTCTGCTGTAAGACATCTCGAACTTCTCTGCTGGTAAATTCACCTCCGTTATCGCAGAGCATTTCTTTGACTATGTGTCCTCGGACTTTGGCTTCAGCTAACATTATTTTTAGTTTGTCAACAACTTCAGATTTTTCTTTCATGAAGTAGATGTATCTAAATTTACTGAAGTCGTCTTTGAAAAGCACAAAATATCGATTTCCTGATTTCGATTCAATGAAAGGCCCACATACGTCGGAATGAACAAGTTCACCAGCTTCTTTTGCACGTTCTCGAGTACCAAATTTTAATCTATGTGCTTTTCCATAAATGCATCCTTCACATAATTCACTATCTAGTGGTACTTTTATATCTAATTCACGATCGATAAGAGATTTTACATGTCTCTTATTTTGGTGTCCAAATCTTTCATGATATAGCTGCAACAGGCTACCAGCCGACAACTCGTTTATTTCTTGATTTACAGGAGCTACGTTTTGAAGAGCTAATTTAAACAGTCCTCCGAATCGATTTCGAACACCTACTAATTTGACTGTTCCATCGATTAATAATTTGCAATCTTCTGTTCTTGAACGAAACTCGCTGTTGGGATGTTTGTCTTGTGCAGCTAATAGAGAAAAAAGGTTTTTCTTTATGCCAGGAACATACCAGACACTAGCTAGTTTAAGAAGTTCTGATTTGCCATATACAGTGGCTTTTACTATTATTGATCCTCTGCCAACTGCCTGTATTGCGTCACCATTGGCTGTGGTAACAGTATAACCAGAATCAAAGTGTTCAAATGTTTGAAAGATATCATATCTACTGGTGATGTGATTTGTAGCACCATTATCTACAAACCAGTTGTCTGGATCATTTTCTATACTTAAAACTTCAGAACTAAGTGCTACTAGTGTTAAATTTATGTCCTTGTCTTGATCCCTTCTATTGCTATTGTTTGTCTGGGGCTTTGGAGGACGTCCGTCGGCCTTCCATTTGGTACATTGACGAACTCTATGACCAGCTTGCTTGCAATAGTGGCAAATCAGATTCTTCTTAGGCTTAAACTTTTTGTTGACTTTACTTCTTTCTATAGCTAGAACTTCTTCGGTTTTCCTATCGCTTTTGTTACATAATGCTTTTTCGTAGGCGCATAACTGATTTGTGAGATTGTCTACAGATCTCTCGGATTTCGCCATCAGTAGCCAGCTAGACTTAAAGGAGAAATATTCTTCAGGTAATGTACCAAGTATTTTGCAAATAAGTAACAATTCGGGTAAATCACATGTACACTGATTCTGTAGCGTTAATTTATCTTTAGCGATCTCTTGTTGAAGTTCATTCCAAAGGTTTTTTAACTTAGATGTGTGAGTAGCTATATCATCGCTCTGTTGTCTTTTATAACTGAAGAATTCTGTACACAAATCGTAAGTTTTGTCTTCTGTTTTACCGTCGAACAACCTATGCAGCTCTAACCACACTTCTCGTGCTGTATTAAACCTCATAATTTTTTGAAGAGTATCTTCTGTCATATTTGTTGTAAGTACTAGGAGTGTGTTGGTTTCTGCTTTGGTAAAATACGCCAACTGTGTATCATAGTTTTTACGGTGATCTTCAGTAGCCTGAGCAGGTAAAGGTGCTGGTTTTACTAGCTTGCCTTCTATTACATCAGTTGCACCTGGTATTCCACGTAGCAAAATATACAACTTATATTTCCATGTACTCCAGTTTGTTTTTCCTTCTAGCAAACCAATCTGAACTTTAGTTACTTCCATAATTGTTCTTTTTAAAAGAAACTACTTGCGCCGGAACAAATATTACTTATTGTAACGTTAGGTACAGATTTAAACAATACGGTAAGCCTGGGCTCATAACCTATTGATGTTTTCCAGTGGATACTGTTATTTTATCTACTATTTCGGAAAAAGAAAACTTGAATGACTTTTCGTAATACTTTTAATCAAAAAAATTATTATCAATCAATAAGTTAAAAAACCTTAACTACCAGAACAAAAGCAAAATACAAATCAAAGTAATAGTCTGTAGATAATAAGGGTATGTAAATGTAGATACATCAACAATAGGGATGACGTAGTTCGGGAAACTTGGCAAAAAGCACTCTCAATTGCAACTCCAGAAGTGTGGCGGAACTATATATCCAAGTGCGAGAAACTAATAGAAGATTGGTGGACTCGTGAAAATAAAATAAACGAAATAAGTCCAATCATAATAACAATTAATGGTGATGACAGTGATGATGATGACGATTATGATATTTTGGATGATAATGACTGATTTTCATTTTTGTTGGCAAGTTCAATTTTTTTATTGTTCATTTGAAATTCGCTACATGGAACAAATTTTTATGTTAGAAAATATTTTATTTGAGCTAAATAACCCTCTTATTATATATAGACCATATTTTCTGGGTGAAGTGTAATATAAAATTATTATTAGGTTTGTAATAGCCACATTAGAATCCATTAATGAAGAAGTTTAATTCTGCTCTCAATTTTATAAAAGATTCTCCATTATTATTTAATTAAAAAGTTGTACATTATTTTTCATTTCATTTAACCAGTTGATATTTCCCCAAAGAACAGGTCAAACTTTCGGGTACTTACCATAAAATTTTTAATCCAAAACCCGCGTAAGTATAGCAAACAGACTGTATTATTCATTCAGTGATTTACATCCAACTCAGAGGTGTGTTTATAAACTTTTGAACCGAAATGATATCAGCCAGATATTATAAATTACCTATTGTAATATTTTGCCAAATTTCATCAAAATCGGAGAGGAAAAAAATAACCTTTTTTTTTCGGATATGAAATCCGAAATCGACGAAAATTGGATTGAAAACATCTTGAAATTAAAAAAAAAAAGTTTTTATTGCATGGGTCGATAGAGGTCCCTACTTACTTTATTGGTAAGTTTGTCTTGAAGTCCACGGGTCATTTTGCTCTATCTCTTACCGTTTCCGAGATAATCGCGTGCTCAAGATATAGACGAGAGGAAAAGAACATCCTAATTTATCTGTCCTGCTCTACATCTGTGCTTGTTTATAAAGTAATTCGAAAAAAACTGATCCCACCATTTAGTTTTTCATGTTTTCTTTTATATGTACCCAAATTTGCTTTGAAATCCGAGACAAACAATTTTTTTGGGGAACTCATAATCTCAGATTGAGCTGAAATTCGGCATGCACATGTTTCCTATTATTCAGTGATTTTCATTTTCATCAAAATCAGAGGCAAAGACCGATAGGCCCACCGGGAAACAGGTCAAAACATGTACTGCCGCGGTTTTTTCTTGTTTTCTGGTTTTTTTCTTTCTGTTTCTTGTTTTTTCTTGATTATTCTTGGTTTTTTTCTTTCTGTTTCTTGTTTCTTCTTGTTTTTTCCTGGTTTTCTCCTGATTTTTTTTGTTTTTTATCTTGTTTTTTCTTGTTATTTTCAAAAAAACAGTTTCTTGTTTTTTTGATTGTTTTTCTTGTTTTTTTCTCGTTTTTTCGTGTTTTTTTCTTGTTTTTTTTTTTTCTTGTTTTTTTTCTTCTTGTTTTTCTTGTTTTTTCTTGTTTTTTTTTGTTTTTTCTTGTTTTTCTTGTTTTTCTTGTTTTTTCTTGTTTTTTCTTGTTTTTTCTTGTTTTTTCTTGTTTTTTCTTGTTTTTTCTTGTTTTTTCTTGTTTTTTCTTGTTTTTTCTTGTTTTTTCTTGTTTTTTCTTGTTTTTTCTTGTTTTTTCTAGTTTTTTTCTTGTTTTTTCTTGATTTTTCTTGTTTTTTTCTTGTTTTTTCTTGTTTTTTCTTGTTTTTTTTTTTGTTTTTTCTTGTTTTTTCTTGTTTTTTTTTTGTTTTTTCATGTTTTTTCTTGATTTTTCTTGTTTTTTTCTTGTTTTTTCTTGTTTTTTCTTGTTTTTTCTTGTTTTTTTTTTTTGTTTTTTCTTGTTTTTTCTTGTTTTTTCTTGTTTTTTTTTTTTGTTTTTTCATGTTTTTTTCTTGTTTTTTTCTTGTTTTTTCTTGTTTTTTCTTGTTTTTTCTTGTTTTTTCTTGTTTTTTCTTGTTTTTTTCTTGTTTTTTCTTGTTTTTTCTTGTTTTTTCTTGTTTTTTCTTGTTTATTCTTGTTTTTTCTTGTTTTTTTTTTTCTTGTTTTTTTTTTTGTTTCTTCTTGTTTTTTCTTGTTTTTTCTTGTTTCTTCTTGTTTTTTCTTATTTTTTTTTATTTTTTCTTGTTTTTTCTTGTTTTTTCTTGTTTTTTCTTGTTTTTTCTTGTTTTTTCTTGTTTTTTCTTGTTTTTTCTTGTTTTTTCTTGTTTTTTCTTGTTTTTTCTTGTTTTTTCTTATTTTTTCTTGTTTTTTCTTGTTTTTTTCTTGTTTTTTTCTTGTCTTTTCTTGTTTTTTCTTGTTTTTTCTTGTTTTTTCTTGTTTTTTTTTTGTTTTTTCTTGTTTTTTCTTGTTTTTTCTTGTTTTTTTCTTGTTTTTTCTTGTTTTTCTTGTTTTTTCTTGTTTTTTCTTGTTTTTTTTTCTTGTTTTTTTTTCTTGTTTTTTCTAGTTTTTTCTTGTGTTTTTTCTTGTTATTTCTTGTTTTTTCTTGTTTTTTTCTTGTTTTTTTTTGTTTTTTTTTTGTTTTTTCTTGTTTTTTCTTGTTTTTTCTTGTTTTTTCTTGTTTTTTCTTGTTTTTTCTTGTTTTTTCTTGTTTTTTCTTATTTTTTTCTTGTTTTTTTCTTGTTTTTTCTTGTTTTTTCTTGTTTTTTTCTTGTTTTTTCTTGTTTTTTCTTGTTTTTTCTTGTTTTTTCTTGTTTTTTCTTGTTTTTTCTTGTTTTTTATTGTTTTTTATTGTTTTTTCTTGTTTTTTTCTTGTTTTTTTCTTGTTTTTTCTTGTTTTTTTCTTGTTTTTTCTTGTTTTTTTTTTTGTTTTTTCTTGTTTTTTCTTGTTTTTTCTTGTTTTTTCTTGTTTTTTCTTGTTTTTTCTTGTTTTTTCTTGTTTTTTCTTGTTTTTTTTTGTTTTTTCTTGTTTTTTTCTTGTTTTTTCTTGTTTTTTCTTGTTTTTTTCTTGTTTTTTCTTGTTTTTTCTTGTTTTTTCTTGTTTTTTCTTGTTTTTTCTTGTTTTTTTTCTTGTTTTTTTCTTGTTTTTTCTTGTTTTTTCTTGTTTTTTCTTGTTTTTTCTTGTTTTTTCTTTTGTTTTTTTGTTTATTTTTTTTGTTATTTTATTTTTTCATGTTATATTGGTTGTACGTGTTTTGTTTATTGATGATCTAAACTTTTAGCGTTATCGATTCAAGTACTCGCCTTGTACTGAATGCATACGAAAGGTCGATACCAGTTACTTTTCACTCTGAAAAGTAACCAGTAACGATATGTCGCTAATCTATTATTTGTACTCTAGAGTAGTGGCAACGAAAACGCTATAACTGTTGTTTGAGGTTATTATAAAGTGTGTTATATATTATATACAATGAAATTACAGTGTTTGGTGTTGTGTCGCCTGGTATCTTTCTCCCACCGCGGGAACAATGAAACAGCATTCTCTTGGAACATTCCACCAAGTTCAACTGCAGCTGGGAAGTGACCTGCCTCCTCAGATATATGGGTGGAAGATTGAGAACAACTGCCTGGTCCCAGTGCACAGTGAGTTAGCAGCTGCCAGCGCGAAGTGTGGCTGCAAAAAAGCAAACCTCAAATGTTCCACAGCATGCCAAAATTGTCGGCATTTATTTTTTAGGTGCATCGCTGAAGAGTTATCTGGTCAAAAAGAGCAAAATATGTGAGGCAAATTTTTTTTTCAAAATTTCTGACTTTCAAGAGCTGATATATCGAAAACTATGCAAGATATCAAAAAACTTGATTGTGTAAAATTGTAGCAAATTTTATAAGCTTTCATTTTATATTCAGTGGTCATGTTGCTAGGACGCATAGTTTCCGAGATATAAGCGAAAAATGGGACCTTCAGACCCCCTTTCCCCCCTCGTCCCGGCTCAAAGGCTACGAGCGGAGACTTTTGATATGTTCACCTCCTAACTAGTCCAAACAAAGTTACGAAGTCAAAAATTGTGTTCGATGCATACCCTTCTATACCTTTTTTTGAGCATTCGTTGCTTGAACATAGAAAGTTGCAAAAACTCAATAGATCAGATTAACACCTAAATGAAAAAAAGGGGAATTAAATTGAATGAAAGCAAATCTGACCATATTAACGTAAGCAATAAACAATATGCATTATATTTATTAGAATAAATGACACTCAGATTCCATTTGCCAATACAGCAAAATATCTGGACATGACACTTGATGCTAGACTTCGCTAGAAAGTCGATATTAAAAAAAAACGCAAAGAGCTTGGTATAAAATACAAAAGAATGTTTTAGTTGCTAGGAAAAAATTCCAAATTATCCACATACAACAAACTGCTTCTCTACAGGCAGATATTCAACGTTTGCAGAATAAAGTATTAAGGAACATCGTCGATGCAACGTGTTACTGGCGCAATACTCATCTTCTTAAAGTGGAAACTGTTGAACATACAATAGAAATATTTGCCGGTAGTCACCAACAACGACTGTTCTAACACTGGAAAGTTGAGGTTATCCAGCTTCCCTTCTTTAATTGGGGATTTAAAAAAAATTAAATGTTATTAAAGAATTTAATATCAGCACATATTTATGATTTATAATTTCATTTTCTTAATTTTATATAGGAAAAAAGTTTAACATTATAATTCTGTTGTTGTAACTCCCCAATATTGCTGCATCCTATCAAGATCCAAAGAATCGGCTAAACCCCTCTCGTGCATCAGAGAAAAATCGTATTCCAAATTATATGGCATGAGTCTTTGCAAACTCCCAAAATAAGCGGCATGTGGACCACCCAATAACTGTTTTTTGTCCAAAGCAAACCTAGAACTGGACCTTGATAATAAAGGATTAAAAGATTTGGTACTGCCAAACTGTTTTGATAGAAAAGATCCTTGATGGGCGCCGTTTGTATCAGCCAACTGTGGCGAGCTTCTTGAAAGAGCAGCTAATTTTAGAGAAGCTGGTTTATTCCTGGAATTCTTGTTGAGAGTATTTAATTCTTTGTCGAATAGAAGTTGAGTATTCTGCTCTAGCATATATTCCCAACATTTAAATTGTTCCTCGGATAAAGCCGAATCTGAATCTTCACGATTCCTTTCTTCTTCTTTTCGTTGACGTAACGCTTTAGCTACACCTCTATAGCTTCTTCGTTCCGGATTTATTTTCACGTCTACACTTTCAAAAATGGACGGAGTTATACTTCTAACAGATCTATTTTCATTTTGTTTATTTAGTTGCGTTATGAACATTTTTGCTGATAAATTGCAATCGCTGCAATTGTTTTCGCTTTGGCCACTTGGAGAAGATCTGTCATCACAAGGCATCATGGGTGGAGGGATAGGAATTTGCTCTAAACAATTCAGACATTCTTGATTTAGAGCTTCGCAACAGCAGCCTGGTTGGCAAGTATTATTAGAACTACTCAATTCGCTTTGGTATTTGTTTTTACGAATGGTTTGTCTTAACTCTCTCATTAATAAATCTACATCTGAACTTAAAACATTAAATTTCACTACTATTATGCTTAAGTTTTCTTCAGCACCGTAGCTTTGGGCAAGATCTTGTAGTCTTTTAGCAGCTAGTATTACGTTTCTTTGTAACGTCACTTCTTTTATTCCATTTTCTGGAGTTATGACGTCCCATAAGTTTTTGTTCGCTATGATCATGTATTCATCTTGTTCTTCCAAAAATATTTCTGTAATATCTGGATCCGGTATTGTCAACTGGACTTGTGGGTTTGTCCGTATTTGCTTTCTTTGTTTTTTGGGAAGAACTCGTACTGGTCCGGACACTCTGCCTAATACTATTCTAATATCACCAATACTCACTATTTTCATTATGTACTTTTTAATGCTTCCACAGAATGAATACTCTGCAGTTTGTTTTGATTTTAGTACGTGAATTAATATTGCATTCAATCCTAATCTCTGTCCTTTATCTCTTAATGCTCGTTGGATGGATAACATGGTATACTTCATGTAATCGTGAGCTGTTTCTTTAACAGTTCTTTCTTCCAGAAGTATTCTAGGAACCACTTTATCAACACCAACCGGTATATCGTTATTCGATTCACCATCAAACATACCAAATAATGCTTCTGTATTACAAAATGCCGGCAAACGAATCTGTGAGATGTACAATCTCTGTTTACTTCCCGCTGTCTCAGAAAATCCAACAGACCAACAGTGTTCAGTAAAATCGTTTTCGCAAAAAGGAGACGGTGTTAATGGTAAAGTAGTTCTATTCTTTCCAGAAACGTCCACAAGACTCATAGGCCTCTGCGTTCTATACGTATTAAATTGCTGTGAATCAACATGTAATTTTGTATTACACGATAAATCGAGGAATTTTAAATTTGGAGGTATCAAACAATTTAAATCAATACGATCTAATTGATTGTGTGCTAAATCTAAAACTCTTAAACATAAAAGTGTTGACAGCTTAGGAATAGTTTGTAGTAAATTTGAATGTACTCTTAAAACTGATAAATGCCTCATTTTTTCAATAGTTTCGGGAAGTTTCAAAAGTTTATTTCCAGACAATACCAGTTCTTCAAGTTCTGACCAGAAAACAGTGCAGTTTTCAGGAAGCGCTGTAAAATTATTGTAAGCTGCATGTAAACTACGCAAGTTTCTTAGAAAAGGAGCTAGACGATCCAAAGATTTGTCGATAAGGCAGTTCGCTGTTAAGAATAGTTTTTCTACGGGAATTACTTCGTCAGGTTTTGGCAGATCACAAAGACGGTTATTGGATAAATTCAATACTTTCATATTGGGAAGCAATTTAAAAAAAGCATCTGGTAATATTGATAAGCTGTTGTTTTGCATAAATAGCTCCTGAATTGGTAACTTCTTGGTAATATTCGGAAGACACTGGAGTTGGTTATAAGCAACTTGAAGGGTGTGTAAAAAAGGAAATTCGTTACAGAATAAAAAATCTGGTAAATATAGCAAACAATTATTGCTAACAAAAAGAGATCGTAATTCATTGCACTCGGATAACCAGGTAGGAAGCGACTCCAATTCATTGTATGAAATATCTAAATGCTTGAGACCTTTTGGAGGATGAGTTACTAAAATATTCTTCAGTCCTAAAAAGAAAAATTAATTGAAAACAAATTTTTTATTTTCTTCGATGAAAGTTGAGATCAGAAAAACTGTATACCTACTATTATTCCCTGCGATTACTGAGGTAAGCCTTCTTCCATGAATTGTTAAGGTTGTTAGTGAATTTCTGGAACATTGTAGAATTTGTAGCTGTCCAACAGCGCTGAGATCTAAATTTTCGATATTATTCTCGCTTACGTCCAATTCAGTTAAACTCTGAAAATAATATATACAGGGTTTTTCAGAATAAAGTAACATAAACTAATTATTAAGAAAAGCTTGTTATAATTTTACTGTAAACGTGCCAGTTTTCATTCTATAGGATCATAAAGTAATTTACATAAATGCAAAATGTTCTAAATATCTTCTCTTGCGGTAAAAACTTCATCTTAAAAATACGTATTTGCTAGTTAATCACCATTATTAATTAATACACTTTATCTGGATAAATTACGATAATCCATTGGCGTAGAATCAAGGCCTAAGAAAACAATTTTGATCCAAACTTTCTGTCCACCTTATATTTCATAAATTTTAAGATTAATAATTATTCCTTTTGCACTTTGTCAAGGGCCAATTTTATAATAAATATTTAAAGGTCCATTAACTAATGGGACCATAAAGTCCATGAGAACTTGGTCCAATTAGTTAATGGACCTTTAATTAGTTATTATAAAATGATGAAATTGTAAAGATGTCCACGAAAAAATTTTCAATTTTAAATTTAAATAATACACATTTTGTGAGCCTATAAAATTTATAGTTAAATAAAAAGTACTTTTTACGTTAAATGCTTGCCGCGAAGACGAAACATCATATTTCTTAACACTTTCTGTAATGTTTTTTGTGAAATTCTTGAAACTTCGTTGTGGATATTTAGCAATTTGTTGACGAAAACTTTTGATTTAGGGAATCATCATAAAACGGAGTCCGCGGGTGTCAATTTCGGTGACTTGGGGGGCCAGAGTATGTCACCAAATCGACTTATGACTCTTTTCGAAAACATGCGCCTCACAACGCAAGTGTGTGGCGTATCACCTTCTTGCTGAAACCACGTGGATTAGGGGCGTGCGGTCCATGGAAGCGGGGGAAGCGCCGCTTCTCTACACTTTGTGATTTAAAAATAAATATTTTTCAGATTACAATGCATAGAAATTAAAATTAAATTAGGTACTATATTTTTTCTGAAACATTACGTAAACTTCGTAAATGTACTAACAATTCATTGGTGTAATGTGTAAACGCACGCACCACCCATAAGAAAATTAATTGTGTAAACGCCCACACCATATAGGTACTTCAAGTCCGTCGGCGGAAGCGCCTCTTAAAAAAGCCGGCTCATCTTCCAATTGATTTCGCTTCGTGTTATTGACCCTGCTTTGCCACGACACAGTAGTCAGTCTGTTTGGGTACGTGAAATACGGTCGAGAGGCAGCGATTTTTACGTCGCCTTACGCATATTGCAATTCGCACTGCGAATCGACGTGTGAGGAAAATCGTAGTTTTCAGATAGATTTCGGTTTGTTTTTCGTAGTTGTTTTTCTTTTTGTAAAATGGAGGAACTATGCACTGTGCCTATGAACAATAATAATGTAGTGAATTGTGTCTGTATTATGTACTCTTTATTGAAAAAAGGATTTTTAAGTAGAAATTTTAAAGAGAAAATGGACATTATTAATTCTAGTAGACTAAAGGATCCTATCAATTTAGAGACGAAAGTAGAAAAGTCAGCAAAGAAATTTACCAGGCATTTTCACGTAGGGTTCTATGAAAAGTATGAATGGTTAACCGGCTGCAAAACTTTGAAAAAATTGTTTTGCTGGACTTGCCTACTTTTTAATATAGCCGAAAAAACACATTGGAACTCAGTCGGTATTACAGACTTTCCACAAAAGTGTAAAACTACATGTAAATAGCAAATCTCATGTAAGTGCTACAATTAAAGAAAAAATATTCGGGACCTATTGCATTGAACATAGTTTGGATAATAATTTAAAAATAAGCAACAAAATTCACAATGAAAGGGTAAAAAAAATAGGGACGTCTTACAACGATTAATAAAGTTGTAACTTGTTTCCTGGGAGAGCATGAACTAAGTTTTAGGGGGTCACAATGAAGCAAGTAGATCTGCCAATCGAGGAGATTACATGGACCTTCTAAGTTTTTAGCAAAATACGATAATACCCTAAAAAATCATTTTATTGATTCGACGACTTTCCGAGATACCTCAAACAGAATCCAAAATGATTTAATTAAATGCACTGCCGACGTTGTGATGGATCACATTAAAAGTGAAATTAAAAAAGCACCTTTCGTATCAATTGCGCTTGATGAAACCACACATGTAGCAAACTTAAGTCAATTATCCATTGTTGTACGATATGTATTGGATGGCATTCCTCAAGAGCGATTCTTAGGATTTTGGACGTCACTAGCGAACGAACTGCAGATGCATTGTTTAAAATTGTTTGTGACATTATTTCAAGTTTATAATGTGGTTCTGAGCTTGTTGCCCAAAGCTACAATGGTGCTGCCGTAATAGCTGGCCATTTAGGAGGCCCTCAAGCTAAAGTGAAAGAGAAGTTTAAACATGCCATGCAATTTTCGTTCACATAGACTTAATTTGGTTTTATCGCGAAGCATGGATAATATTAAAGATTGCAAAGTTTCCTTTTCGACACTTAGTGGTTTGGCTTCCTTCTTTTCAAATTCAATTTTTTGCTCAACATTTTTGCAGAGATTTTCCCTTTTATTGACATTTTATTCGACATTTTATAGACAAAGTCAAATGACATTGGCTTTTGCATTAAACAAATTGATGAATTTAAAAATAAAATGAATAAAAAACGAGATCAGTTTGAACACTTTTGGAATAAGACTCAAAACATTATACGCCGAAAATTTTGATAATATTTTACAACAAATGAACTCTCGATTTCAAAACTTTAACGAATTAAAATTTATTGAATTGTGCAATTTTAATATTAGTAACTACGATTCATCAAAATTTCTATCGGAATCTTTTAATTCACTAAAATTAAATTATGGAAATTTTTTCGATATTCCAGCATTTAAGTCCCAGTTAAGTGTTGTTTACGAACCAACTGAAATGAGTGATAAAAAGACGCCCACAAATGTGTTAATTTTTCTTATAACAACTGGTTTAAATAAGTCGCTTTGTGAAGTCGTCAAGTTGTGTCAATTAGTACTAATCATCCCAGCCACAAGTGCGTCAGTTGAGCGAAGTTTTTCAGCTTTAAAGCGCATTAAAAGTTTTACACAAAATTCAACAAGTGAAGACAGATTCTCTAATTTAGCCCAATTATCCATTAAAAAAATCTTGTTAAACAGTTATCAGAAAATTCAAAATTTTACGACGATGTTATAGACAAATTTAGGATAGGCGAATAGATCTTAAGTATAAATAAATGTCAACTGCTGTGTCAACTGTGCGAAAAATGGTGGAAAAAATAAAAAAAAACTTAAAAAAAATTTTTATGTTTAAATAAACCAAAGAAACTTTTCAATGAAAAGTTTTTTATAGCTTCTAGTACTAAACAAGGTAATATTTTACAAAAAATAATCGTGTTTAAGACTTTTACAACAGTTGTAAATCTGATGTAGGTAATGTTGAAAATAATGCAATACATATTGTTTCAAGTTTGCAGCATTTTTTTTTTCTTAACATTTTAAACAAACGCGCCATTTTACTATAAATTAACTAGTTCCGGACCTTGGAAATGGCTGCAAATTTAAACTTAGTGTTACTTAAACTAGCCGATTATTATTACAAAGTTTGAAAACTCTTGTAAATAAAGTGAAATGTTCAAAATAAGATGTCTCGTTGACTGGCCTACAACATGAAGACGAAGTACCGACTTCTCTTAGGGTGGCGGCTTCGCCGCCACCAGAAATTATCAACCCATTCCTGGCTATGCTGACCGACATAGACTCCAACGGCTTGGAAACAGCTCTAATTAGGCAATCCAAATCACGTGACTTTAAATGGTGGACTCTTGGCAAAAACAACAAAAGTACGTGATTCTCTTGATCAAAACACATCTAGTGATGTTATTAGTCCAAGTTTGTAATATTTTTTAGAGTTGTTTTTTTTTTTCAATGTATTTAGTTGAAAAACTAATTGTATAATTTTTAATAACAGTCAAATACTAGAAAAAATCAGGTCAAGGAACTTTTTTGTTTTTGCCAAGCTTCGGCAATTTCTGTACATTCTGACACGACGTTGGATTGCCTAATTGAAATTAAAATTCTTACTTAACACATTATATTCTTGTATTATCATCTGCGCATGCGTAAGCATGGAATGTAATACTAAGAACACCTCCACAAGATCCATGGCTACTCTGGCTACTAAAATTCGCACAATGTTTGTGTCGAATGAATACTCCCACCCGCGCCTCCGACACTGTATTCGAGTATAATTTAAAGTTGAAAATTCTTCCGTGGAAACCCTTTTCTTAGATTTCATGTATAAGTAGAAATAAAAATGAAAAAATTCGGAAAAAGTTTGGATTAAAATTGTTTTTGATTCTACGCCAATGGGTTATCAAAATTTATCGAAATAAGAGTGTGTTAACTAATATTGGCGAATAATTACCATGAACATATTTTATGTTAAAAATTTTACCGTAAGGGAAGATATTTAGAAAATTATGTACCTATTTATTAAAAAATTTACTGTATCACCCTGTGAAATGAAAACTGGGGGGTGTACAATAAAATTATATTTAGCTTTTTGTAACCATTATTATTTTCTCTGTTTACGGTACTTTATTCTAAAATTAGAATTAGAAAAAAATTTGATCAATTTTGAAAAAGTGTACTGTCTTAAAATTAAAATTTTACAGGAACAAAAATATAGGAACAATTTTTTTATTAATGAATTGCATGGGCGTGACCTAATTTTATCCCTTAAAAATCTGTAACAACTAATATATATTCTTCAATAAATAAAACTGCTGACCATTCCTTAATACCCTCAAAGTTCGTATGGCCTCACATAGGGAATTCAATGTGTAAGAGTGAGAGGTACAAATTCAGTAGGTAAGAGTGAGACAGAGTGAGGGGAAGCGGGGGAGTGGGGAAAATTAAATCTCTTTTAACGTTGAACAGAAATATGCGATTGCCAAAAGTACCTAAACGTGTTTCTCGGTTATTACTAGTCCGATTCAAACGGGAAAAACGGCATTATGTAGAGAACGTGGTATAGATTTACGTCGAACAGAAAAAATCCTGCGCAGTGACAGGTCAGAAGGGCCTAACAATATCTTTGTTACTGTTGGTCCGATTCAAACGGGAAAAAACGGTATTATGTAGAGAACGTAGTATAGATGAACGCTGAAGAGAAAAATAATGCGCAGTGACCGTCCAAAAGAGCCTAAAACTTATATCTTTTTTATTGTTGGTCACATTTATGTGATTGCCAAAAAGACCTAAGCGTGTTTCTCGGATATAACTAGTCCGATTCAAACGGGAAAAAACGGTATTACGTAGAGAACTCGAAAACATTGAAGAGAAAAATCGTACGCAATACCAAAAGTTAGGGGACTAAGAAGAGATTTAAGATTTTACGAAGATAAAAAGCAAGTTTTAAGAGATTTAACAAATTTAAATCTTTGGAAGCACCCTAATCAGTGTCCATCAACCGATGCAAATATATTTATCCTAATATAGATTTCTATATATGCGTTTCCAGTCTTTTCTTTCACACTGTATAAAATAATTCTAATATTTATATTAATAACTAAAATATTAATACTTACACCATAATTACCGAGAATAATGTGTCCTTTAAGCCTATTCGATCTTAAATTTAATGTTGTGATTCCCCTAGATTCTTCGTTCTTTTCTTCAGGTTCCTAAAATATATATTTACATTAATATTTTTTTTTTTTTGAGAGACAGAATCGTATTTTTAACTTAAAAGTAATAAAGATAAATATGTATATACATTCTTAAAATTTGAATGAAATACAGCTTTTTATAATTATTATTAAAAATCAGAAAAAATCCTCAATCTCGGCAGAGATTCTCACTTAGATCTTAAGGTAGAACGTGGTTACAGAGGAATTCCTTTCTCTACGTTTATCTGAATTATCGATAAACGGTAAACCATTATCGTCCAAAAATTAGTTGAAATAGATTGTTGTATAACACCACAATTTTGTTCTTTAAATCCCCATTATTTCACAAGAGAAAGTAACAACAAACTCTACGTATGTAAGACATAGAAACAAGCTAGCATGAACAATTGCTACCGTAATATACAATGTTATTACATTTACAAATTAAGTGGTGTAATAAAAATTATAAAGAAACGTTATATTACTGTTAATTCTTTAACAAAATCATCGGTAAAACTACAAACAAACAAAAAAATAAAAACTTATATTTGTTTGCTGATTATTTAATATGTTTTGTATCAATTGTAAATCAGCTAAAATGGCACAAATTAAATATGATAGAAGTTTAAACTGATTGAATTAGACCATAAATTATTACTCTCATAACTGTAAATATTACCATTTTGATTGCATTTTTAACATTACATTTTTGTTGATGTTAAAGAACATTGTATATAAATTACAATAATTAACAATAAAATATTTAAATTAGGTAATTATTTAGCTTCGAGTATTTCTATATAGGGTGATCCAACGAACGCATTCAATACCTTCTAGGATAATGACTGTATGAAGCGGCTTGTGTGCAGTGACGTAGCGTGGGCAAAGCGTCGGAGGGAGAGAATCTTTTCTAAAGCACCCAGACCTCTGTGAGGGGCGCAAAAAGTGCTTTAACCGAAAAGGGCGAGAGAGGGGGAGGCGTCCAACGAACGCATTCAATACCTTCTAGGATAATGACTGTATGAAACGGCTTGTATGCAGTGACGTAGCGTGGGCAAAGGGTCGGAGGGAGAGAAGCTTTTTTAAAGCACCCAGACCTCTGTAAGAGGCGCAAAAAGTGCTTTAACCGAAAAGGGCGAGAGAGGGGGAGGCGTCGTTCCTGGCCCCCTATACGCTATGCCACTGTTGTTTGTCTTTTTAGGTCTCGATATGTAAATTAAACAAATTTTATCAGCCTTACAGGTCGTCTGAATAATAACTCTTAGCGGCTGTATTGCAAAAACTATTTATATTACGGCTTTAAAAAAAATGTTATAACAAAATCAATCAAGAGAATATACTTGAAATAATTCCAACTTTCACTTTTCCCTTTAAATGTCCAATAATCGTGATGATAATAATAAAAGAACGATAATTTTGAGCAAATTTTACAAAAGTTTTGTCCAACACTTTTTGTTCTATTCAATAAAATAACTTGTAGGGGCAATTGCGAACCTTAATTTGGGGCCAGTTTTTCAATAACAGTTTAAACTTTCATTCACCTGAACTTGATTGAATCAAATATAGAACGAGATTAACATTAATGGCGTTTTTCAATCTTGTCAATATTACAGTTCAATTGATCTAATTTATATTGGTAGTTCTGAATCGAGGAACTTCTGACAAAACTGAATGGTCTATGTCAATTTGACGTTTTTTAAAAACATATTTAATAAAAGTGAAGATAAAAAATTGTACGAAATGGAAAAAATTGACAGACCGCCAATTTTTTGAGCAACGAAGAAGAATTGTTGCTACATTTTGCTTGCTGTACTCTTATGTGCTCTATAGAAGTAGCCGGTGGTAATTAAGAAAAATCGTATAGTTAACAAAACCATGACTCATCATGACTTTACCAGTTAAAGCATTGTTTCTAGATTTAAAAATATATGTTATTATAAATTTTATTATCGAATTTGACAACAATGTCACCATTGTCTTCACTTATTACTTCGAACATAAAATATACAAAAATTGTAAAATATACTTATATCAAAACATTGATCTTAGTTTAACCACCCAACTTTGACGGTTTAATTTTTGGATAGTTTAAATTAAGTTCAAACGTGAACTACATATGAAATACACCATCTTTCAATTAAACCCAGTTCATTTATTGAACTCAGTTTAAACTTTGATTGACCCTTAATAAAACTGCTATAACTACGGTGTATGTTATTAGATTTTGAAAAATTTAGTATCGAGTAAAAGCATATTATTAAACCAATTACAATAATCCAGCCTTTTATCATAATCTGTTATTTTCAGACCTTTATGAAGGGCTACATATTATGGATCGAGACGATGTTGTTTACGCCTGTGTTGGAGTTTTTATAAAATCGGTAATTTGATTTTTTTGAACAAAAGCTACAAAATGGCATCGAAAAATCATGTAATGATTCCCATCAAATTTCAAATTAATTACTTTTTATTTAAATTAAAAAGAGAAATATTATTGTGTGAACAGTTTATTTTAAACATTTGGGATTAAGGTATACTTTATATCCCGAAATATTTTGAAATTTTGCAAGCCTGGAGCGAGCCGTAGTTTTGCTGTTGGCAAACAGTTTTTACTTTTTACATAGAAAAATCGTTAGAATAAATTAGGGACTGAGCCTAAACTGAAATTGAAGATTAATGGTAAGATTTTAGAGTAAGTATTCTGCATTCACTATTATTAAATTAATTGTAGCTTTGTCCGCCCTACATTTAAAAGCAGATGAGATGGTTTCTTACAAACATTAAAAATAACAGAGAGCAAAAAAGTCAAAGGGTTTTACTAAAAAAACATACAATTTTGAAGCAAGAGTTTGCTACAGGAAGTTTTTAGTAAAAATACTTCGGTACAAATTATTTAAAAGAAGAAAGCAAGGGCCTTTTGGAGTTGAGAAGAAGTTTGTAAAGCATTCACAAAAAGATATTTGAGTAAAAGGTGCCATCTTTACCTCAGAAATACTCTAAAGTAAGGCCGGTAATCGTGACCGGTTAACCGGTTAACTGGTTCCGTATGACCAAAAACCGTTAAAGAACGTAACTGGTTTAACCGTAACCGGTTTAACCGGAACCGGTTTAACCATAACCAGTTTAACCATAACCAGTTTAACCGGAACCGGTTTATAACCGTATAACCGTATTTATGTGTGCCAGCCATATCAACTTCCAGTAAACGGGTGTTTTCAAGTGCAGGAAACATAGTTTCGGCGAAAAGAAACTGCTTGCTGCCGAAAAACGTTGATAAGTTGATTTTTTAGCATCAAAACTCAATTATAAAAAATAGGAAGATTTGTTATTGGGTATTTGTTATTATTTCTTATTTTATGTCCCAATTATAATTTATTTTTGAATTTTTATTTACTTGAATATAATTTATGGTTTTGTTTTTAGTTTTACCTACTTACCCACCCAGTGGGAAGTGAGTGACTGTGACCTTTTTTAAATTTTAAATAAAGTTTAGCAAAAGTAAAATTGGTAGTATTTCTATTATTCTAATTTAATTTTTATTTAGTAGGGGCCTATTTTAAAAAATCAAGCATGCACTGTCTGGTTGTCACGGGTAAGAAAAGGTGAAATGGTTAGTAAAGTGACTCCATTTCTATTGAAAACAAAGGATTTGGTAGATGTGTTAAACCGCTGAATCCGGTCTAACCAGTCCGTTTCGATTGGCTCGGTTTGATCGGACCGGTCGACTGGATAATCGGACTGGTTAACCGGATATCAGAACCGGTTATAATAATAGTAAAAATCCGGTTAAAACCGAAACCGGTCAAAATCAGTCGGACCGGTTAACCGTTTATCACGTCAGGAATTGACAGCCTTACTCTAAAGTATCCCTTGCTGGGAATTAACAATTAATTATTAAATGAATATGAATCATTTAAATTTTCTTAAGTACGGATCTGTAATTATAATTTTTATTGGTTTTTGTGAATGTTACTTTAAATTCAATAAGTTTATTTCAGGAATATCTATGAAAAAGTTAAGGAAAATTAATTTTAATAAATAAAAAATAATTAAAAGCCCTTCAACTACATTTTGAATATAATAAAATTCTCATAATGTACCTACATTTTAACGTTAAAATTTTGGTAGTAAAACAGCATGTGGAAAAATAAAATGTTGATGAACGTATTCAGTTTTTAAGCTCTTTTCAAATTTAAAATTCAATTTTCAAAAAATTTATTTTAGGGTTGGTCAAATTTTAATAATTTTTGTTAAGCCGGACCTGGATTTTGAAATATTTTAATGTGTCGATAAATTGTCCTATATGTGTAGATTATCTATGCCAAATATAAAAAAAATATACTGAGTGATTCAAAACTTATGGAGCACGGAAGAAATGAGCCAAATTCAAAAACACCCTATATTGAGTTAAAATACTTTCCTTTCTAAATGAAATACCCTGTATAAACACAATAGATAAAACTGTTTTTCTCTAATTTGGTACCTATATTTATACATGATTATTATTATTATAATACTGGGTTGTTATTATTTTATTTTTTTTTTTAAGTAAATTATACTGTACGTCCTAGAAACTGACAAAATATATTTTTTATTTCCGATATAAATATGTGTATGTTTGTCCAAGAGGCCATTGTTTTCTTCTATAAAATAATTTTAACTTTTTTACAAAAAACTTCCTGTAGAAAACCCTTTTTTTCAATAATGTAGGTTCTTTTAGTAAAGCTCTTTGAATTTTCTTGCTATTCGTTGTGTTGAATGCTTGTAAGAAACCATGTCGTCTGCTTTTAAATGTAGGGTGGACACAGCTGCAATTAATAAAATATTAATAAAATGATATTTTCAGAATAATATACTCGAAAATCTTAATTTCAATTTAGGCTCAGTAGCTTTATTTCTTCTAACGAGTGTGTAAAAATTAAAAATTGTTTGGCAACAGCAATACTACGACTAGCTCCTTTTTTATAATATTTCAGGATATAAACAAAGTGTTATCCGAATTCAGCTCGGAGGCCATACTCTAATCCAAAATGTTTAAAATAAACCATTCACACAATAATATTTCTCTTTATAATTCAAATAAAAAATTATTCATTTAAAATTTGATAGAAATCATTACATGATTGATCCTTACTGTTTTGTAGCATGTCTTTCAAAAAATCGGCGATAGGCAATTCCAATTTACATGGTGTTACATGACGTACAATACAACCTAAATATTATTTTCCTTAGCTCATTTTAAGCAGAAAAATGTTCTATGAAAATGTATTCAATTCTTCGATCTACAAGCGTTCAAAGTTCAAAAGAAAATTTAATGTAGTATGTCATGTTTTCAAAATGTTTGACTATTTATCAATAATTATAATTTATAAACCTCAGTTGATATAGTCAGTCCTATACTTGTCAACTACGTTTGCAACATTTAATTTGTTTTTTCTACAATAACTATCCGAAATCTTTTGTTACATACGTTAGAGATTAACATATTAGTTTTAAAAATCGAGAAGAACACTTTTCGAGGAAGAAGAACTGTCCGCCGTAAAGGAGGACGATTGATCACTTTGCCATTAAGTGACTTAAATAACATTTTATTTACACATTATGGTAATTGTTTATCTAACTTATGATCATACAGGGTGGACCAATCTTGTGGAAAAGTTCGATATCTTCCTTGTTGAAAGAGATATTAAAAAAGTGTATTAAGAAAATTATGGACATGTTTGAGGTTAACATTTTAAAATTATTGAGAGGTATACAGGGTGTTGCATAGCTCGTGTACGAACCAAACATATGTTTTTTTTAATGATAACCCCAGTATATTATTTTAGATTCTGTTTACTCATCTTTTTTCCATTCTTCTAATATATGGTTTGTCTATGGGGTACTTTTCAAGGAATTGACATTTTTGTGAGAGAATCGTACATAATTTAACGTCTAGCAACCAATTACATACTGTAGTAAAAAATTTTTTTTAACCACACGAATTTTCTAATATGATGTATTATACTTTTTTTTAGTTATATTTTTATTATCTGTTTATTTGTATACAGGGAGACTGAATACTCAGACCCTTGATTTTCTTGTTTTATTTAAATGGACACCCTATATTTTATATCACCAGTAAAATCATGTGTTCGAAGTCTTTCATTTTTATAAAGCATTCCCTATACCTAAAGTTAATATTTATCGATATTTTTTAACAATAAATGAAAATTATGGTTATTTCGATAAATTAAACTAGTTTTTCATAAAATATTCTTTATAAACAATAATAAATAATATGTGTTATTTTTTATCTATTCGCCAATGCATTTAATATACCTGTCATCGTCCAATTGACAATTTTGACATTTTAAAAATCAAGAACAACTGCCTGTGTGTTAATGTTTTAAGTAAATTACTAATAATAAGATGAACAATACGAATTTTTCTATCCCAGAACTGGTGGATATGATTTATATACAAGGTGAGTGCAACAAGAATTCTTTACTTGCCTCCAGAGTGTACCACCAACGATATCCGGAACGCCGGAAACCAAATAAAAAGGCGTTTGAAAAACTAATGGACTGTTTTAATCGTACTGGTACTGTATCATACGAGCAAAAACAAGTAACAAAAACTGCTATCACGG
Organism: Psylliodes chrysocephalus; assembly: GCA_927349885.1. Lineage (NCBI taxonomy): Eukaryota > Metazoa > Arthropoda > Insecta > Coleoptera > Chrysomelidae > Psylliodes > Psylliodes chrysocephalus. Next base: position 92,479,595 of record OV651815.1, read on the forward strand.
AAGAGAATGAAATGAAAGTATTGTTGAGTATTTATGATGATCCGCATATTAGTAAACGAAATATTTCAATACAACAACAAGTCAGTTACGGAACTGTTCAAAGAATCCTATTAAAACATAAAATGCATCCTTCTATATCCAGTTACATCAAGAACTTCTTGAACGGGATTTTGAAAATAGAGTGATATTTTGTAAATGGTCCCAACAAAAAATTAATCAACAAAATATATTTTGTGCTCTTTGGTGATGAATCGACTTTTCATAAAAATGGAGGTTTAAATAGGCATAATTTTCACTATTATTCTACAACAAACCCACACATTATAGTCACTCATAGCCAAATGAGGTGGTCATTAAATGTTTGGGGTGGGCATTGTGGGTGATTATGTGATAAAGCCACACTTTTTTGAAGGACGAGTAAATAGTGCAGTATATTTGGATTTCCTTAAAAATCATTTTCCTACGTTACTCGAAGATGTTCCCCTTCACATTAGCCAACAAATGTGGTTTTTGCACGATGGTGCACCAGTCCATCACACTGTAGTAACTCATAATTATTTAAATAATCACTTTCCAAGACGGTGGATCGGAAGAGGAGGACCGATAGGGTGGCCAGCACGATCACCGGATTTGACAAAAAGAGTTTTTTTTGTGGGGTTATGTAAAAAACAAAGTATATAATGTACCTGCAACGACAAAAGAGGACATGAAAACTCGAATCAGAAATGTATTTCAAAGTTTTGATGTTCAAATGCTGAGAAATGTGAGTCAGTCATTCGAAATTCGATTACAAAACTGTATTGATGTTATGGGAGGTCACTTTGAACAACTTTTATAATTATGTTTTAATTGTTTTGTTTGTTTTTGAGTTTTTTTGTATTCACACATATTATTTATGACTGTTGATAAAGAGTTTTTTATTATTGTTTATAAAGAGTATTTTATGAAAAACTAGTTTAATTTATCGAAATAACCATAATTTTCATTTAATGTTAAAAATATCAATAATTATGTACTTTAGGTATAGGAAATGCTTAATAAAAATGAAAGGCTTGGGACAGAAGATTTTACTGGTGATATAAAATATAAGATGTCCCATTTAAATAAAACAAGAAAATCAAGGGTCTGAGTATTGAGTCTCCCTGTATACGAATAAAAAGATAATAAAAATATAACTAAAAAAAAGTATAATACATCATATTATAAAATTCGTGTGGGTAAAAAAGAAATTTTTCTACAATGTGTAATTGGCTGCTGGACGTTGAATTATGTACGATTCTCTCACAAAAATGTCAATTCCTTGAAAAGTACCCTATATAACATAGACAAACCATATATTAGAAGAATGGGAAAAAAGATGAGTAAACAGAATCTAAAATAATATACTGGGGTTATCATTAAAAAAAACATATGTTTGGTTCGTACACGAGCTATGCAACACCCGTATACTTGTTAACCTCAAACCTGTCCATAATTTTCTTCATACACTTTTTTTAATATCTCTTTCAACAAGGAAGATATCGAACTTTTCCACAAGATTGGTTCACCCTGTATATTAGTATCAAACTCAAATTGGTTTTGCCCTTCAAAAATTTACTAAATGTATATGCGTCTCGTTAGAAATCTAGATGGTTTAACAAATTACATATTTAGAATATACTTACAGAAAGAACCAGAGCTCTCATTTCCGTCCTTTTGTCGGGAGGCACAGCCAATCGGTTGTTAGCCACTTTCAAGATTTTCAAAAATTTTAAATCCCATATGGTCACTGGTAAAACACTCAACAAATTCTGGTCCAACACTAACTCTTGCAGTCTGCAAAAATAACAAACGAAAGTTACTCACTTCGGCGGATGCACATGCGGGACAGTACCAAGGCCGAAAAGTCTTCACAACTTCCTGCACAAAAATGATTAGTAGATTTTCTTAAAAAAAATTAACAAAATGAAAAATCTATTTTTCACTCGATTTGTTTGTCTAAGTGGGAATGAGGTTTTGTGGAAGATTAACTAGTGCCCGAGTTTGAAGCTATATGTTACGCTTCAGTTGGTTATTATGGTTGTTGAACAGTGGCGTGGATAAATAAAATAACTACTTAATTAGTGTAACATAAATAAATAGTCAGTATTTGTGTATGTACGACATCCGTAGTTTCTGATCCATGTATTTCCAGTTGAATGGTATTTAAACCTTACCTTCCTGTTAGAATAAATAAAACAACAAATACAATAAACAATTTGCGAATGTTTTATAGCGACATTTTTTACTGAAATACAATAACGATTTTTATAAAATTTTCAATATACACAAACCTTTCTTACCTTCTCAAAAAAAAAAATTAATATCTATAAAATTTTAGAATTTGTTTTTTATTTTAGACAAAAAACACTTTAAGCAAAAAGCGCAAGCTTTGTCTTTGCGTCTAGTCAAAAAAAAATAAAATTTGGCATGGTAATGTATATAGTTTCAATATATCCAATGTGTTAAGGGGGGTCAATATTTTTTTAAATGTTTAATAATTTTCATTTTTGAATATATAAATAAATCCAATAATATAAACAATCTCTATCTTATTCTTAAAATTTATAGAAACATTTTTTAACTAAGATTAGACTTTGTCTTCGTGAATTACAAGAAATATACGGGATCACAATAATTTAAAGACTTACAATGAACTGAATAGAAAATCTAATAAAAATAATTTATATTGTAATTCTATTTTAATAGATTTTTAATTATTTACTTACACTATATAGAGTATAACCAGAGAGAAATGGTATTCGAAAATAATTTCAAGAAATTAAGCATCATCAAGAAGTGGGATACAGGACTGAAGAATTTCAGGCTACTTCAGTAATGATAAAATCTAAAACTTCTGATGTTATGGTCACTTCTGTGTATTGTTCTCCAAGACATACCGTTAAAAAAGAATAATACCTAAATTTCCTCCAGTCAAAAACTTAGATTTATTATTGGAGGCGACTTCAAACTTATTGGCCCACAGATAGAAACAAAATACGCGATCTAATAGACTTTTTTGTTGAACGAAATATTTCAGCAAACTACATCCAAGTTGATGAGGCATGAGACATGAATTCAGATCATTCGCCCATTCTTCTCACTCTAAGTGACACCATTATCCAAAAGGAAAACGCTCTTAGACTAATAAATAGGAGAATAGACTGGCAAATATTCAGACTGGACCTTGAAAATAAAATCAATCTTTCAGTTCCATTAAGAACAAAAGCACAGCTAGATGAAGAAGTAGAACTACTTGTGTCCAACGTACAGCAAGCAGCACGGAATAATACGCCCCACCTATTGTTCACCGAACAACAGAAAATACCTATCCTAAAGAAATAAGGGACTTAATCTCTGCAAAAAGAAAACTATGGAGGAAATGGCATCAAACCAGAGCTCCATCAGATAAAACCAAACTTAACAACGCCACTCAGCAGTTAAAAAGAGAGATAAAACGAATCAAAAATGAACCTTTTTGTGAGTACCTTAGTGAGTTGACAAACGATAAATCTCTATGGAAAGCCACAAAGCAATTAAAAAGGCCCACTGTGCAAAATGCTCCAATCAGAAATACAGATGGCAGCTGGGTTAGAAATGATATACAATAAGTTAATAGATTCGCGGAGCACTTACAAAATACCTTCTAAACAAATGAAGGAGGGGAACTACCAAACTGGGCTCCTCCAGAGAGATGACTCAATTATCAGACCAACCTATCCAAAGGAAATTGCAGAAGATATAAAAACAAATATTAATCCTAAGAAAGCTCCTGACTTTGATTTAATTACAGGAGAAATCTTAAAACAACTTCCGAAGAAAGTCATAATTAAACTTACACACCTGTATAATGCCTCATTCAAACTAAGGTATATCCCTAGGTTGTGGAAAGTAGCTGACGAAATATAGGCCAATATCTCTATTGCCTATATTATCGAAACTATTTGAAAAAATACGAACAAAAAGACTGAAACCCATCATTGAAGAAAGGAAACTAATTCCAGATTACTAGTTCGGCTTTAGAGAAAACCGTTCAACTATAGATCAGGTTCATTAAATCTCAAATGCGATCGAAAATGAATTAGAGAACAAAAAAGTCTGTTCAGCCATCTTCCTCGATGTTGCGCAGGCTTTTCATAAAGTATGGCAAGATGGCTTAAAACATAAACTGAATGTGGAAATTCCACAGCCATATTCAGAGCTATTGGATTCATACATTTCAGATAGATCCTTTAGAGTGACACAAGATAAAGCATACTCTGAATTGAAAGAATTTAAAGCAGGAGTACCACAGGGAAACGTCCTGGGACTCACTTTGTATCTGTTATACACTTGTAACATATTTCAACTAGAACAAGATACAATAGCTACATTTGCAGATGATACTGCCATCCTAGCGATATGCAAAGATCATGAAGAGGCTGCAAATAAACTACAAACATCAGTTAATCAAATAAATAATTGGACCAAAAGATGGCGTATTAAACTAAACAAAACTAAATCTGTTAATATTAATTTTGCTAACAAAAATGGTCAAAGAATGCCAATTAACATAAATAATGCCCAGGTCCCTTATACTAACTCGGCAAAATATCTAAGATTGACATTAGATGCAAGACGTCGCTGGAATTTCCATTTTAAAAAGAAAAGACAAGAGTTAGATATAAAATTCAAGAAAATGTACTGGTTACTTGGTAGACATTCCAGCCTATCTACATATAATAAAATTCTATTACTCAAACAAGTTCTTAAACCAATTTGGACCTATGGCATTCAGCTCTGGGGTTGTGCCAGCTATAGTAATATTCTAATAATTCAGAGATTCCAGAACAAAGTATTGAGAAACATTGTCGATGTTCCTTGGTACATTTGAAACAGCGACCTTCATCGAGACCTTCAGATGGACACTGTTGACCAGATTCACTACAACGACTCCACCAACGTTGAGGCAATCCAGCTTTTTGACAACTCGAACCTGACAAGAAGACTCAAGAGAGTAAACCTTTTGAGTTAGCCAAGTGATTGTGTTAATAACAAAGCAAAGCATTGGGCTGTTTAGTTTTACACGTTAGTTCAGTGTACTTAAGTTATCAGACCCTAAGGTATACTAACGAGTAGAACTTTAGTTTTTAAGTTAGGTTATAACAAAATTACTCATTGATCAACTCTTGATCAGATTATAATAATAATAATAAAAAATGCCCCTTATGGACTATCGATAGTTTATGCCTCAACCATCTATAGTGTCGACTATCGATAGTTCTCGACCTCTAGATGGCGGTACTTTTTCGATAGTGGAATACCTATTTTAATATGCCCCCACTTAATAACTTGCTTGTTGATTTAATTGCTAACATCCTAAAAAAAATACATTACCAAAAGTTTCTTTTATCACGTGCCAACTTGACTAAATTGGAAAAAAATACTATTTTGAGGAATATTACAGTGGTCGAAAAATCTACAGCCATTCTCGAGTTGTATAGTTAAAACAAAAATGTCATATTTGCTTTTTGAAAAGAAAAGTTTATTTGATACATTTTCTACAACAACCCACTATTAAATCTTCGATATGACGTTTCGTATCTTCAGGGCCATCATCAAATTAATTTTTGTAAATTTTAACACATAAATTGATAAATCGTTAAAATACTAATGCAGTCATATCAATAACATTTAAACAAATGTAATGCCAATAGAAACTTATCTGTATTATATTTTTCAAAGTAAAATAACGTAAGATAACGAAGTACTTCCAGCAATAGTTAAAAATAAAACACCAAAAAATAGAAACTAAATAAATAATAGATTATATCAAATGTTGAAATTGCTGTAAGATCTGCAAGAAAAATTTTGAAACGGAAAACATATTAATGTTTCGTATGTTTTACTTTATTAAATCTATCTATTATATGAGCCACAATAGACCCATCTGGGTCGCAGTGGAAGGCGATAGATCATCCCACTCATTTTCAACCTAACCTATCTATTATATTTGTATTAGAAGAGAAATAGGAAAAACATAACAAAACTATAATTAAACATTATTGACACTCATGGTGTAATTGTTTTAGATAACTAAAAACATCGTATTACTAAAGTCCGTATTTAAAAAAATATTGATAGCTCTATTGAAAATTTAATGGCACAGAGTTGTAGCAAATTTCGTATCAAACACATGTTTGCTGTCCCATTTTTATATCTTCTTAAATATGCTCAAAAAATACCAATTATATGAAACTTTTCCTTTCCAAAGTACAACTCGTGAATGGGAATAGACCTTGTGGATTTTTTCAACCACTGTATTGTCCATTAAGAATGAAGAGGAGATGTTATGTCGATACTTAAAGTGTCCGCATCTTTGCATTATACTTTTACGTCATATGTCAAACTCAAGCTAGAAGCTAGTGGAGCTAGTTAGTTTTGGTGAAAATAAAGCCATTTTTTTAAATAGCTTCTTGAAACAATATAAAATCGATTTTATTCCGCCAAACTTCAAATATAAAAATATTGACTTTAATACGACGCTAAATCGCCATTTTGATTTTACTTTTTTGTCAGTCAGGCATCGCAAAATAGTGTTTGTGTCATCTTTACTTCATTCTCATCTCGATGGTAATGTTAAACAACATACTTAACTTTTTTTATTATTTCTTATTATTTAAAATATAATAGCAATGTTGGTACGTGTTTACTTTTCCCAAAAACGTTTCAACTTCTTTTTGTAACGCATGTAATTTTTAACCTAACAGTTTTCTGTGATATAACTATATTCCTTGACTAATCTATGTTAAAAATCCTTTTTTATTATTCGCATAAGTAGTCGAAAAAATTACTAACTAACCCATAAGTGTGCCACTGATGGCACGAGCTCACCGTTTGACTCTTTAGTTTTAATAATATGCGGCGTCTCGGAAGATCAAGGAACCGTGGAAGAAACAACGGAAGTTCGTTCACTGCAATTTCTATGTTTCTAGGATTAACTTAAGATATATCGTTTCCAGTTTCGCAAACCACTATGAGTCATACGTATGAAGTACTTTTTGTTAATTTTTTTTTTTTACTTTCTTATTTTTCAACATAATTCATGTTAAGGCTCATAATTCTTACGTTGTTATACAGATATTACCTATTGTTACAAAGAAAATTTACAAGAATAATTTTCTGTAGAATATCAATAGCTTATCACTTATGACTAATGATCCCATAACATTATTGGACTGCATAATTTGAAGTTCACGCCATTCTAGCATAAGTATTACATTCTCAAATTCTGCCAAAGTATAAAGTCTTGAAGCAGGTTATTATGAAAAATTAAAAAGAATGCCTTTCTTGTAAAGTAAATTTCCTTTCTGTTTGAATCAGTGAGTGAAAAATTTCGTTATGAATACGACGTTCTTCCATCTGAACTCTTCGACATAAATAATTACCAAATAAACTAGAAATACTATTTATAAAGCACCACCTGCACCAAGAACACTTTCCTTTTTTCTCTCTGTTTTTCATGCATTTTTCATCAACTATCGGTATTAGCCTCATAAAAAGACGTGAATACCATTGTTATATGTTAGGTTTCAAAATTGTTAACGGTTTAATTGATTCTCCTAAATTGTTGAGAAAAATTGATATCTGCATTCCGAGAGTATCCTCTAGAAATTCTGACATATTTCACATATCTGTACTTCGCACAAATGTTCTGAAAAATTCTCCATTTCACACTATTAGCCGCGTTGTGAATAGTGTGAGTAGTGACACTGAAATCTTCTCATGCAAACTTAGGGAAATAAAATAACTAATTTAAAAAAAAATGAATTGTATTGTATTTTACCTACTAGCTGCTTACAATTTTTTGTATATTTTGTACCACTTAGTCTACATAATGTATGTGTTCTTTTATTCCTGCTCTGTAATTGGGATTGCCTGTAGAGCATTTTAATAAATAAATAAATAAATTAGTACTATTGGTGACGCCTTGATCCTCGTTTCAGCTTTTGGGCACTTAGAAGTTATCAAAAGATCGTTCTTTTACACCCAGAACCATCTCAAAGTATTTTTTTTCTTTTTTTTTAATCCCTATTAATTTAAAATCTATTCATAAAAGAAAACAATAAGTAAATTAGACGAAAAATAGCAATGTCTTGTGGGGTAACAACCCAGAACTATAACTACTTATGACATGGGACAATCAAAATAAGATATAACTATATGAAAAAATAAATATGTAAATGTTAAAATTCTATTTAGTCGGTAATTAAACTAAAACATCATTTTCCATTTCGGTAAGGAAAAATTCTAAGAGCAGTCGTAGCAAAAATTAACTATTAAACTTTCGTATCGGGAATTAAACTAAAATGTAGGTACTTTACTATTTCGGTAAGGAAGAATTATCTAAATAGTCGCAGAGAGTGCGAGGAGACAGGTCGCGAAAGAACTACTTATAGTAAATATTCGAAAAGGAAAAAGAATACATTTATACTCGGGGTAGCCTATTTTCCTAGAATGAGCTGATCGTCATCACGAGCCTGCTCAGACAGGGTAATGAAGCTATTTAAGATTTCGTTAATTTGCAATTTGCACAAAAAAAATAAAGAATACAAAGAAGAAAAAAAAGAAAACTAACGCGGATAGTACCTAAACCAAGAATGAGTTGATCGTCAAAAATGTTTTGGTAAATATTAGAACTCCTCCAGTGTGTTGACTACTTGAATCACATCGGGCTAAGTTATACCCATTAATCCATAATTTAGAATCCTCGAACTCACGAGTTATACACGTTTCAGTTAAACATAGAATTAAGGGTTGATATTTTTCTGTATATAATATTAATTCATTAATTAATAATATTTGAGACTATTTCAATTAATTAATTAATTAAAGGTACATTTTGTGACATGTACACTTTTAGGCATCTTAAAAGATATATTTTTAGAAGCAACCACTTTGTGTAATGTATCAACAGTGACGAATCAGATATTGTGCATTTTAGTAGGTATTTACCAGTACCTTATTCGTATATTCTGCATTCCCTATTTCTTGCTGCGAAACGGCGTTACTAACGTACTTGTGTTCAAAATATTTTAATAATAAATCATAGAGGGAATTCCACTGTTCAAATGTGACAATCTTCATGAACGAAATTAAAAGACACAAAATAAGTATCATATACCTAAATTGTTAATGTTTTTAAAAATAAAAGTAAGCCCAGGCCTAGAAAGAAGAAGGAAAACTGAAAAGCAAATTGTAAATTTCAAGATAAATTTAATATATTTATTTCTCTGTACCCTCTTAAAGAACAGTAATTTTTTGTTACAGTTGATTAGTCAACTATCATAATCATCTTTAACCCAATGTTAATACCATCTAATACCAACATAATAATATATTGTCAAACATTTAGAATTTTCTACAAATTTAAATATGGTATGAACCAGTATTGCATTGAAAGTAGGCAACTAAATGTATCATTTTTCAAAATAATTTTCTGACGCCACCTGGAAAGTCATTCAACTAAAACACTTAGTAAAAGTTCATTACTTATAAAATTGGCTATCGGTTAATTTATTGTTATTATTGCTCGTTGGTCAAGAGGAATTTTAAGCCACATTGTCATTTCGTAATTTTCTGATTTAGAAAGCGACAACTTGTTAGCTATTTAATTATATGCTTGCTATTTAAATAGATTGGTAATACGGCTCGTTTTTAAAAATATTGGATAGCAATAATTGTAAAAAATAAATAAATTATTAGTAAAGGAACATTTTTAAAAACAAGCTTTTATTTAAATGCTCTAAAAAGAAGAAAAATATATCCCCTGAAGGCAGAGGCCATATTAAAATTTATTATTGCATTATTCTCAGCAAATCCTTTCATTTGATACCCATATCATGATGGTAGATAAGAAAATCTTGTCCCACATCTTGGGGCATCCGCCATATTGAATTTAGTGTGATGTTATGTTTTTTGTATTTTTCTCAGTAAACTCTTTCATTTGATACTAACTAAACTAACTAACCCGCCATCTTTGGGAGTCCTCCATATTGGATTTAAAATGACGTCACTTAACTAACCATGCGTCATTCAAAATGAACGTGCATGCAAAATTTAAGCTCAATCGGCTGAGGGTACTGGTTTATAATTCAATTGCAAGATTTGACATAAATAAACATTCAAATATTGCAAGATAATAAAAAGTTTGTAAAAATTTTAGGCATTCCAAAAAGAATGGTTGCCCGTACTATTAATATAATAATAATAATACTCTCCCTAATTCACCCCCTTACGAGTGAATTTTAACCCCAAAGGCTGAGCTTGTGCGGGAAAAGGGACAGCTATTATTATTATTATTATTATTATTATTTGCCGTGGCACTCCGGGGCGACTTAAAGATGATTGATGGTGTGGCCATTTGACTTACAGGTGAGGATAACCCGGAAAACCTCACCCACCATCATCGAGACGGTAATGTATGGTGATTTTATAATCTGCATGTCATTTGTTAATTGAATATCCATTAATACGGCACACATCAAATCCTATACCGAACCATGCAATTTAATTAAAAATCTACATGGTCTGGTCTGGGATTTGAAGCCCGGCAGTCTCGGACCATAAACTTGCCTATAAATGAATATAAGCGCGTTAGACTGCTACACCACCGACCCGACTTGTAACTATACTTATTATTTTTATACTTTCCTATCCCAACGAGATAGTGTAAATAACAAAAATTTACATCAACGATATAGAAAAAGATAATCTTCACGTAGGTAACTTCATAATCGAATGTGTTAAAATTTTAAAGTGTTGGAAATAAATAAAACCTTTATAAAAATACACCTTTAATAAAAGTACCACATTTTAGTTTTAATGAGTTAAATATATAGAATTTCAAAACAAATCAAAATAAATTAGATATACAATATTAGCAGATTAGCTAGGTACCTGTATTTCACGAAATTTTTGTATAAATAAGTAAAAAAATCGCACAGAAAGAACTTTGGATAACACGGAGAAATTGTTTATTATCCATCACTCAATATAAAATAGAAATATTCAAAAATCAAATCATTTTTTATACAACTCCCCCTACTACCTTTCAACGTAATGGAAATAAATCAAAATATTAAAAATTTAATCTTTTGTTACTGTGATGTTCATAATTATTTTCTCTAATGAGAATGAAACTGACTTTTCTTAGAATACAGGTAGTCAAAATTAAATTATTTTTATTTCTTAATATTTTAATAAGATTTACAACCTTAATCTATGAACATTATGAATTTTAAAATCAAATAACTACTTCTTTGATCCTCTAAGTCTTATAACAAGTTTTATAATAATAAATTGTTTAGACTTAGGTACTTAATCTACTTTAATCCCAGTATTTTTTAAATTTGTATCTTATATTTCTTATACTGTAAAACAATGAAAATGAGAGCAATTTGTTTTTCTATCTTATGGAGTTAAAAATTCTTTTAAAATCAATAAGTATAAGAGGTAAATATTTATTTCCACAGGTGTCAACGATATACGCCATCAAATACTATGGGATTTAAACCCGAATCGCCGAATCCAAAGTCCCAAGCTCTATCCATTCCTTTAATAATGGTATTAATTTATATACATATTTCGTTTTTAGCTAATGCAAAAATCGGTCATTTAACTATAGGTGATTATAAATTTTCTCCATATTTTAAAAAATGAAATTCATCTTTTTTTGAAAACATGGATCTAACAATCAGTATGTCGGCACATAGAATTAATAAATACAAATAAAAAACTCGTTTGTAAAAAATTTTAAAAATAAATAATTATATAATTACTTATTGCTTTGTAATTACTATTTAAATAAAATAAATAATATAACTATATTATTTTTTTTTTTGGTACTAAAATATTGATCTTCCCTCGTTTCCGTATCCAGATAGAAATGATTCTACGCTAAGAACTCCGTGAGTAGCAAATAACAAATTCAACGGATCAATAATTCATTTTTGGTGAATAGATTATTTTACCAGATATTTGAATACATGAACTACTGGTTAGGCAGTCCCGCAGTACAGAATTCGACCGCAATCCTTTGGAGACTCTGTCCTTAACTGTCAACTAATCCCGGTCACAGAAATACATCAAAGAAACACAAGAGCAGCAAACTCTATCAAATTTTATATACAAACAACTAATAAAGTAGTTCTATGATAAGCTTATTTCATAAAGGGTTAGATCAATTCAATCAACTGCTACAAGATTTTAAAAAATGTTCAGAATCCTAGTCAACTTAAGAAAGAACTTATTATTTATGTTAAAAATAATTTATGAATTATACAGTTGAAAATTGTTCTTTTTCTCTTTTCTTATATCTTTTACTTGTTATACTTTTAACCAATCTTCTATGTTAAATACCTACATCACTGTTTCTTTTATTCTTTTGTTTTCCTCTTTTTTTTTATTATACAGTGTGTCTGAAAAAGTTGGCAACAAATGGGAAACTTTTTTATTATTAAGTTTAGGAAAAAACGTCATTCTTCATAAAAAGTTCTGCAAGGCCTAAAACCCAATATACGATAATCAGATATCGAAATTTTCCAATCGTATACGAGGTTTGTCAAAAAGTATGAATTTTGCTCAAGAGTAAAGTACCTTTATTTTCGACAATATCTAAAATTGTTATTAAGAAAAGTTGATTAGAATTGAAACCTACGTTTAAATGTCTAATTACAGCTATCTACGATAAAAACCAGGTTTTATTATTGTTTACAATTTCTTTAAGATCGAAAATGATCAAAAACTAGGTATCTAAATTATTGACCTGTACAAAATCAAGTTGCTGTGGAAATGTTTTGAAACATATCTTATGTCAGTATGCTTCAAAACCTCAGTTTGTAATAATTGTACTTTTTTAAATACTAGTAAAAATGCCGTTGAAATTAAGTCTTGAAGAGAAAATTGAAATTGTTTTAATTGTTGGAGATAACTACAAAACTTATAGGGAAGCTGCCATAATCTTTAATAACAGACATCCTGATAAAAATGTACATTTTGCAACAGTAAGTAAAATAATAAAAAAGTTCAAGTGTTCCGGAAATGTTGAGAATAAATTCAAAAAGAAACATGAGGCATGGGTTGCTACTGAAGAAATTCAAAATCAAGTAATGCTCTCAGCAATAGAAAATCCTAAAGATTCCATAAGAAAAAGGGCAGCTTTACTTGGTGTGCGCAAAGACGTAGTTGCAGGAATATTAAAAGCAAACAAATTTAAACCTTACAAACCCCAGTTCACTCATACCCTAAAAGCAGGAGATTTTAATAGAAGATTTGAATTTTGTGCTTGGTTCCAAGGGGAGTTAGAAGATAATAATTATATGGCACGGTGCATAATTTTTTCGGACGAGGCAACGTTCACTTCTAATGGGGTAGTCAGCTCACAAAATTGCCGTTGGTGGAGTGATGTTAATCCTAATTTCACTGTCCAAACTCGTGACCAATACTGTTTTAAAACAAATGTATGGTGTGGAATTTTTAAAGATAGAATAATTGGACAATTTTTTTTTCGAACTAATATGAATGCTGAACGTTATCTGGAAATTTTAAATAATGAGATTCTTGAATTTCTTCATAACCTACCAATAATGGAAAGGCAACGTACATGGTACCAACATGATGGAGCAACCTGCCATAGTACAAGAAATGTTCGAGAATGTCTTCTACAAATTTTTAACGGAAGAGTAATTGGAAGATTTGTGGACTTTGCTTGGCCTCCAAGATCTCCGGACCTGACCCCCCTAGACTTCTTTTTATGGGGATACTTGAAGCAAAAGGTATACCTTAAAAGACCGTTTGAAAATATTGATCATTTGGAAAGAATAATTAGGGAAACATGTGACGGTGTTACTCCAGATGTTATTAGAAATGCAATAAAAGAATTCTCTCGAAGAACAATTACCTGCTTAGAAAGGGACGGTGGATATGTTGAGGCGTACGTGCAGTGAGGGAAAAGTTAATCCGGATTCTTCTTTTTCATGCATGTAATGTTTGATGTTGTGTTTTGAAAATAAATGATTTTAATTATGTATGCATTTGTTTACATTGTATTATTGATAACTCGTGCAAAACAAAGTCAATATTTATAGCAAAATTTGCAATGAGAAAATGAGTGGTGTAATCAGTAAGTGCACATGAACATAATTTTTAATTTCTATCGATATTGAAGCATACTGACATAAGATATGTTTCAAAACATTTCCACAGCAACTTGATTTTGTACAGGTCAATAATTTAGATACCTAGTTTTTGGTCATTTTCGATCTTAAAGAAATTGTAAACAATAATAAAACCTGGTTTTTATCGTAGATAGCTGTAATTAGACATTTAAACGTAGTTTTCAATTCTAATCAACTTTTCTTTATAACAATTTTAGATATTGTCGAAAATAAAGGTACTTTACTCTTGAGCAAAATTCATACTTTTTGACAAACCTCGTATACGATTGGAAAATTTCGATATCTGATTATCGTATATTGGGTTTTAGGCCTTACAGAACTTTTTATGAAGAATGATGTTTTTTCCTAAACTTAATAATAAAAAAGTTTCCCATTTGTTGCCAACTTTTTCAGACACACTGTATGTATAAGGGAGAGGGACAATAATTATGTTAAGTTTTAAGTTTTATTTTGAATTTGATTTTGAATTAATTATGAAGTTCATGTTTATATTGAATTGTTAGTTTATTTTGAATTATTGTATATTATCTTTGATAAATAAAGATACTTATTATTAAATTATTATTTTTAATATTTCAAAAACCCTGTATATTATATATTTAATACATCTTAAATTATGAAAAAAATACTCACAGTTTCAGTTGACTAATTTCTGCAGGCAAAGTCAACAAATCGTTATCCGAAAGATCCAGAACCACCAAACTAACTAATTGAAGAACACTGCTGGGAAAATTTTGAATTCCATTCGAGCGCAAACTGAGTATCTGCAATTCCGAAAGGGACTGTATCGATTCACCAGGAAGCACGATTTCTTCAACATAGCACTCTTCTTTCTTGTTACATAAACCGTTTAGGTTCAAGTGTTTCAACGATTGCTGTAGATTAGCATTTTCGTTCGCGTTATCTGATGAAGGCGCGTGGTCGACTTGAGGTTCCTGAAGAATAAAGAAAACAATGTGTTAATATTTAATTTTTTATTGTTCTATAGTGATACGTCACGTAGCTTCTAAAAAAAATGTTTTTTAAAATAATGTTTCTTATTAATATAATGCAAAATATTCATTATATAGTCCAGGGATCTATTTCATAAAACTACTTTGCAACATTTCATTTTGCAAATTTACGAGTGCAAAATACTTGTGTTTCCTAAAATAATGTCGTTATCTTTGCAGATTATTAATTTTCACTTTGGAAATTGCTTTTCAAATTTTACTTTTTAACTGGTCAAATTTCTCTTTTATGAAACATAAATTTACTAAAATATGCAAAGTACAAAGTAGTTTTATGAAATAGGCCCCAGATCATATAGTGCACGGACATTGCCATAAACAGGGAAGACTTTTTCAGTTACTTATATAATGTTTTTGAGGATGCTGAACATGAATTTGTACTTTGTCACCTTGAATTTTTCCGGGATAAATTTGTTTTTTCTTTCAATAATACTCATACTAGATTATTTCGATTATATTTTTCATTTAAATATATCTGATGTGTTTCTACTGTCAAAATATAAGGTAGGACCTCATGAACGCTGCGCAAGGTATCTGAATAAAATAATTGAGTGAGTACAGTCCTTCTAATCAAAAAGTGTTTAGAATATGAAATAGAGATAAAATTTCCACATTCCTTTTATTCGAAACGTTTTTTCATTTACCAACATTGTTATATTCTAAACCGTAAAATTAAAACTAAATGTCATATCGAAGATTTCATGGTAACGTGTGTAACTCCGAGCAATTCCACTAGAGGGAGCGTGAAACGAGTTTCTAGGCAATACGCTAGTTTAGTGGGATGTCATTTTGGTTCCACCAACATTTAATTCTAACCAAACTTGTAACAAAACCATGAATAATTTTGACATATACTTTTTTACTGTTTTTAGTTTATTTCTAAATATTGTTTACAGGTCATAAAAAGTAGTTTAAAGGTATGTAATTGGTAACTAAACTATTGTATATTTGATGCATGTTATCTAATTACTTTAGGAATATATTTATAAAAGTGAAAAAACTATATAATTTAGGTAAACAAAACGAACAAAACGCACTCAAAAAATCTACTGTCACTTTAATTGTCAGTGGAACCAAAGTATATTAACCGTTACTTTGGTGGAACCACATACTTTGATTACTATACGGGGCAAGAGAGAGGTCCGACACGCCCAACATAGGGCGCGGCCATTTTGATCCCTATGACACAGTTTATAGCTAAATAATCAGATCGCTCACTCTGCGCCGGCACTTTTGATCTCAATGTTCCAGTTTATACACTGCGCAACTCGGATAATACAATATATGATAACCGCCTATAATAAAACAGCAGTCTTCTGCGTATCCTGAATTTGTATCCCTGGAGTGGATGTTATTTTGGAACTTTCAACTGGTCCGAGTGAGCTAACTGATTCTTTAGAAATAAACTGTGACTCCAAAAATAATATTCACTGACACTGACAGCAGCAAGCAAAATATCGGTGCGTTTTAATCATCCGCTTCTGCTTCCGGAATTGTCGGTTTAGTCGTTTTGACCTGTCAGATTAAAACAAGAAAACCGACAATTCCGAAGCAGCAGCGGATGATTAAAACGCACCTATTAAAAATATTGCGCCAAGATGTAGACAACACGTAATAAGGGTTCAAAATGGCGGAGTTTTCTATCTCCTTTTAAAAGGCACTCAGAAAGCTGCGCAGTGCGACCATTCTCCGTATAGTAAAAGAAAATCAAAGTATGTGGGTGGAACCATAATTTCATCATCACTGGACTAGCGTATTGTTGTGATCGCGACATCCATAGAGGAAGTGAGGAAGCGGGCACAGGGGGGAAGGTAAACAACCCCTCTTGTACAAACTTTTTAAATGTAGAAAACTAAAAGATTCGCTAATTTTACTATTTTTAAAATGTATACCGTTTTATATATGTCTGATGCAGGAAATAAAACGAAATCACTGTAAAGATCTAATTTTTTTCAGTTAAAGAATAAAACCTCAAAATCAATACATCAATTTTATTATAAATAAAGACAGGAACGACTAGTTTCGGCCTCACAGAGACATCTTCAGGCCTGTAAAATTATAATCCTTAATTATTATAATGGGACCAATATAAGAATAGGTTGGTCACTTACGATTAAAATTAAATAGTATAAATCACAAAAATGGATCCATATTGTAGAATTAAAGCAGTAAAAAAGGAAAAATAAAAGAGCAGTGCAAACTTAACTAAATATAAAAAAAATGGGTACGGAATCTACAAGAGAAGAGGTGAGAATAAGCAATTACGAATGCATTTAAATTGCTCGGGATAACAAATAAGGCTGATAATGTAAAGTAGTGGTATAGCCCCCTCAAAGAAAGTCAGGATATGTGAAAGAGGACTCGGAGTTTTCTCTGTAAATATTGAGAATGTAAGGATGTAGGGAAGACCAATTTTGCTGGCTCAGGTGTAGATAGTCTAGAAAAAGAAGAGTGTAGATGGAAACTCCAGTAAATATCGTCAGTTTCGTCTAATTCATTTTCAAAAGGAAATAAAAGTAATCATTCATGTAAACATTTAATAAAACAACGTGAATTCATTATATTTAATAAGCTAATAAACGTTTGTTTCAATGAAAAAACACATATGTGAATATAAAAAAAATCCAATAGATAAGATTAATATCAAAATCAATAGAGAAAAATAAAATAAATTAATGCCTTCTAAAAGTAACACATTTTAAGTAGATAAATGTTTAAAGAGTTGATGATCCCTGAACATAACTAATCTGACGTTTTCCCCCTTTTTAATATTGAGAGGTTTTTTGTAGTTAAAATAGGTTATCACAGATGAAAATACATATAGAACTTCAAAATCTTAAAACGTTATCAAAAATTATTAAAGGTAAATCTTTAAACAATAATTGGATTCTTAAACAAATTTCTTGTTTTTGTTTTGCAAAAGACTTTTTTGCCTTATTCGGTTGCCTCTGCCACTTTTCTTGTAGTAGTTTCGAGGATAATTTCACTATGAAAACCAGGATAACCATCAATTGGTTGGTAACATTTTGATACTTTAGTAAGAGGTTAGTCTTGTTAAACTTTCTTTTTACGTAACTGTAAACTTTTGGAGAATAAAAATTTAATCAGAAGCTCTTAATTAAGAATCATATTTGTGAAGGCCGTTTTAATAATATTTTCAAAAGTTCTTGGAATCGTTGTTAAACAGTTTTATTTTTTAAAGATTTCTAGGCTATTATATTGCTGTTTGATCTTCTACCTCTATTTATTCTTTATTGGGGAGGCTACGTTCAGTAGCTCAAACAATTTCTTATGAAATAAGTTTAGTTTTAATGTTAATATCATTTTTAGTTTTAATTTTAAGGTTAAATTTGGTAGACGTTTTTATGTATCAAGAATATGTTTGATTTTTATTTATATTATTTCGATTATGTTTAATATGAATTGTTTGCAACAAAATATATTATTTTATTCCTAAAATATAAGATATCACACAATGCACATTTATATAATATCATTGTGCTAGAACAATAGTAGGTAGGTACTGGGACAATTTAAACATTTTTTTCACAAAATAAAATTTTAATGTCATCATTGTACTGAAATGTTTTATTGCTAAATTATTAATAATGTCATTTTGTGTAGTTCGTTGTGATTTGTATAATATATAAGTAGAAGAGATCTAGGTTCTAAAGTCGCCGCTAGATGGTGCCACCTGTCAGTAGTGAACAATTGAAACTCAGTTAAGTGGTTTGCGACTTGGCTAAGCGATGGTTCAATCTTAGTATGAGGTTCACGTTGGCAGGGAGGCCTAGGGGGTCGTCGGGGAGGCCTACGGGTCGACGAGGAGGCCTAGATCTATGCAGACTTGAAAACGAAGAAGAATGGGAGACCGAATGGGCTGCGCGCGAGAGAATTAATTAATATGAAACTATAGGTATATATAATTAGTAAACTGTAAAAATATTAGGAATTAATATAAAAATACAAAATTGTTATAAAACGTAATTTTGAAAGCAAATATTAATCAGTTGTTATCTCCTTTTATACA
Organism: Psylliodes chrysocephalus; assembly: GCA_927349885.1. NCBI lineage: Eukaryota > Metazoa > Arthropoda > Insecta > Coleoptera > Chrysomelidae > Psylliodes > Psylliodes chrysocephalus. The sequence continues at coordinate 92,498,869 of OV651815.1, forward strand.
AGACCTTCGCGGACCGACAACATCGCGTCATGGTCTGGCCTCGTGCTTGGCTATCGGTATTGTTTATTTGAGTAGGTAGTACTCTGCGCTTTGCCGGGTCGCAAATCACTGAGATGAGTTTCAATTATCCACCACTGGCATGTGTCGCCATCTAGCGGCCACTTTGGAAGTAGTGCTCCCATACCCTTAGATCTCTTCTACTTATATATTATAAAAACCTACCGTTAATGTTATTAGGTGCCGACTTTTTTTTTAATAATTATTTTGTAAGATGTTCTTGTTCTAGTAAAAACGCATTTAAACACATTTCTAGAAGTTTTCTGGATTTTCGCTTTAAGTTATCGTATAATTGAATTGACTAATTATGTGTTTAATTAAAGGTATATTTCTTTTTTTTTTGTTAAAACAGTCTTTGTAATGTACTATACTTTTTAGATAATTAGAGAAAACAGTAGGACATCTTAAAATATCTTATTTCTCAAACGGAAAAAGACATTTTAGGTTGTCCTACTAGGTATTACTTTAAAAACTAATTAAAATGTATATTGCAACTGTGCTTAAATAAATGAATGTTTTTATACCTGACTATAGCACCAGAAAGACATTTTTTATATCATAATGATCTGGATAACTCAAAATAGTCAAAATCCACATTATATAAGTTGCTCTAGTATTGTTTTAGCATAACGATGTTTTTTGGGACGTTTTTTAGTAAATAAAAAAAACATGAATAATGTGATATTCTTGTTTAGTTTATTACTACATGTTATAGTTAGTGATTTTGAAGCAAATTACGTTCTATTTATAGAATAAAAAATCACTCATAATATGCAAATATTTATACATCTCTAATTATGTGACGAAATAGTTGATAGTAGCAATTTTTCGAAAGTATTGAGAGAGTTCTGCACCTGCTCTAGGTTGCTTCCCGATGAGGTAGCGTCATGAATTTCGACGGCTTTAACCTGGTATTTTTGTCTTCTTCAAAACATGTGTTGTCCCGATTATATATGCCTTGTTACCGGTTAAGAGCGAAAGACATGTGCAAGACTTTTTCCAATTTTAAAAGAAAAAGTGCCTGCTTTCAAACCAATAGAGTTCCATCTGGACTTTGAAAAAGCTGCCATTAACGGAATTATAAAAATATTTCCTGAAGTGAAAATAAAAGGTTGTAATTTTCACTTCAACCAAGCACTCTGGAGGAAAATTCAAGAGCTTGGACTTTCAGTAGAGTATAGAGAAAAGGAAGACGTAAGGCAGCATTTGAGAATGTGTGCTGCTCTGGCATATTTGCCTCCCCACCAAATTGACGAAGGTTGGTTGACAATTATGGAAAACTCTCTAAATATGGAAAAGATAATTAAATTTAACGATTACTTTGTTAAAGAGTGGTTACACTCTCAAAGATATTGGGTGTGTTTCCGCAGTCGCCATCGAACCACAAACGTCGCTGAAGCTTGGCATAGTAGACTGAACAAAAAATGCAAAAAAGTCCATCCAAATATATTTAAGATAATTACTATCCTACATGACGACTCCATTCATTATAAGATAATTATTGAACAATATAAGCTTATGTTGACAACACCAAAAAGGCTCAAAAAATATTGTGATTTGGATAGGAGGATCTCGAGAACACTATCACCAAATATGTTGAGGAAACTATTGATTTGCCAGAAACGCTGCGACGATTGACATACATTGTGAAATATTAATAAACTAACCACGACAAGTCAGCATGCTGCATAAAACTTTGTATATATGTATATATTTTTTCAGACAAGCTCATATTTGAAGCGCAAACATTTTTAAACACGCCAATATATAAAATGTATGCATTACATAGAAGGCTAAGACATTTCATTTTATAAATTGCCAGTCCTAAGCCTGGATAAAGTGTGAAGGAAAATTTATATTCTTTTTACCTACCTACCTACCTGACATCTTTATAAGTGCTAAATATAAATTTGGCTTTTCATTTATTTTAGAAATTATGATTTTTTTAAATATTAGGGTTGAGAAATCAACTCCTTTAACTGTTTGGAAGCAATTTTCTTTTTAAATGTACATAGAACTAGCGATTTACTTTTTAATTGCTAAATATGAATTTGAATTTTCATTTATTTTGGGAATTATAATTTTTATAAATATTTGGGGGTAGAAATTAACCCCTTTGCCCGTTCGGAAGCAATTTTTCTTTTAACTGTATATAGTACTAGCAATTATCTTTTTAAGTGCTAAATATAAATTTGGCTGTTCATTTATTTTAAAAATTAGGGTTTTTTAAATATTGGGGTTGAGAAATCAACCCCTTTGACCGTTCGGGAACAATTTTCCTTTTTACTGTACATAGCCATACATAGCCATTTACTTTTTAATTGCTAAATATGAATTTTGTTTTTCATTTATTTTGGGAATTATAATTTTTTTTTAAATATTTGGGGTAGAAATCAACCCCTTCGACCGTTCGGAAGCAATTTTCCTTTTAACTGTATATAGTACTGGCCATTTGCGTTTTAATTGCCTAATATTGGCTTTTTATTTATTTTAGGAATTGTGATTTTATTAAATATTAGGGTTCAGAAATCAACCCCTTTGAATGTTCGGAAGCAATTTTCCTTTTAACTGTATATATAACTAGCCATTTACTTTTTATGTGCTAAATATGAATTTGGCTTTTCATTTATTTTAGTAATTATGAATTTTTTTAATATTAGGGTTGAGAAATCAACCCCTTTGACTGTTTGGGAGCACTTTTTCTTTTATCTGTATAGCTTGTCCTTTTAACTAAATATATTACTAGCCATTTACTTTTCATGTACTAAATATGAATTTGGCTTTTCATTTATTTTAAGAATTATGAATTTTTTTAATATTAGGGCTGAGAAATCAACCCCTTTGACTGTTTGGGAGCAATTTTTCTTTTATCTGTATAGCTTGTCCTTTTAACTGTATATATTACTAGCCATTTACTTTTCATGTGCTAAATATGAATTTGGCTTTTCATTTATTTTAGGAATTATGAATTTTTTTAATATTAGGGTTGAGAAATCAACCCCTTTGACTGTTTGTGAGCAATTTTTCTTTTATTTGTATAGCTTGTCATTTGCTATTTAATTGCCAAAAATTAACTCAGAAAATACTAAATCGTTTTTATTATTTCCGTTTTTTTTTTATGTTCAGCTTACTACAAAATTATGAATATCTAACGAAAATTATAAAATATAAGTTTATTAAATTTATTAAAGCGTTGTCTTTTGCGATATTTATTTTTTTTTTTAATTTTTGTCATATTTAGCTTGTACGCCACTGAAATGCCAAATCATGCGTTTCGGAAATTTTGGTTGCTGAAATTGGCTGCTATCTTCACATCGGTAGTAAATGGTACCTTTTCGTTTGCTAATATTTTTTTAGTTTTGGTTTTCTTGAACTGGAGCATGGTTTATGTTTCGATATTTGGCTAACTTTTGTTTTGTATTTATTAGTTCATTGTCTTATTGATCTCAAAATGTATATATTATTCGTTTCTTGTTTTTATCTGATTTTTTTTTGCAAGGAGTAGTACCTACTTATTTTTATTTTATGTTAAGGTCTTTAATAAATATTTATTTGACATTTTTTGTTTACTTTTTTTTTGAAAAAAAGTATGCCTAGGGCCAAGAAAAGTCTTGCGGGTGGACCCCCAAGAAAATCGGCACGCCCCTGCTTCTTCTTCATCATCGTGCGATATCGTTATTATATTCACTCTTGTTGTATATATGAATAATATTTTCTATATCGATAAGAGAGCATTTTTGTTCAATTATTGTTTTTTGATTTAAAAAAATACTTATTTACGATTGTAGAGGATCTGTAACAATTTATTATTGTTTTACTTACATTACGATCATCACCACTGGAATCTCCCTCCAAAGAATCGATCTCTATGTTCTCGCATTCCAAAATTTTAGGAAACCTCACTACTTTATCACTAACTTTACGAGTTTTTCTAACAGTCGCTGCAGCTAACATCATTATTTAACCCTAATTAACAATCACAAAATCGCCATATCAATTCAAAAATATCACAACTCAAACTTTTTTTACATTTGTTTTTTCATTAACTGTTATTTTATTTTTATTTGCGTGCATTATGGTATGTTGGTTTAGGTACATGTTTGTAAGTAAACTAAGGACTTTGTTGAATCTAAGTATAGTAATTGTGATTCTGTAAAGTGCGACCCAAGACAGCATGACATCACGCTTGGGTACTTCTTATTCTTCTCTCGACAACGCGACTTGATTAATTCTATGTGCCAATATACGGAAGGTTTTGATGAACTGATATAAATAATTTCTTTTAAGTATGTAACCGATCAAAAATAACTAAAGTTTTAAATAATTAATTTCATAATTTAGTGTATTTGTTAAAGTTGAAATCATATGAAAATCTTTTATAAAATTAATTTTAAGAAAATAACTTCTGTATGGTCTAAAACCCAAAACATAACATAATGTTTGACAGACAGGATTTCTCAAAAAAATATAAATTGCATACTTTTGTTTTTAAAAATATGGGAAATTGTTACAATGAAAAATCTACCCAGAAAAATAGGATTTCATAATGTTTTACAACCTTGAACATTTTTTGTTGTACCAATATATTATTATAACGATTCTTTATTACATTTTACCTGTTTTTAGATATAAAACGACTGCAGAAGAGATAAATTACTGTTAAATTAAATTAAAACCGGTTTAATTTTTGAAGCGATGTCAAACATCAAATTTTTCATTTGAGAGATGTCGTTCGTTCTTATTTTCAGAGCAAATATCTTGCACCAGAAATTAATCACTAACATCATGACATCAATCACTGATGGAACAATTATTGAATATATATCACAAACACAATTACACATGTGGGATAGAAGAAGCTACCTATAACGCACTAAATGATTGGACAAAATTAGCTAAATAGTATAAGGTACCAATATTGCAAAGGTTCACTAAAACCTTAAACGGTGAACGATGATAAAGCTAGATTGGTGAATAATAATAAACGAATACAACAATGACTAGGTACATATTATTATATTAGATTACTAGAGGATAGCTAAGTTCCCTGATTTCTTACCTCTAGACTCAGAGATATATCATCTTTTTTAAATCAAGTCTTTTAACTTTTTTTGTATAGATATTTATAAAATGTAGTGTAACCTAAATATGACAATTTATTAGAAGAGCATAAATTATATTTTTATATAAAAAGATTTTACTTCTCAATACATTGAATAAAAAAGAAATTGACAACTTGTTTAACTATTATTAAAGGAAATTATATAGAAATTAAAAAATATGCCTTAATTTGTTGTTTTAAATAAAACAACCAATGTTAGTTTATTGAATTTTGTTTGAATTTTACAAATTTTATGCTTGATTTCCAAGATAGATATATGCAGATTTTATAAAAAACAACAAGATATTCTATTATACTCGAGAGCATCATCTATGATTTCTCTCAACTTTTCTTCTGGGTTTGCACTTGAACTGATGGTTACATTTCCAGGCACATCTAGCCTGTTGAAAAGAATGAACTGCTTGAATTCTGATATACCTGACATACCATGTACCTATAGAATCACTTTTTATAAAATTTCAGGTGTTGTTTATTCTTCTTTATACAATTCTGTAGTATTTACTTTTGCTTCTAAAATTCCTAGAATGTCAAATGAAACCTAAAATATAATATTTTTAAAATGTATTTTTAGTTCGATTAAGTATAATTACCTTTTATAAGTATTTGTTGTAAAATGTTACCGGACATTCGTTTAAATGTTTATCTTCTCGTTTACAATGATTTATCTGCAATTCTTTGTTTTTATTGTAGTTAAACCATTTTGTATATCTAATGAATGAAATAAAAAATTTACATCAGGCATTGTAATCTGAAACAAAGACAATGGTTTAGAAAATAGTTTTCTATTTTATAGAGGACCCTTACCAAATCTACTCGAATGTATAAATAATAATTATTTATAAAATAAATTCTGGAAGTCAAATGACAAGAAAAACTGACAAGTGACAATTGGCATAAACATAAACGTTCCGAATTCGGAATTGTGATGTTCACGGTACTTCTCGTGGATACTATTTTAGCAAATTACTTTATTACGTTGTGTTAACATAACAGGTAGGTTAACTAGGTAAATAACAAATAGAAGTTTTGCGAGGTTTTCATTTCCTTCAACAACTTCTCATGAACGTTGCATTTACGTTGTATAGTAATGTTATTACGTTCCCTTAATGCAACATCGCCGAAAGGCTTGGCAACGTTATGTGCTAGCTGGATATTATTACGAAATTGTAGTTCTGTAACATCTCAGAGGCATATTTTAAGAATAACGTATGTAACATAAGTTTTGAGACAAAAATCAAGTTAACACTATTTGTTAAAATTTTCAGCTTTCCTTAATATACATATGTACACCGTTAATGATTAACACCATTAATGCAGTTAACGGCCTATGGTCTTGTATCCGTCATATGTTTGTTGTCAAGTACTTCATAAGTGATTGGATGGTAACAACATCGATTACCCGAATCTTATGGTAAATTCTTTATCTTAATTATTTATTTTCTACCTTCCATCCATTATCTTAAACTTTCCTGATTAATAAGACCCAAAATTCTTCGATGAAGCAACAATTTAGGCAAATATTTTTCTATATAAAGACCTGCAGTGATGGCTTCTCCTCTAATATGTTCTAAATATGACCGCTATGGACCTGCCGAAGAAATAGCGCATTACACCAGAATTTTATCTTTAAATGTAGTTTTTCTTTTAAATTTTACATTATCCGAAGCTGCATTGAAATCCTCGGTATAGAATCCACATTTTGCATTCGGCCAAATAAATTATAGATACTTTTTTGTATTTCGATTTTGTACGCCATGTCACAAAAATTTTTTGACAACAACTGTCAATATTTATGATAACAAGGCCTACTTGAATAAATTCCAGGCATTGGTAACTAGACTAAATCTTTTCAAAGTCATAAAAATTATTTACGAAATTTGTCTCAAAACTTATGTTACATATTTTAGTTTTCCTGACATTTATAGACAGCATTATTTCTATTTCATAGCAAATGGTCATTAGTTGTGTCAGGTACTAATTTAATTGAAAAACATTTAAAAAATGTATGAGTATAAATTTGTGTAAATTTCCATTCTGGCATACAGTCTGTTTCAGCCGTAGGAAGTACGCACAGAATTCCAATAGGAAAAGCCTAATCACAAATTAAAATGCATCAGGGTATTTCAAAATCAATGTTATGACATCTTGTAGGTAAATGCACTATTCCATAAAATCAGTATTAATCGGTGTTACGTTAGGATGTAGATAAAACAATGGTGACACTTTTTTGTACTATGAATTCTTTACAAATAATCTTAATTAATCAATAGATATTTGGGACAGGCATTATAATAAAATAAATAATTTTACAAACGCTTAGAGCTCATAACTATCTATTTATTACTAGTTTTTTAATTCAATAATGTAGGTAAGTAATGATTGCAATTTCTTGAATTTGCTTCTATAAAGGGTTCTAGTACATTCCCTGCTATCTGTGATCATAGGCGTCCCTATAGTTGGGTAAAGGGGGATTATCCCCTTTATCAAATATTCCTGGTTTTAAGAACAAGTGGGGTCGTAAAAAGGTCCAAACAAGGCAGAGTAATCTAAAGGATCAGAGCATAATCAGATTGGTCGGAAATGGCTTGCTTTACAATAACAATAAGAACCATGTGATCATGAATTAAAAGTATTTCTAATATTATTGTTATTCGCAAAGGTAATAGATTTTAAAAAAATATTTTCTGCAACAGGGTAGCAACATATTTCAAATCAAATCAAAGATCTAGTTAGTGCTTATTAATTATAAGGAACTAATGACATTCATAAAGCAGAATTCTATAGGATTTCGGGCAAAAAAGTCAAAGTAATTTAGTTAAGTTTTTTTTATAAAAAACTTAACTTACTTACCTAACCTCTGCTTTCTGGAGTCGTCGCGGTTTGCCTCGCAAAAAAATTTATTAAAAGTTAGGTATATTAGTTAAGTTTTTTTTTTTTTTTCATTTATTGTATATTTGTTTTTGCAAAGCAACCAACAATGATTCTTTTAGGCCGAACAGGTTAGGTAAATTAGTTAAAAATTTTGTTCCCATTTTTCTTATTTTTCAATAATTTTATGTATATTTGGTTTTTCGATCAATTGCTGTTTCTATCAAATCTATTTTTGTTCAATTTTCTTTTCGATCATTGTTCTTTTTGATCATTTTTCCGTTCGACCATTTTTCTTTTCGATCAATTGTTATTCGATAAAATGTTTTTTCGATCAAATGTTTTCGATCAAATGTATTCGATCAAATGTTTTCGATCAATTTTGTGCCACCCGTAATTTATTACTACTACTTAGTGTTCCCAACCGTCCCGGATTGGCCGGGATTAACCAGGAATCAGAAAGTTTGTCCCGACAAAAGTTTTACCTTAAAAATACCCGGAATTCTAAAAACTTAATAACTTAAAGAAATGCCAATGCTACGATGAGCGGCGAGTACCGCCGCCCATTTTTGTCTAGCCAAAGAAAACGTGAAACGTCATAAATGAAATTCATGTACTCTTGTGATGTGATAACTTAAATAAAATGTTAAAATTGGCTTCTTACCTAACTTCGATATCTGTCGGCAATGCTTTCTGCGAACGGGTTTTTATTTAGCATTATGGAAGCACTGTGGACCAAGCAAAGAAATCGTCTGAGTATATCTCAAGTAAAATCAGAAATTTAAAGTATCGGGACTTTTTGAATCTGGTTAAAACAGATACAAATTTACTTGAAGTAGTTCGATCTCAACAAAAATATAGATTTAACTAGTAGTGGAGAAGTTTTAAATTTGTTGTTTCTTCTTTTTATTTCTGTCAATAATAAATATTAGTATTTTTTCTTAAGCAGATACTTACCTCTCCTAGGTACCAATGGTATTTCGGTTATGTTTGAAAATTAAAAAAAAAATTGATTTAACATCATAACATCGATCTTTTTTCCGCGTTAAAAAATGCACACCTTTTTTTCTTACATTTAAAATGAGAGAAACAAACAGGGAGACTGGAAGTCGAGAAAAGAAGGCAATCCCAAAAAATTTTCGCCTGCAATCGGTGCGGCGCTTTTTTTTTTCTCTAACAATACATTCTAAATAAATCTGGCCCGGAATAGCACATGCTCAAGTTGGGAACCCTACTACATACTACTATTATTAAAATCAATGAAAGTTTCTGGCATATCCGGTCCACTTACATCTGCGCTATCTTCATCTATTATTTTTAATATAGCTGGATCCACTTCATCAAATTTTTTTTTCATTGCCACCGCTGGTCTGGTTCTGGTTCTTCTTGCGTTGTTTCTCTCTGAGAAATTAAGTTAGTATAAAAAGTTAATTTATTAAACAAAAAATTACTTACTAGACAATGTTCAGCTCTTCCATATTCCAAAAATGTCAAGACTAGCAAACGTCCAGCTTCTGTCTGCCGAAGCTAATTCTAAGGCTTCTGCTTTTTTAAGAACCTCTTCCCATGCTAATTGAATGTCTTTATTATTTGTATTTTTAAAATTTCCCAATAAGACTGCGTTTTTCGCTTCGATTATTGACAGAATCGCAAGTTTTTTTTTAGTTAACAGAAGTACGTTTGTTCATTTTCGAACAGACAAAGTTTAAATTCACTTTGCAGTTTTAAATGGAGAAGTGCAAATTCATTTTGACTTGCCAGATTATTATGAAATAGAAATCTTGATTTTTATATTTCTACTTTGCACATTTTAAAGTTTACTTTTCAACTTGTCAACATTCTCTTTTATGAAACATAAATTTACTAAAATTGTAAAGTGCAAAGTGAAAAGTTCCAAAGTAATTTTATAAAATAGGCCCCAGGTCATCTACATATGTTATTGTGTAGTGACTGTCATTATTGAAGCGGCTGATGAGGGTGTTGAGAGCCATGTTTTACAGTAAAGGTGATAGCACTCCTCCTTGTGGACATCCCCTCGCAACTAAGCCTCTTATAGGACTCACCCAAAAATGTATCTGTTCCTTTGTCTCCGAAATTTTACCTACCCCGTATTATAAAAACATCCATTATAATATAGTACATATGCACTAAAATCTATACTAAACCGTGTCGTAGTAACTATATGTGTGTAAAGCAGTGTCAGGTCTCTGGAGCACCTAAAGGTAACCATGGGTACACTTTATGTTTTGTCAATTAGAAACCCATCAAAATGGATATTGGTTTTAATGAAATACAAAAATTAACCGAGTTATTTAATCCAAAAAAGAATGATTCTGATTCAGAAGATGAAACACAAGAATGCGAGGACAATACAGATATCAGTAAGTAGATTAAAAAAGCTGTTTAAGTTAATATCTTATTTACACGGATGTATCATTCATCTCATATTAAATTTAAATTTACTGAATTGTAAAATTGTCTTTAAGTTTATAAAATCTGTTAAACTTTTCCGTCACTATAGTCTGTCTTGTTTTGTGTTATGTAACGGACCATTTTTATCTTTATAACGAGGACTTTGTCAAGTTGGGTCCTTAATTCAACACAAATTATCATGGACGAGTCTAACCATAGCAATTTCTTACTTTAATCTGGACTATTTTGATCCTGTAATATGTATTTTATTTTTTATTAGACTATAATTATTAAAATCATTGAAAGAGTTCTTACATTTCACACCACTTTTTTCCTTCATTAGTTATTTCTATTTTTTCTGTTCTCTAGTTGGGCCAAGTGGAGACAACGCTGAACCAAAACAGAAGAAATTAAACCCATATAGCAAAATTGAACGTGATGAAAAGGCGAAAAACGAAATATTAGATGAAGAAACTTTTTTGGACGAACAGGAGCATAAGACAGAGAGAGATTGGAAAAAGACACCAGTTTGGGATATTAGTTACAAACAACAAGTTACAGCTTCTGACGTGTTTCTGCAAGTAAGCCTTTTAGTTTTTTATACAGGGTAGCTGTTAAAGATGGAACCAAACTTATAGTGCTTAAACGGTTCAACATACAAAACCCAAAATTTCAGAATTTCAATTAAATATATTTGCGCATATTTTAGCTCAAAAATTATTTTTTTTATAATTACAAAACTTTAAGCATGGCCGCCATCTTGACTTTTTTAAATAGCAACATGGATCATGTGATATACCATTTGAAAGGGTTTAACACCCTGATTACAAAAATGTGTTTATTTGACGTCTTGTGTCAAATGCACAGCCTCCTACGCTCCCTATTACTAATATCCTTTCTGTTGTGTTTAGACCCCATGTGTGATACATTTTTGTAATCAGGGTGTTAATCCCTTTCAAATGGTATATCACATGACCTATGTTGCTATTTAAAAAAATCAAGATGGCGCCCATGTTTAAAATTTTGTAATTATAAAAAAAATAATTTTTGGACTAAAATATGCGCAATTATATTTAGTTGAAATTCTGAAATTTTGAGTTTTGTATGTTGAACCGTTTAAACACTATAGGTTTGGTTCCATCTTTAACAGCTACCCTGTATATGTATATGACATTAATTAATTTAAAAAAATTACTAACTGATAACAGTTTATTAAATTATTTGATACTTTATCTTATTCCGAGACCTTATTTGCACCCTATTATTTTTATGTAGTTTTAGTATTATTGTTAGCTAATACTCAGTAGGTTGATATAAAATCCAAAAAACGGCTCCATGACAAAATAGCGCAGGACAAAATAGAACAAGGATAAAATAGCGCAAGGACAAAATAGCGCAAGGGCAAAATAGAACAAGGACACAATAGCGCAGGACAAAATTGCGCAAGGACAAAATAGCGCGTAACGAAAAGGATATGTTTTTAATTAATGAAATTCATTGAAATAATACGTAACAAATACTGTTCCAACGACGCCTATGTAGAAAATGTTTGAAGTGTAGCTCCGTTTCTCTCACAAATTAGGATCCGACCCATTTTAGCGCAAAACAATTTCGCGCAGGACAAATTTGCTGCCACAAATTTTCGCCGAGATAAATAGATGAGAGACAAGTTTACGCCTGTTTTAAATAGAGTGAGAGCAATTAACGCCTAGTCTAACTATAGTGAGTTAAGTTACCGATTTAAAAAAAAATCTGACGTGTCCAACACATGACTTTCCTATATAGTTATTATAGGCTTTTTCCGGTTATTTTGTACAACCTATTGCAGCACCTCTATAAATATTTAGAGGATAAACTAAATATATACATTTTCCACATTTTCCTCGAAACATTTTTCTATAGATATTCATTGAAAACGAAAATACTGAAAAATTTAAATTTATCACTCTTTCTCCAATTTTTCCATTACGGTCCATTTTAGAAAAATCATATATAAACAAAAATTATAGGGATCGATATCGCAAACAACTTTTAGTTCAACAATTTTCATAAAAATCAGAATTTTGCACATTTTGTCAAATTTCTCGAATACGGACCATTTCAGGAAATTTTGACATAAAACAAAAATTATAGATAATAATATTAGAAATAACTTTTATTTAAACAATTTTTTTCTCCAAACATAAATAACAGATATATTCCATAAAATATAAAAACGGCCCCCCATAAAGTACCCCCCCAGATGTTCCGACTTTGACCAAAATCTAATCATTTCACGTCAGGCCGAAATAAAACTTAAATTTAAAATGTAAATGTATTTTCTTTATCCGTTTTTGAGTTTTCTTCAAAATTCGAAAATTACACATTTTCTCAAATATCTCGAATACGGTTTATTTTAGAGAAATTATGTATGGAATAAAAATTATAGAGAATTATATTACAAACAACTTTTAATTGAACAATTTTTATAAAAAAATATTTTTTTTTTCATTTTGTCAATTTTCTCGAATACGGACCATTTTAGGAAAATTTTGTATAAAACACAAATTATAGATGATAATAATATTAGAAGTATCTTTTATTTGAAGAATTTTCTTCTCCAAACGTAAATAACAGATATATTCCATAAAATATAAAAATGATTCCCATAAAGTACCCCTCCAGATGTTCCGATTCTGCCCAAAAACTAATCAGATCATTGGACGATGGAATAAAGCTTAAGTTTAAAATTTGGTGTTTTTCTGTGTATCGGTTCATGAGTTATGCGACACACAGACACACACACACACACACACACACAGACATCATCGCGAAAATAGTCAAAACGGATTCAGGGGACCTCAAAACGTAAAAATCCGTCGAAAACTCGAGGTCGAAAAAAATCATGATTCCTATACTTTCCTTATATCTGTATACAGATAGGAAAGTAAAAAGTGTAACGAATTAACGCGTGACAAAATATACCAGTATTCTAATTTAAATAAAAAATAATAATTTACCTAACCTGTGTGGCCTGGAGCCATGTCGGGTTGCTGTGTATGGTCCCAGGCCGCAAGGGCTAGGTAAATTAGATTTTTTTATTTTTCCTAATTTTATATCAATTATTTTAGCAACAGACGATTGGCTCCAGGCCGCCAAGATTAGGTAAAATAGTTTTAGTTTTTTTTTAATGCGATTTTATGTCCTGCGCTCTTTCAAATATTCCAGTATTCTAATTAAAATAAAAAAAAACTTAAACTAATTTACCTTACTTGGACGGTCTTAAATCATTGCAAGTCATTTTGAAACATTTTAAAAAATCGTTACTAATTTACCTAACCTGTGCGGCCTGGAGCCATATACAGCAACCCGCCACGACTCCAGGCCTCACAGGTTTGGTAAATTAGGTGAATTTTTTTTAATTTTAATACTGAAATATTTTGACACGCGCTTTTATGTTCTGCGCTATTTTGTCCTCCGCTATTTTGCCTTGAGCTATTTTGTCTTTGCGCTATTTTGTCTGCGCTATTTTGTCCTTGCGCTATTTTGTCCTGCGCCATTTCGACATGCGCTATTTAGTCATGGATCCTAAAAAACTCATCTCAATATATCTATATAAAAATTTTTATTTGCAGATGGGTTTTAAAAACCCAACAACATCCAGTTGCGAAGATATGTTGGTAACGATTAGTCTTCCAGGAGACAGCCATTTTAATATGGATCTAAAAATTCACAAAGAGAATCTGATTTTGGTATCTCCCCGTCATTACCTTGACCTCAAATTACCACATCCAGTCGATCCCCAACAGGGAAATGCAAAATGGGACAGCGCTGAAGAAAAGTTGATAGTGACACTCAGGATGGATAGAGAATTAGATTTAGTTAATTTTTAGATAATTTTTATTTATGACATGGTTTAGCAAGAGATCAAAAAGTTTTATTTAGGTTTTTTTTAATTGCCACTTTTTGGAAAAATTTTATCAGTAATTTTAAAAGTTTTACAGTACAAAATATTATTAATATTTTTTCGTTATTTTTTATGTTTTTTTTTAGGTAACTTTATTTTGTAATTTTTATTTTAAATTACCTTTCATACCGAGTACGAGTTCATGGTTGAAACAAAGATACTTCATCTGTTTGATCTCTTATAAAACAATAAATCTAATTATTATTTATATATTTTAAAATCAGTTGTATTTTATTCGTTAAAATATTTAATAAAGATCGTATAGAAAAACTATTTTAAAAAAATGTTTCTAAAGTGGGTCTTGGTAAAAATTACGCACGTGGATTTGGAAATTATTGACTATCTCAGCGAAAGCTCAAACGGACAAGCGCTGTGAGTAGAACAGGAGTAGGTGGGTTTGAATCGCCACATGCAGAATTTTGTTAACTTTCATTAAATTTGTTTTCATCTTGGGGGTTCAAAAATAATTTTCATTATTTCGTAGGGGTAATATTAGGATTTGTTTGGGGATTTCCTAGGAATTTATTAAATTATTTTTAAGGTAGTCCACTCGCGACAGTCGTACATAAAAATATCGCCTTAATGTGAACACCAAAAGATTCTCAATGCTAAAAATTTTTATTTTTGTAAGAAACTGTACCCAACACATGTAAGCTTTTACGGATGTTATAATTTCAAGTAAAGTCCATCCGGCAATGTCGCAAATATATAAACGGTGGGCTATAGAAATGTGTCACTTCCTTATACTAATTTTAAGGGTTTGCTTTAGTTTAAACAGAACCGTCAATTCCAGTTCTCAAATACAGTGGACGAATTATTTTTTCAAGAACACGTCGCGAGGTTATACCAACCTATTGGCTGATCGAGTATAATTCAAGTATCGCGCGTTAAGTGTAGCGATTACAATGTTGCCAAGTTGTAATCATTGTACGCAAATACGCGTCGACTGCTTTAAAAATATTTTTATCTTAATCTATATCTTTTTATAAAAATGGTCAAAAAATTCAGCGTTTCTTTAGAAAATTTTATAACTTTACAATACAATAGTTTTTAAAAAATATAGTTAGAACCGTTTTCGAGATATCTTGAAATAAATGCATTGCTTGTGTACATGACATGCTTCAAGAGTGTTAATTATGCACATTTTGATTATTAGTATCTCGTTTCACAGACGGTCAACAATTTTTTTTAGTAACTTAAAAGACAGTTTCATTAACCTTATGTTTAAATTTTATTGAATTCTTTAAGAAAAGCCGTTTTACCAGTGAAATACCTTAAATGACAGTTTGAATTTAATGTAGAGCCATGCGGACTATGTTTATCTAAAAGGAACCAAGCGAAAAATTGGCAAAAATGCATTAAAGGCACTAAGCAACAGAGGAAGGTTTAATTTACCTAGATCAGCCATACTCAACCTGCGACCCTCCAAGCTTTTTTTGCGACCCTAAACACTAATAAGAAGGTGATACGTTGGCCGGAATTTTTTTATTTAATTTAATTATTTAAAATTAATTCTGGTAGGGTTCCCCACTCGACCATTCACTGTTGGGTTCTAATTAACAGTGCTGTTCCTAAAGCGGCGCTGGGAAACAGTAACAAAGCCTACACAGAACACGAGGCTAATGACCTTAGTAGTCGATGCCGATGACACCAAATTAAAAAAAGGTGCTTTTTAAAACTATAACCTTCTGTTTTTAAAATCTTGAGCGAAATGCCCAAAAATATTCTTCGGTCACTGTGCTAAACATCACGCTTATTCTTAAATAAACGTTTAGAATTCGTGGGGATACTCCAAAAATAAGATAACTCCACTTTCTACATTTTCGAGTTAATTCACTTTCGTCTCCAAAATAGTTCAAATAATATACGGCATAAACAAGACAAGTGGAACGAAGTCTATATTATATATAATAAACAAATGGCCAATAAAAATTAACTTTAAATTAATACATTCAAAATATACACAAACAAGATGAGTAACATTTATACCGAAACATAATCATAACATTGTGTTTAATTGCTAATAATTTGTCCACATAAGACATAAATGTTTTTTTTTCTACCTTTATAAATGTATTTAATATGATTCCTGATAGTATATATTTCTGCCAAAACAAGATAAAGGCCAGAATACCTATTTTTGTTGAATGTATTTGTTGAAATACTTCAACATTTTTCTCAAGCCATTTGTCTTGTTTTTCCTAGAGCCGTCCCTGGCCTTTCATGATTGTTCCGAAATCTACAAGATGATTATGTCACCCTTTCCTTACGCGATACAGCTAAACTTTAAAAACCAATAGAGGGATGCCTGAAAGGGTGAAAATAATCTCTGAAAATACTTATCAAAATTGCAAGAAGATTAAAATTTTAAAACTAAAACTTTGCAAATTAGGTGCTACACCTGATGAATTTCACTATTATTATCACAATCTACCTGTATCCAATAATGTTAATGACACGGTACCCGAATCTTCCATTAAAGAAAGTGACACATACACAACAATATTCTCACGTTAAACGTGTTTTAATAAAAAAAATGTCACGTTTTATGTGCTCTTTAATAATTAAGGGACTATCTTTGTCCCGGGGGTTGAATAACAAAATATAACACTCTGGGCCTACATAACGTGAGAACTCTATATTGCCTTAAACTTGGCTTTGTAGCCTTAACTGTATAAGGGTTCTACTCTTGATGTTAGAACCTAATTCGTCCCTGAAATGGGGCTGAAGAAAACAAATATAATTTAAAACAAATATTTTAGGCACATGTTACAACCCTTGGCTAACTACTCAAAACGCAATTATTCAAAATACAAAAAAAGACTTTTAATTTAAACTATAGAGATCCTGAGCTGGAGCTGCTACTGGGAATCTCCTACAAGGAGGGCCTCCTATGAGGAGGATCATTTCCTGTGGAAAAAGCCCTGCGCATTCCCTCGACACAACCTTTATAACTTTTTGATAGTTTATTATTATCAAACTAATATTTAAAAATTATTAAATAACCAACCTTGCACATGATTGCAATTCAAAACAAATTTTCGACATACAAAGTTTTATGTTTTCATTGGAGTTATTGTTTGTTAAACAGTTTAAGGTTTTAACTGATTGTTTTTAATAAACAGCATTTGCTCAGAACTCTAAAATGTGAGTTATCTTGTTTTTGCAGTAACCCGACGGGATATATTTGTTTTTCAAAAATATTGTGGGCCGTTTAACATAGCGTGGCCCGAAGAAAAAAAGTATGGCTGCTCTAGATACTACTCTAGTGCCATCTTTTGGCCAATGAACCAAACGACAAATAAGGAAACAGAAATTCCTAATTTCAATAAATACAAAAATATCTTCAAACTCATGTTACTAGCTCAATAAATTTATAAAATTGTGCCTATAACATTTTTTTAAGTATCTGATAATACCTAGTTCAAAAAGCTGGAGTTCTCAACACTTATTTATTTTAATAAAGCATTATCATCTTTAACCTCTAATATCTTAAAGTGTCACTGACATAACTCGTATTTTTGTTCAGAAACATTTTTTGAAGATCGCGTTATAACTATTTGATTTTCATATACTTTGCATTGAGAATATTTTCCCAAATCATTATTAATTGCATTGGTTCATTATTTATACTCCTTCCATGGGCGCCGGCAGGGGGGGGACAAAGGGGCAGTTGCCCACTGGCCCCCTGAGAATTTCCAAGTTCTCAAAAAAAAATTATACAATAAAAACTTCTGTTAAACAATTATTGGGCATAAGCTTAACTGATAATAATAGATTGTATCGAGTGTTTACAGCCAATTCTAGATAAGTCGGAAAAAATAGAAAAATGACTTTTATATAGGTATCATCAAACAGTTTTTAGTGCTCTTTCTGTTAATATACTCTGTTTTGTGAAATTTCATAAGTATTGTTAACTGGTATTCCGAAAAATCGATATGTGAGTAAAGATCTTTTTTTTTTTCGAAACTCTTTATTAATTATTTAGTACATCTATAGCAAACTAATATTTAGAAAAAAAAATAAAGCAATTCGTTTAATCGTTATAAATAATATGTACTATATAAACTGACGTAGGCAAACCATCAAAAGCATTTATTTGTAATTAAAAGAACAAACAAAAATACTTAAAAGACAATATCTTCATAACAAAATTTTATTACTTATCGGGTTTTCGCCCTGGACCTTTCGTATATTTTTTAAAGTATCTAATACCTTGAAACGGAGAATTCGGCAGTATTTGACAACCACGCATAAGCTCATTATATTCCGTATCGTATCGTATTACACGATAGCGGATAGCGTCTATAAATCGCTACATTTCTGTAATTTTTTAAAAAAATTCACAATTTTGCATTCTTGGAAAAAGTTCAGGCGGCGCCCATGACTCCTACTGATTTTAATAATTGTTGAATCATTTTTAATAGAAAATTGTAACATTTTAGTTTAAAATTTAATTTTGTTGCACTCATCAATTGTAACAACTAGTACATTGGATCATGATGCGAAATATCATGTTTATGATTAATAAAATTGAGATTTAGTTTATTGTATTTGGCGCCAGTAACAGAAATACTATTTGCAAATCATGTTTTCATAAATAGAATCAAAGTAATATAAGTTGAAGAGGAAAAAGCATAAGACGAATGGCAATTTCAACTTAATTGTAATTAATTAGGACTGTGGGCCATGTAGCCTTAAATATACCTTAAATATACAGGGTGATTCGTTAAGAGTGGCGACTGGCGACAGGCTACATACGCTATGTACACGTGAGATACCGGGTGAGCTGTAAATGTAAAAAGTT
The DNA here is from genome assembly GCA_927349885.1 of Psylliodes chrysocephalus. NCBI lineage: Eukaryota > Metazoa > Arthropoda > Insecta > Coleoptera > Chrysomelidae > Psylliodes > Psylliodes chrysocephalus. The sequence continues at coordinate 92,518,081 of OV651815.1, forward strand.
CGAGTTTAATGGAAACGTTCCAGTTCTCGACTTTCATATTTTGAAACGTCTTTGAGTAAAAAATAATATCCAATTTCTCTGGTGCATTAACTTCACTCAAAATAATCTTTCTTTGAGAAATATTGGAGTGTATTTGGTTCAGAACTGACTCTATAAAAATGACATATCGCGTTTTGATAATCATACGAGGATTTTTAAGATCTATTAGAAGATACCCTTTAGATTCCTTTTAATATCCAACTAGAAAATAGGAGTTTAACTTTAGGCTGAGTTCCTTTAGGAACTTAAAATTCTTAGATAAGATAGAACAATTCTTTGACTAGATCAAACTTCTTTTGGAACCTTATCCTTAACTGCTGCAGTCGTTTGTCTATTTTTTGAATAAATGGCAGTACTTATATCGTTTCTGTTTAGACTTTTTTTGTAAAATTGGCATCAATCAATAAGCATCTTGTCTTTTCAACAATGGTTTTTAAAATAGTACACAAATAATAGTACACATTGGTTGTATTTGGGGATTTACCCCTCGATTTTAAAGGACCCCGCAGTAATCTCATGGAAATTGGATTTCTCTCAAATTGTCTGAATTTTTAATATGTTGTAGATTTTGTCATCCTGAACAAAAGTCTCCATGGGCACAAAGTGCCAAAATGAAAATTTTGGCAGCTACGGAGCTGCCAAAGCTCCCCTGACCCGTTGCAAAACTATTCATTTTCAATACTATTGACAGATGTCAAAAGCATATTTTAATTATTCTAATATATAGGGTAATGTTTTTAAGGCCACTGGATTCAATCCTCATGTCAGATTGGACAAATTGATCGTTGACAGCTGTCAATTCACGATTAACGAGGAATATAAAAGTAAATATCCTCTTTTCACATTGAGAGTTTGGGTTTTTGAGGTCGCTGAATTCAATTCTCATGTCAGATTGGACAAATTGACAGTTGACAGCTATAAATTCAGCGACCTCAAAAACCCAAACTCGCAATGTGAAAAGAGGATATTTACGTTTATATTCCACGTTGACCGTGAATTAACAGCTGTCAATTTGTCCAATCTGACATAAGAATTGAATTCAGCGACCTCTAAAACCCAAACTCTCATTGTGAAAAGAGGATATTTACTTTTATATTCCTCGTTGACAGTGTATTGACAGCTGTCAATGGTCAATTTGTCCAATCTGAAATGAGGGTTGAATCCAGTGACCTCAAAAACATTACCCTATATATTAGAAAAATTAAAATATGCTTTTGACATCTGTAAATAGTATTGAAAATGAATAGTTTTGGAACGGATCAGGGGAGCTTTGGCAGCTCCGTAGCTGCCAACATATTCATTTTGGCACTTTGTGCCCATGGAGACTTTTGTTCAGGATGACAAAATCTACAACATATCAAAAATTCAGACAATTTGACAGAAACCCAATTTCCATAAGATTATTGCGGGGTTCTTTATAGATTTTTAAATAAGTTATAAGTGCATGAATTGTTTTTATGTATTCTGTATCCTACATATTTAAGTTCTTGTACGCCACTGTTACGTGCATTAATCTACGAACGCCGGCGTCCAACTTTTTTTTCAATTTCTAAGAATAAAATCAACTATCTTTTATTTTATTAATATTCCTATTAATCCTTCTATGCAGTTTAGATGCCTTTTAAGCATCTCGTATTTCGTACTTTTAAGAATGCAAATTGATGATGAGATTTATTATTGTCGGGTGACAAATTAATAACAATCTGGCAGCGCTCGTCCCATTTATTAATTCTCATTAGCATGGTGTATTTGTAAAGTCAAGACCTAGATACTCCAATTTGAAGATTGTACACTCATTAGTGAATTTAATCTTTTTATACAATTAAAAAAAAAGTGAACAAAGTTTAAAAGAACAGGTAAGTAAAATATAAATTACTTTTGATATATGATAATTGATAATACAGCGCATATAGTAAACTTATTATTAATGGATTTCTCGAATTTGAATACCTAGATACAGGGTGATTAAAAAAATAATGCTAAAGAAATTATAATTAAAGTCCAGGTCTGGCTCAACAAACTTTTGGCATTCCTTTTCGCCTCCAAAACAAGATCTGATATGACAAAATTTATTGATAAGGCACCTGTTTTAAAAGAGATAAAAACATTGATTTATATTAGGGTCTTTTCAAAGTTGTGTAATTCGTTTTAGAAGTCCCAATTTTTTGTTAAAAAAACAGCTATTTGACAAATTGCTTAGAATTTAAAAATAATTTCTTTACAGCAAACTTCGGGTAATATTTCTATTTTTTCGAAGATACTTTCTAAATGTCTCAATTTTACATTTTTTCAGAACTTTGACATAATGTTAGAAATGTTTCTTAATCCAATTTTTTTTTAAATACCCTGCATAATGGAAAATGCAGAAATTAGTGATTAAATAGATTATTTCAAATTAATAAAAATTAGTTTAGCGGGAAAATTTATTCATAAGAATAATACTTTTATATCGTGACAAATGAAACAATTTAAAACTATTTAATGGACCTAATCTAACCTAATAACTGTTCAAAATGACAACCACTCAACTCTTTAACATTTTCTTGGACTGGCAATAGACGGTTTATTTCTTATTTCTTAACAAACATGTATTCTTTGAAGGCGATCATAGGGTGTATTTTCATCAGTATAAATGATTTATTTTAGGTTTTTCGTAGGTGGTAATCAGTGGCGGATTGCTAGTAGCTTCCCACAAATCGTAGATCCACCACTGGTAATAGCCAACAGGATTTAATCCTATCAAATACATTATAACATAGAGAGAAAATGTTTCTTTCATTCATAAATCCCATATAATTGCGGACTGTTATTGTTTTAAAATTATTAGTGAGTGTGAAAAAGAAAGACAGATCTCTTTGGACAACATTGTAAACAGAGTGTCCATAATAAGATAGCCAGTGGCCAGTGGCGTAGAGTTTTAAACTTAACATTATTGTCAGAGTAGTAGTGGTAAATAACGTAAATAAGTATATTTTTTTAGTAATATAATTATGATGATTTTTTTATGTACATAAATTCAAGTACAAGTAAATTTAAATACAAGAGAATTCAAGTCACTTTCCGATTTTTAATATTTATTGGTTTATAGTTTATTGGTATTTAATATATATTTGCTTGGTATGATGTTAACCCTTAGATAAAAGAGACCAGAGATATAACATACACCGGTGTTTAACCTGCGTAATTTCTAAAGAAAGGTTAACGGAGTGGGAGAACTGGGCAGAGACCCGAACTCTGTGACAGGAACCGGACTTTGTTTATTAGCATCATAATGAACTATTAGATTTATTTAAAATATATGTTTAATGGAATTTTGTATTATAAAATAAAATTAACGTGATTTTTTAATATCAAACAGATGCACGACATTTTATGTAAAGAGAAGACCTTTTATAGAATATTTCGTTAGCGTTTATTTACTACGGACTTTTCAGCAAGAGACTACAGTAAAATGTTGAAATAGAATATTGTTAATAGAGCAAGAAATGGTACTCATTGTCTACGAGTATTATAAAAAAGCATGTGCGCAGGCGAATACTGCAAATCAAACCTTTTGAGTTAAACATTATATTTTTTCTACGGCTATTACATAATATTAAAAATTAGTCAAAACGAGAAAATGCTGTTTTGTATTGTGACCTCAGCTTCTTTCTTTAGAAATATTAATTAATATAGAGGATGAGTCACATAAAACTCTAGAAATGCATATGTCTGAAATCAGATAACATTTTAAAATTTAAACCTAAAAAGTCATTTGGTCGCTAGGGGTGGGTGATTATCGAAATAAATGATCGATTATTAAAAATAATCGATTATTTTTTATCAATCCATTGTTTTCAATCTATTTGTTTTTCGTATTTGCTTTAAAATAGACTACTTGATTATCTTTGAAAAATCAAATATAATCGATTAATAAATAATAATCGATTAATTAAAAAGTCGATTAACTGATCAATCGATTTTCAAAAAAAAAGAATTATCGATTATTTTAAATAATCGATTATTTCCGATCAATCGATTATTATCAATAATTTATTTTTATTGTATTTCATTTAAAATCGATAATTCGATTATCATTGAAATACCGAAAATAATCGATTAATTCAGAAGCCGATACTACAATAAATCTATTTTCTAAAAAAATAACCGAATTATCGATTATTTTCCAATAATCCTTTTCATATTTCCTTTAAAATTGATTATTCTATTATCTTTGAAAAATCGAAAATAATTATTAATTATTAAAAAGCTGATTAACCGATAAATAGATATTTCTAAAAAATAACCGAAATATTGGTTATATAAAATAACCGATTATATTCGATCAATCGATTATTTATATAATACCTTTGAAAATTCGAAAATAATCGATTAATCGAAAATAATCGATTAATTAAAAAACCGATTAAACATTAATCGATTTTTTCCAAAAAAATCCATTATTTTCAATCAATCGATTATTTTGAATAAATCTACTTGCTTTTTGTATTTCCTTTAAAATCGATTATTACATTATCTTGAAATTTTAAGTTTTTCATCCTGTATTTCATCTAATATTCTTATAAAAATACCTTATAAAAATAAAATTTTGCTATCAACTATGTTTCTTTACTGCTTATTTATCTGCCAAAAAGGGCTAAAAACCACCTTTAGTAAATATTCTTATAAAACTACTTTTTAAAAACAAAATTTCGTTATCAACAATATGCCTATTTATTTCTTATTTAAATTAAATATTTAAAATTTTACCCTTTTGTAAATTTATGTAATACGAAATCTATTTTCTGAAATACGTATTTGATGCTTAATATTTATTGAAACCCCTTAATGCGGATCTGAAGTATTCAGCCCAAAGGATCATGGCGCTTTATATCAAAACGTTAATAAATATTTACCGCTGAAAACGAATATATTTTTTATCTTTCATAACATTGGTACTTGTATTATAAGTATATACAATTTCTCAAGATACATCGTGGCATTTTGAGCTTAAAATTGAATAACTAAAACACTTTAAATTGCTAAAATATCAACAAATAAATCAAAAAACAGCTGTCAATAGTGACTCAGGCGGAGGTGAGCGTTGAATGGGAAAATCGGAGCGATTCGGGTGGCGTCGTGCAAACAATGATTTTCAATTGGTCGGTTACTTGGGTTAAAACAGACAACATGCGCAGTGTGCAATGTTACATCTTCGGTCTCTTTTATCTAAGTGTTAACCAAAATTATTTAAAATTGTTTATTTACATTAAGTACCTAGGTAGAGGTATCTAAATAAAACACTGACCTAAAAATATATATTTTTTTTTAATTAATAATTACAAAAAAACATAGTATTGCAAAAAAGATCGTAAAAACTGATTATAACAAATACAGAAGTGGGATGAAGTGTTCACTGAGTAAGTAAAATAATCTCAAAATTTTGTTTAGTGTACTAATAAACTAATGCAGAAATGACAGCTGGTTCAATACTTACTTTCAATATTTTTTTAAGTTCTTAAATCCATGTAGAAGACATAAATAACTATTATTTGTTTTTCGAAATATATTTTAATGTATATGAAAGGATATTAGATCATTGCTCTTTTATTGTTTTGAAATAAAAATAAAAAATATCCGAAATCTATAATACAGGTTTTTATCGAATTAATTCCAAAAGTGCATTGATAAATTTAATCCTAGTCAAAATAATGAATTATTCATATTATAACTGTCTGTTATTTTGATCTCTAGACAATTAGGTGCCTCTAACCCAAATATGAATTGGTAATTTTTATCTTACTACTGTGAGTGGAAATCATAGAAATATGCAAAATATAAATAATGTAAATAGTTACTTAGATTGACGAAGTCTAAAAACAGTGGAGATTTCCTAATATTTTTCAGTACTAATTTTATAGGTAGGTATTTTGTTGACATTAAATTTATATGTATGTAAGAAAAATAAGAACATCTTGTTTTTTATTTTAATACAATATTTGACTATTTACACTTTCCAGAGAACGGTATAGAAAACCAATGCTGTTGATACAGCTATTGAATAGACAGAGTGACAATAAAACCAGGGCCACGTTAATATCTCCTTTTTTATGATTTGGATCAAATTTGGTACAAACATACTTACTAGGCATAATTTCAAATGGACACTTATATACTTTAAAAAAATGACAGATTTCCGGTCTTACTGGAAATGCCACTAAATTTGATTATTTAAAGTGATCTACATACTGTTTACTAATCCGATTGTTCAAAATTTTATTATTCAACTATTAAATAGAGGTATTCCAACGACCTGTCCAAATGGCTACCAGTAGGGACTGACAGTTTAGATGTGGCAACCCTGTTGTCATGTTGTCATTAACAGGGTCAATGATACATATATATGCCGCGTTTGAGAATCCACATCGGATGCCATTTTTACATCTCGAGCGTTTTTTATCCACATCTGACACATCTGTCTCATTACATTTACGTATACTGAATCACGTGATCAAAGATTTACTACATCTCAGATGCATCCGATGTGGATTCTCAAACGCAGCAAATGTTAAATAAATTGCTCAAAGCTGGTCGTTTGCGAGCGGCCATATTGCCTGGCAAATATTTATTAATTTGAATCGGTTTAGCAAAAATGTGTTTTAAAACCGATTTTTCAGCCTCTGGATATTTAAAAAAACAATTGCTTACATTTTTAATTCAAAGCATAAGCTTATGTTTATTTTTAAAACCGTGGATAATCAATCTATATAACTGTCTATGTCGTTGACCCTGTCAAACCATTAGGCTTACAGGGTTGCCGTAATGTTGCCATATCATAACCTGTCAAAACCTACTGCTAGCCATTTTGTTTGGAATGCCTAATAGGTACTCTTTTAATTCCCAACCCATGAGTATTGTAGTTGGAGTACATTAATTTTCATTTGACGTTTTTTGATATTTTTATGATATTAATCCATTTCATTAATCCATTTCAGCCTTAGTCTTCGTGTTGGATGTTGTGTCTATTATTTGTTTAATGTAATTCCCCTCTCCTCCTTTTTATAAATAAATAAATTTTTAAATATTGAGGCACAGTGAGCCTCTTACTGTTTTTGTTTACAATTTTAATATGTGTTTGAAAATATTCATGAAAATATCACATATATAAGTTTTAGTGAAAAGGTAGTCAATCTTAGACTATATGAAAGAGAGGGACGCGTAAATCTAAACTCCAATATGCGACCGTTTGGCACCAGATGTTAAACGCAGACATAAAATACATATTTCTCTGTCTAAAGTTCAGACAATAGCGTAACCAGAAATTAATTAAATGAACAATGTCCGTTTTTAATTAGCCTTATTGGATACTTCAGGGAAAATCTAAAACATAAATTAGTAATGAAAATATGTATGTAAATTCTGTGAAAATATGTAAACCCAATTTTATGAACTTAATTAATATTACCATATCATTGATTGTAAGGCCACTGTCACTTAACTTTACTAAATTGTTGCAGTAATATATTCAGTATTTTCAATATTGTGATGAATGAAAATAATAACTTTACCCTGATTATATTACTATGATTTATTTGATATATTTTAAACAGTAAAAAATATTTCTAGTTCTACAGTCGTGTAATTTACTGTTCTAATATATTATTATCGCACCTGTAAATTGTAATTTTTTTATCCTTTTTCCTTCGACGTTTACCGCCATAAGAACATACACTACCATTGTAATCATTTAATTAATAACGCAGCCTTTGATTAATTGTTCATAAAAAATACAAAACACACAAATCCCATCACGGTCTATCAATGGGGGGAAGGGGACATGATGCTAATACGAAGCATTTTTTATTTATTTTTTTTATATAAAAGTAGGGGGGACCATATTTTTTGACGACCTTCTTTTGCTCCTTAAAAAAGAAACGCAAGTGATGTGGAAACTACTAAAAGACCTTTTCTTGTTTCCCAAATCTTAGTGTGGTCACTACAAAGGCTCACGGATTCTAATAATTCGAATCTCTGGGAGGTGTATTTACCCCTGGAAACGCCCTCACGGCGTGTTGGACCATAAATAAAATGGACTGTAAAAAATATAGTTTCGAGAGGGGGCATGCCCCCAGAGCCGCCCTTGACTTATATGCATGTCTACCAGGGAACCGCCGCAGGTCACAAAGTTCAACAAAAGTACAGGTTAGTACAACTCGCAGGCCAGTGACGTATCTGATGGGCCCGCAGGACCCGTGGTGCGTGAGTGCTTTAGGCTATTTGCATGCCCCCGAATTAAGCAAAGTATCCTTCCAAAATATATATTTTTTCACTTGTCAGTAAAAAAATTTTGCAGTTTTTGCAACCACATGGATGCATTGGAAATGATAATAATTTAACATAAAATCTTAAAATATAATTTAACGTAAAGTCATTTAATTTTTACTTCAACGAGCCATATTTTATGTAATGTTCTTTAATACATTTTTTATGACATTTTTTTTACTTATTTTTTAATCTGCAGGGGAGGGGAGCAAGAAAAATTTTGCGAGTGGGCCCCTAAGAAATTCGGCACGCCCCTGTCGCAGGCGTTATACCAATGAGTACGATATTACTGAGGCCCTTCCTATAGGGCCTCAGTATTGCATTCGTGCAGACGAAAAAATTTTCTGACCCCCATTTTTTAAAACTTTTTTTCATGTTTCTGATCATTCTGAGTCTGAAAATCCAAAAAAAAAAATTCGTCTGGTCGTCTGTATGTATATATGCCGGCACGATAAATCTAGAACGAAAGTTCTGATTGACTTGTGGTTTTGATTTTCTTAAATAATTACTTCTAACTTAGTTCCCTATTGATTTTCAGAATTTTTGGTTCATCCTAACTACTTTAATAACAATTTTCTTAAAATCCGCCTATGCATTCCTTATATGACAATTTTAGGAATTTCAATTGTTTCTAACGTCAAAATTCCTAACTTTCTTTACATTCCATAAATTGCACACATTCTCTAACGACCTGTCAAACAACAGCTGTTGATAGTAAAGGTGAAATTTCTAAGGCGGGTTGCGACCTTCATACTTGCAATCATATAGCCATTTTGGAGGCTATTGTCATTCGAGCCAAGCCTGCCAATATATGAAAAATATATAAACAGTTTCTTAAAAATGACTTTTTTATGGTGGTGCTATTAAGCGTACTACTATTTCGCCCCTAGCCACAAAAACACCTTCATCAAATTTACTGGTTCTCTGTCGCAACCCCATAGAATAATTAACCGGCCATTTTACTTGGCAAAAATTAAAATAATGCTTGGCTGTGCCTGTCAAGTATCAAGATGTCAACTGTGATATGTGAATGGCTCTTAAATGTCAAATTATTTAAAAATGTATACTTCTTTTGATATTTATTGCAAATAATAAATATCTCAATTCAGGCTTTCCATAAATAAAGGTACAGCAAGACAGATAATATAATGTTCTTATACAAAGCACTTTTTTATTATATAAAAGAGAGGTAGGATATAATACCCATTTCAAATTTGGATCAATTATGATACCGATGTATTTTGTTGTTTTTCATTTTAATTATAAAGTTGTCATTTATTTGTATGTTGAAAGAAGGCCTTTGTAAATTACATTGCTCTCTATGGATCTACTTTAACGCAAAAATAGTTTTGTGGCTATAAGTTGCTATAACTAATCGTCGCAAAACTATTAATAATTTAAACATAGTAAGTAGTATTAATATAACATCAAATAATTTTTTAAAATAAAACAATCTATAATAAATGCGGATAAAACGAGGGGTAAAATAACAATAAATTAAGGGAAATACTTAAAAAGGGCAGGTTTAAAGAGTAATCTCACAAGAAAGTATATTCGTCCTGTTTATTTATCAAGTATTGTTTGAAGTTACTTTTGAATACATTTATTGTTTTTTTTTTTAATTTCTGTAGGCAGTCTATTAAATTTTTTAAACCTTTAATAAAAATTGTATTTGGGAACTTTTAGTGATGGCTTGCCGTACATGAAAGTCAGATTGGTTTCTTGTATTATAGTTGTGATATTGTGAATTATATTGAATTTTTTCTAATAGATCTGATGCGATGGTACTATGTCATTTTTATTTTATAAATAAATATCAGTCATGTACTGAACATAATTCTGAACTGAAAGCCAATTGCTCGAACAAGTTTTTAAACCCTAATCAAAAGGCGATATAGAATGGTTTTAAAAATCAAGGCTTGTGAAAATCATCACATGGTTTAACCTAAGTAATGCCAATGCTTCACAAACCAAAAAATTCAACGTGCTAATACTACTATCGGCTTTCGGTATTTCTCGTTTTTGTTACGCTACGAGTTTATCCTTGTGAGCCTCAGTCTCGATAAGGTGGGAACCACCATTTTAGCGTCTCTCGAATTTAGTTTGGGTATGTCGTATTTCAGTGAAGATATAAAACTGAGTACTACTTTTTGCTGGTAAACGTGTAACGTACCCACCAGCGCCGGTTATTAAAGAGAAAAACAGTAAAAAATTACATCTGTTGAATTTTGAAAAAATCTTGACCCTATTATTGTGGAAGTTTTTTGTAATTAGGTATTCCCGATTTTTGTAAACTGTAACAATGTTACTTTTATGAGTTAAATTATGAAAATGTTGTTTCAGATTCATAATGACCTGCAAAAGTCATATTTTTTTCACTACAATGTTTATAATCATTCACATTTCCAGTGAATTTGGAAACTACAATCCAAAGAGACGTAAGTATTATTTTCTTTAATTTCTAGTTAACCGTTTTTTTCAAAGGCGTAGCCACGGGGAGGTGTGGGGGTTAACCCCCCCCAGTTGATCAAAAAGTATAATTTAAACACATTTACGGAAATTAAAATAAATGCAATCTATAAACAATACCTGCTAAAATTTACTGTGAAAGGAAGTGACAATGCCACATAACCGGAAAAGCCAAAGCTTAACTTACATTTTCTGGCTACGCTACTGGTTTTACTACAATTAATATTGACTTAATTTTTATTACTACTTTTGTTCATAGTAAGATATTGATGAAAAACGTTACTTTTTATATACCCGCCTATATTAGGAACGGTTTAAGATACAAAAAAAATATCCAAACCACTCATTTTTATTTCAATTTTAATCATGGGGATTAACCAATATACTACACCAAATTGAAAATTACCTATTTAATTATAATTCTGTTTTTTTAGACCCTAGAGTATTTGGCAACGGCATAACCATGAGATTACTTGATACCCGGAATAAAAAATTGCAGCAGAACATAGTGTTATTTCATAATTATTTTAGATCTAAAGTAAAACCGCAAGCTGCCAATATGTTAAGAATGGTGAGTACAAAAATGTGTGATGTTGAAGATGCAAGACTCTGGTGTTTGATGTTTAGAAAAAATGTATAATTGACCGTTTTAGGCTTAATATTTTTGAATTAGTGGTACATTTGTGTACCGCCAATATTTTTAGAAGTAGGGAAGAGTGTTCCACAGTGAAACACTTTTTTAATTTTTTTTTTCTCGAATCTACATACAAAACCATAATCCCACTTTTATCAAAAATTTTAATTAACACTACATTTACCTTTATAATAAAATATCAAAATTAGTTGCAAATGTGATTTGTTTTTTGGAGAACAATTTAAAAAAAAAACTGTATTTTGTTTCACTGTGGAACACTAGTGGGGTACAATGAAACGGCAGAAACAAACAATTAAAAATAGGTATTTATTTTTTACGAACACAAAAATGAAAACACTGCAAATTAAAGTAAACTATTAACTCAATAGTAACTAGGTGTAACTGTTAAATTGATGTTTCATTAACGAACTTCAATATTGGTGAAGCTAAGTTCAAATGAAATCAGATCCACTTGTCTTTTTGTTTTGCCATGCTGATTAGGCTTTGGTAAGATCATTTTGATATCGCTTTCAGGAACTACTGCAATGTCAGGAACTTTCTGTAAAACAAATTTGTCGTCTATTTTTGAGTGCTTTCTATAAAATTGTACTTCAGAGTCTTGTTTTTTATCGCAGGTGCCTTTCAAGACTATCGCAACGTAATAAACAGTTTTTTACTTTTTCTGTTATTTTAAATTGCACCAATACAAAATCTCCAGCTTCTGGGGGCGCACAAGATCTTCAAATCCATTAAGATTTACTTCAGGGATCCACTTCTCCGTTTCTGAGCCAAGAGACATTACGTCTTCATTTTCTTCTTCGTCCTCTGAGGATTCGACAAGTTTGCGCTTGGCATTTTCGACAGCTGTAACTGTAGGCTTTTTTTATTTCTTTCCTTTTCTTCTATCATCAATTTTTCCGTAGTATCGGTCGCAATCATGCTTTTTCCCTTCCTTCTAGATATTTTACTCTTTCGTGCGGAAGCCTTAGGATAACGTCTGAATTGTTCAGGAGAAAGAAATCCTACTTCTTTTTCTGTAGTAAGCACTGGATTTTCTGTAGCTTTATTACTTTCATTTACTTCACACTTATTTCCTTGAGAAGTGGAGGCTTCGTTTTCATCTGCAGTGGGTCGATCTGTGACAGCTGAACTCAAAAAATCATTCTCATTAAACACATTTTTATCTAGCGGAAAGATTCCACTTCTTTTGAAAACTGATTTTATATTACTTGGCGTCATTGAACGATCAAAAGCGGTTCCAACGCACTCTGCAATTTGGTAGATGGTCATGGGTGTTCCTGGATGATGCAAAAGTCAACTATCTATCGCGGCATTATAATGAGCTTTAAAGGATGAAAAAACACTTACACCTAGCGGTTGTAGCCTATGACTACAATGGGGCGGTAAAGTTAGAATTGTAATTCCGTTTTCTCGAGCTTTGTCCAAAGTAGCTAGTGAAATATGACTTTCATGGTTGTCCATGATTAAGAGCGTCGGTTTTTCTTTACTGGATAAATATTCATAAATTATTATAATTATTTATTACAGAAACGTTAATAATAAAGTGCAATTCTCGAAAAGGAAAAATCAAATTTAACACGAAGGCGAATCGAAACTATTTAGCTGACTTACTTTTTGTTCACTATATATTTTTATTAAAAATATATTTTTGTCGAGATAACTGCGTTACTCAAAAATCAAAAACTCTATGCTATTCTGGTAGAAAAACGTACCACATTTTGACAGTTAGTGGGACTATTGATTATCAGAAGTGAAATCATGGTAAATATTTGTATCTCAGACCTCGAATGGATATTAAGATCGAAGTTTATGATCCCACTTTATTCCCCCGTAACTCCTTATGGGTACAACTTGGTATAGAAGTTACATTAAATCGTCATATTTTGGGATGTCAAACACGCACCTGTTCTGTGTCGGTACTTATGCGAAACACCCTGTATTTTCCTTGTTTCTATTGTGAATGCGCAAAGCAGTACGTGTAAGTTTTTAAAAGAAACTGTTTTTCCTAAGCACATACTTTGAATTTCTTTTACTATACGGATAATAGTCGCACTGCGCAGCTTTCTGAGTGCCTTTTAAAAGGAGATAGAAAACTCCGCCATTTTGAACCCTCATTACGTGTTGCCTACATCTTGGCGCTATATTTTTAATAGGTACGTTTTAATCATCCGCTTCTGCTTCGGAATTGTCGGTTTTCTTGTTTTAATCTGACAGGTTAAAACGACTAAACCGACAATTCCGGAAGCAGAAGCGGATGATTAAAACGCACCTGATATTTTGCTTGCTGCTGTCAGTGTCAGTGAATATTATTTTTGAAGTCACAGTTTATTGCTAAAGAATCAGTTAGCTCACTCGGACCAGCTGAAAGTTCCAAAATAACATCCACTCCAGGGATACAAATTCAGGATACGCAGAAGACTGCTGTTTTATTATAGGCGGTTGTCATATATTGTATTATCCGAGTTGCACAGTGTATAAACTGAAACATTGAGATCCAAAGTGCCGACGCAGAGTGAGCGATCTGATTCTTTAGCTGTAAACTGTGTCACAGGTTTCAAAATGGCCGCGCGCTATGTTGGGCGTGTCGGACCTCTCTCTTGCCTCGTATAGTAATCAAAGTATGTGTTCCTAAGATAGTAGGCAGAAGCATTGATTCAGAATATGTTTTCTGGATAAATGTAATAGTTTTATTGTTACAAATTTAAATCAAAATTTATATTTATTTATAGAAATGGCACAAAGGTGCTGCAAGAGCTGCTCAAAGATGGGCATCCGCATGTACATTTTTGACTCATGATAATGTTACTGGAAGACATATTGAAAATTATGGAGCGTGCGGTCAAAATATATTCGTATCTACACATAAAGTTTTATGGTGAGATAACCTTCACAAAATTATAATAATAATAATTATAATTAGGGTTAAAATATGCTTGAAGAAATTTAAAAAAAAATAGTACAAATAAAATATTCAATAGATTCTGCTGTAGTTTCTTATTTAAACGATTAGGTAGAAGAACTGGTCCAAATATGGACTCACTTTTTATTTTCTGAACTTTCTGACGTATTTTGACTAAATTCAGAATGTTATGTAGTAAAAAATCTTACAATAACATTAAATAAGCGATTTTTAAAAACAGTTTTGCCTTATTCCAATATAAATACATTTTGGTAAACCGGATCAAATTTTAAGCAAAAATTAAACATTTGAACAACAAAAAAAAAACATTAAAAATTTTTGAAGTAAAGAGTGAAAACAAAAATCGAAAAATCGCAACATCGAAAAATTAAAAAATTGAAAAATCTAAAAAAGGCAATGAATAGTAACATTTCATATTTGATAATTTGATATTATGTTTAACAACAAAAAATAGAACAAAAAAATAGAAGCTGTAAATTGGGTTTTATTTTTTAAATAACACCGTTATAGAAAACTGATCAGAAATGTTGAGGGTAAAATTTTGACGTAGGTACTCTTTTAAGGATAACGGGTAAAAACGTTTTTTTTTTAAATTATCCGCGGATAATGTCAAAAATCAGATCGGCAACACTGCAGATGTCCCTTATTTTTATTACTATTGAAAAAAACGTCGTAGGGCAATCAAATTCAACAATTTTCTGAAATACTTCACTGGAGGCACCTACAAAAGAATGATGGTGAATCATTTTATAACCAGGCACAATTTTATATATAATCAAGGCAAAATTAGAAAAAATCTTGTATGTAACACGTTTCATAAATAGCTATTTCGAAATCGGCAAAAATACACACAAACATAATCATTTTTACCTAAGAGCTACTAGATAGTAGATGCTAAAAATTTTAATTTCAGAAAGCACTGTCTACTATGTGCTACTTAGAAATAGATAGTGCTTGGCTTACTTAAATTATTTGTGTGGCCCATATTAAATGCGTGGCCCATGTTCGGACCAGTTCCTCTACTGTTTTGGCGATTTTTCACCATGTTTATTGATATTTTAATAATTTATTTTGATTTAAATAATTGCATTTTAGAAGGTTTTCATAACGAATAAAGCGGTAATAACTACAGTTTGAAATCATTATCGTAAATTCATTCAAAAATTAATATCATTTTATTGTTTTTCTATTTCTATTACTAGATTATAAATCTGTAGTTTTTTAATTTTACAGGTTTTTTGCTATACAAACATGGTGGCTCGAGAAAGACTTATTTACTTTTGGTAGACCTAATCCAAATCTAATGACTATAGGTCACTATACACAAATGGTATGGGCTTCTACACATGAAGTAGGTTGCGGTGTGGCAGAATGTACTAGTCATGGAAACTATAATCAATTCGGAAGAAAAGTATTTTACAACTACGTGTGTAATTACTGTCCAATGTAAGTAATTTTTGGATTGAACAATTATCTGCTAAATAATTTCCTAAATAAATAACATCCTGTATATTGTAGGTAACTTTTTTTAGGAATATAAGTGCAATATGTTTTTTCTACGGTTACTATCCAAAGTAGGCTTCTGCACATTCAAATCTAACTGGAAAGTTGACGTTTTCATGAATTGTCATAGTTTGAAATTATTGCCACATATAGGCGGAAAGTTACTTTTTGCACACGTCTATTTTCATTATAAAATTTCATTAGAAAGGTTATTATTATAAAGCTAATCTGTATTTTAAAAGAAAATGTAGACTAATCTGAATCTTTTAGTTACTCAAATGCATTTTCCTTAATATATAAATGGTTATTGAAATATTAAAAATAAATTACCCTATTTTTAACACTCCTGTTTAACATGTCTTGTTGGTGTAGAGCCTAGCGCGTTTGTCTTTTAACCTAAAGGTCAATCCTCACCGGTTAATTTTTTTTTATTTTAAATTGATTTTTTATTTGTAAATTTTTTTTTTTTTTTTTTTTTTTTTTTTTTTATTTGGTGTACGGCTTCAACATCTAAGGTCATTAGCCTAGTGTTCTATGTAGGTTATGGATTGTATTAGTAGTCTAATACTCCATAGTGCAGGAGTATTAGTACTCTAATACTCCTACACCCCTACAGACAGGCCTTGTTACTGTTTCCTTGCGCCACTTTAGGAACAGCACTGTTAATTAGAACCCAACAGTGAATGGTCGAGTGGGGAATCCTACCAAGGCATCAGAATTAATTTTAAATAATTAAATTAAATAAAAAAATCCCGGCCAACGGTTATTTGTAAAATTAAAACTGTTAAAACAGTGGATGAGACAACAATTTAGGATTAAGAGTATTCTAACCGATCTTGGAAGTTATTTTTAAGATGTACTTACTAACAAATATTTTTTATGCTAATCAAAAAAATAATCTTCAAGTAAGCAGGCAACACAATATACATATAACATACTTTTCGTTTGCTAGTCAAGTTAGCCGTAGTAAGATTTGAATTCGGCAAAATAAAACTATATACTTTTAATATTGTGTGATCGTAGAAAAAATTTGTGTGTAGCACTTTCCGCTCTTAATACACAAAAAACGCAAGCTAATTGACCTTTTATAATTAACCGCATGGGCGCTGGTTCAAAATGCATGGCTTCTTACGGGAATTATACATAATTTTGTCAAAATAATAAAAATAAACTTGTTTATAGCTAAATAAAGCACAGAGCATACTGTTGTATTTATTTCTAAATAAGTCTGGCATGTTTTAATTGATAAATTATTTAATTTTATCTATATAAAATACAAATTAGGTAGGTATGACCAAATTCTAAAAGGTTTGTTAAATTCTAAAACTTGATAATTTTGTGGCAAAATTTTTTTGAATTGAACCTATATATAGTTTTAAATGCAAAATTAAACACAGTTAATAGATTTTGTATTGTTGAAATACAAATATAAAGGGAGATTTGGGAATGTACATGGTTATTACCTCATCCTTTAATTTCAGCTTTCCCCTTTTTTATTTTGCTAACAGTACCATCAGTAAAAATAGTCTCATAATACTTGATAATATTTTCTAAGAAGTATAGAACAGCATCAACTCTAGAAAGTGCTTTATCGGCACTAGGAACGAGGTCCAAAAAAAATAACAGTAGCAACTCTTTATCTAACATTAACTCTATGAAAAATAAATTTTATTTTCTAGTAAGTTAAATTTAATGCATAATTGTTGTTGTTTGTGAGTCAGCATCTATATCTGTTAAAATTTTATATTATAGAAACTTGTAATAAAATAAACTACACTTCGTAAGATACATATTGTGACTAGTTTACAATAAATATTATATTTAGACATGAATACATTATTTTAGTTACATTAGAAGCTTTAAAAAGACTGAATTGATTTCTTCTTGTATTTTCTTTAGTTTTACATTTGAATTTTATCCTGTTTTATAATCTGGAAAGATGTTTTTTTGTCACTCATGTTACTTGTACTCGGGTACTTTTTTTCACATTATTTTGATTCTTTTTACCAATTTTTTAAACAATCACTTCATTTTACATTGACTTACATAGAAAATTGACACCGCTTTCATTCGATATGCCAACTACAGTCAATTTCGCGAACTTTATAAAAAGAAGGACGGAAATTTGAAATTTAACCATTGCCGATTCGCCTCTTTCTCTCTAGTCTTCATAGCGTATGCAAATGCACTATAAGGGAGCCCTAAACTTTAATTTAACACTACTGATTAGATATTTTCCTTTGCATCGAAAGTGTAGCACTGAGCTACGCCATTTCTGAAAATATCGTTCCATTTATACAAATTCTATGGATGTAAGGAAAGATGAGAATCCCAATGCTGATTAATGAGCAGTGGCGAGGCAATATGGCCGCTAACAAAGCGACACACTTTGCGCAATCTATCTAACTATATATCACTGATCATGTCAAAGTCAACAGGGTTACCATTGTAAGGGGTTTTCTCGCTTTAGAGAAAACGGTTCCTTACGAATGACGCTGGTTACGGTTGGTTCTCGAGCGCCAGATTTTTGGTTATGGTTTACTCCACAAACTCTCGAAATTGCGTCGAAAGTACTCGGGCAGCACAGATGGAGATGAAAAATTCCAGGGGTCAAAGGTCACTTAGACTCAGGTAATTAATAGCCACAAGTAATGGGCTTTAATCATTACTTGTGGTTGTAAAGAATTTCTCACTACTGAAAAGTAAGGGAGAAGTAAATTGGGGATTAGTAACCTCAGTAATAGTCAAGGTAACGTTGACACATATATTGGTTTAACTATTTACAGTTAAAATAAAAATAACATATTTCAACGCCCACCCTCGGTTATGAAATCCTGAACAAAAAAATAAAGCAAAAACAAAACGGGAACGAATGGCTGATATAGTTGGCAGGTATTCTCAATTAGACTGCTTAAACTGGATACGGTGAAAGGGTCGCGTATAAAAATTGTATTCGCAAATCTCAGACTAAGGTCAAAATTTAAATCTCGGATAGTAGGAATTTAAAAATTTTAAATTTACGGTAATTACTCTTAAATCGGAACAAATAAAAATCTAAATGTAAATCACGGATAATACGAATTAAAAAAAAATTAATTTACTGCAATTACTCTTAAATCGCAAGAAAAAAATGAAAATGTAAGTCGAGGATAATACGAATTTTAAAAAAAAATTAAATTTACGGTAATTACTTAAATCGCAAAGCAAATCAAAATTTTGATCAAGGATAGTATTAATTTTAAAAATTCCAAATTTACGGTAATTTTCTTATATCACAAAGAAAAATCAAAATTTAAATCAAGGATAGTATGAATTTTAAAAATTTAAACTGCGGCACTTCTGTAACTCGTGAGGACCACTTGAAATCTTTCTAAATGTTTGTTTTTGTTTAAACCCCTGAAGCTAACAAGCAAGCTACGCTGAATCAAACCCACACTACCTCTTATTGTTATTTTTTATTATTATAACCCCAGGTCGGACAGGGATATCTAGGAAGGAAAATAACACAGGGAACTTTAAGCCCTCACTGAGTTATTTGGGAATAGACAGGAAGGAAAACTAACACAGGGAACTTTAAGCCCTCACTGAGTTAATTGCGGATAGCTAGGAAGGAAAATAACACAGGGAACTTTAAACCCTCATTGAGTTATTTGGAAATAGCCAGGAAGAAAAAATAAAGGAACGGAGATTTTATATTCAAAACAGGAAATGATACCCTCCCCTTCGGTAGAACAAAATCCCGGACAGTCAAACTAAACAAATAAGAAAAAATGAACAATATTCAGTTCCCGTATTTCCCACGGTTAGGAATAACAAATCTATTTTTTAAAGTCTATCTAAATTTAAAAATAAAAACGAAAAGGAAATAAACACTGTGATTCCTATCTTTTCTCAATTTACTTATTTAGTAATTCTATTTACAAAGTCGATTTAGATCTGAAGCAGTCCTCACCGTTCGAAGTAATAAAAAAAATAAACACGGTCAATATCCAAACAAGAAAATATTCTTCGACTGTTAATTTAATTATTAAATTTTGGAATTTTCAAACAAAATTATTTACGTGTTAAAATGTAAATCTCAAAAGGTTTTTAAATCTACCTAATTTAATTCGGTTTTATTTTCTAT
Source organism: Psylliodes chrysocephalus (assembly GCA_927349885.1). NCBI lineage: Eukaryota > Metazoa > Arthropoda > Insecta > Coleoptera > Chrysomelidae > Psylliodes > Psylliodes chrysocephalus. Next base: position 92,538,094 of record OV651815.1, read on the forward strand.
CTAAACTCGATGCTATGGCAAAAAATAAAAAAGGGGTTTTCTGTATTAACTGCGGCAAACAAAACGGTTTTGGCTCGCGGTGCCGGTATTACACTTATCTACCGACTCTTTCTATCGCTCGGAATGGAATTCAAAATTTCTCTCTCGCTGTTCTTGTTCTCGGGTCGAAAAATATTTACCAATGCCCCGCGCATGATCAACTTAAGAGGGAGAAGGTATTCTAGAAGGGGTAGGGTGCTGGGTGTTGACGTTCTTTCTCGTTTGAAATATTAAAAATGATAAATTCCCAAATCTACAATTTTCTATAATATAAATTCAAAATCCTGGTTTAAAATGACTTTTGAAAACCATTGCTATATTGTGAAAGTACTAGATTTTCGGATTATTATATATTTCAAAGTAATAGATACAGGGTGAAGCCAAAAAGTTAATTTATAAATTAAAATAGTAACGAATAATTAATTTTATTAAATTGATATGCCGGATTCTAATGAAAGTTAGATTTAAAATCATTATTAAGAATACTTGGATAAAAAAAATAGTAATGAAAAATGACTTCATTACACCATATCACATAACTCCATGCCATATCATAACCAACAGGGAGCATTTTGACAGGTCGCTGGAATGCTCAATAGATAAAATGTCACAGATAGCATTTTGACATTTAACAGGTCGCTGGAATGCCTAGTAGTTAAAATGTCACCATATCACCAACAGTTTTTATATTCAAATTCCAAACTGAATATAAACGTTTACGAAAAAAATTGTATGGTTTATTACTCTATGGAGTCTAATATTGTTATTTAGCAGAAATTAATCAAAATGATGTAATTCATGGGTTTTTATGATCGAGATAGGGTTAGAAGTTTAGGGTAAAAAAATAGAGAGTTGAAGTGTTTCCAGTACGTTAACGTAAACGTGAACGTCAATGCACAAAAATAATGTTTACGGTATAGTCCAAAATATGAGTTGAAGTTGTTAAACGCATCGTGACATTTACGTGTCATGACAGATAATGACAATTAATATTAGGATTTCTTCTTTCCCAATTAAAAAGAGATTATTTTATTTGTGTTACGGGCATACGCCAGAGCCCGCAAGCTTACGTATGTACGTAGACGTGAACGTGAAGGATATTTGAATGCGCATACGTAGATGTCAATTGTCACGTATACGTTTAAGTTCATAGCATCACTTCAACTCTCTAATAGCTATTTGTATATTGAGCGGAAAGTGCTACTTTGCCGCTTAAGATAAAAAGTTGCCGCGCGACGCGCGGCGAAGTGCGGAATTTTATCGTAAGCAGCAAATAACTTTTCGCTCGAATTACACATAAGATTTTTTCTACGATCACACGATATTAGAAGTATAGTTTTATTTTGCCGAATTCAAAACTTACTACGTTAATTTGACAGACACGGCTAACTTGACTAGCAAACGAAAAGTATGTTATGTGTATATTGTGTTGCCTGCTTACTTGAAGATTAATTTTATAATTAGCATAAAAAATATTTGTTGTAAATACATCTAAAAAATAACTTCCAAGATCGGTTAGAATACTCTTAATCGCAAATTGATGGCTCATCCACTGTTTTAAAAGTTTTAATTTTACAAATAAAAAAATCAATTTAAAATTAAAAAAAAAATTAACCGGTAAGAATTGAACTCACGACCTTTAGGTTGAAAGGCAAACGCGCTAGGCTCTACACCAACAAGACATGTTAAATATGAGTGTTAAAAACAGGATAATTTATTTTTAGTATTTTAATTCATTTAAATATTAAGAAAAATGAGTTTGAGTATTAAATGTTCAAGTAAAAGATTCAGATTAGTCTATATTTTCTTTTAAAATGCCGATTAGCTTTATAATAACAACCTTTTTAATGAAATTTTCTAATGAAAATAGGCGTGTGCAAAAAGTAAGTTTCCGCCTATATGCGGCGATAATGTCAAACTATGACAATTCATGGAAAACGTCAACTTTCCAGTTAGATTTGAAAGTGCAAAACTTCCAGTTAGACTTGAAAGTGCAAAAGCCTACTTTGGATAGTGATCGTAGAAAAATAATTTTAAGCGTTTCGAGGGCGAAATATTTATTCAGAAATGTTTCTGAGGAATCTAAAATGGTCAAAAAAAATTATATATATTTATGTATATTTAAGTATACAACAGCACTTAAACTTTTGAATTGACTTCCTTTTAGAGGTAATCGGCCTGGTCGACTCGCAAGGCCCTACAAAAGAGGCAAACCTTGCAACCTATGCAAAAGACACTGTGGGAGAAACAAACTTTGTCTGAACCCTTGTAAAGCAGCCGATCAATTTACAAATTGCAGGGACCTTTTCAGAAGATTTCCAGCGTGGCTATGTAACAGTCATCAAACGGAAGAAGGAAGAAATAGAAGAAAAAATTGTTTGGCAACTTGTACTTGTAAACACAAAATACATGATTAATTTCTCTAGTTTTAGTAGAGATGAAATAATAAAGATTTTAAAAAATTGAATTGTTTTCTAAAAATCGTATCGTTTTATAAATAACATTTGTCAAAAGTAAAGTTACTGAATTAACTACTGTAATTTTGGTATTAATAAAAAAAAGGATCTTATGAACTAATAAAACAGTTGCTAGTTTATAAATTAAAAAAGGACAACCTCCAATGATTATAAAACTAGCTTACCTGCAAAAGAAAAGAACAATTTAAAATATGTTTAAAAAAAGCTGTATTAAAAAGTATCAATAACATATAAAATTAATTTTAATAAAAAATATCACAATAAAGTATCAGTTTTGAAAATACATTCTACTTGCAGTACTCTATTTTGATCTTAGGATAAGAAAATATTTTTAATGCGCTTGAGCATTACGTTTTACGTTATGAAATTAATTTTGGTCTCCACACTTTAATTGACCTGTCTTGGCCACCAGTAACTATAAAATCTTTCAACGACGAAATGTCTATGGTTTTGATAGCACCTAAAACAAAAAAATAAAAAACGTCAATCATCTGCAAATCTAAAATCTTTTGAAATATTAAAGTTTTCTTATGGCAAATGGGTTTCGGTCGAATTTGCTGAATATTATTTATTGTTTCGGCCTTTACTTGATGAAAATCCATTTAATTTTGAAAGAGTAAAACCAAATTTGGTAGATTTTCACACTTTTATTTTAAAAATAATTTTTTTTTTTTTTTTTTTAAAATACTAACATGACATATGTTTCGAAGTACAACTTCTTTTTCAAATGTGACTATTTACAATTCGGTATCCAATATATATATACGAAATAATTTAACAAAACAAAGTACTTAAGAAAACATCAATAACAGTACAAAATAAACTAACTATTTAAAGTAAATAAGGGTACTTAGGTAATTATAATATCCATCAGATAACAATAAGATAGCCCATTACCGGGATTATCTCACAGAAAACTGGGAAAGAGATTTAATAAGGGTGAATTATTAATATCTAATTGATCGTTTAGTAAGTTATCTGAATTTTTAAATCTATTTATTTCAAGTGTTTCTAAATGGTTAAATAAGAGCCTTAAATTAAACCATTTAGAAACACTTGAAATAAATAGATTTAAAAATTCAGATAACTTACTAAACGATCAATTAGATATTAATAATTCACCCTTATTAAATCTCTTTCCCAGTTTTCTGTGAGATAATCCCGGTAATGGGCTATCTTATTGTTATCTGATGGATATTATAATTACCTAAGTACCCTTATTTACTTTAAATAGTTAGTTTATTTTGTAATGTTATTGATGTTTTCTTAAGTACTTTGTTTTGTTAAATTATTTCGTATATATATATTGGATACCGAATTGTAAATAGTCACATTTGAAAAAGAAGTTGTACTTCGAAACATATGTCATGTTAGTATTTTAAAAAAAAAAAAAAAAATTATTTTTAAAATAAAAGTGTGAAAATCTACCAAATTTGGTTTTACTCTTTCAAAATTTGCTGAATATGTTGCAGTTTTTGACATCCTAAAGAAGTCCATGATAAAATAATTATAATAAATTGTATCTATCATTTATTAAAAGTAATTATCTGACAACTCTAAAATAAATATAACAGGGTGATCACTCACATCAGCCCACAGGCACAAAGTTCTTTTAGTTGTTAAGATACGCTTGTATTTTACAGTTTTGAACAGATGTCAAGATATAACTGGTATATAAAATAAAAAACATTGGCCCTAATATTGAGCCCTGTGGCACACCAGACTTTATGTTTTGTAATGAAGAAAATTCATTATATAAAAGAACTTTTTGACTACGGTTAGACAAATATGATAGAATGAGATTAATAGAATTTTCAGAAAAACCAAAATATTTTAGTTTGAAACAAAGTAAATTGTGATTGATAGTATCAAACGCTTTGGAATTGTTGCGTTTTCATGTTTAATTTATTTATTTATTAGCTTTTGATATCAATATCTACTTTACCATTGACAATACTTTCTTCCCAAACCAAACGGCTTCGATGGTAATAAAAACACACATTTTGAGTTGTGTGTGCACAAGCAATAAAATCAGTCGAGCTCAGAATATAAAAATCATCAGTATAATATTAAAACTGAAACCGAATAAGTCAGAATATTGTGTGTGAACCGCATTATCAAGATCGCATTTTCGTATCAAGCCGCTTCAGATGTTAAGTGTGGGCCCAAGAAAGTATTCCGATCCAGAGCCACTAGTAAAGGTAGGGTGAAAAGATTGTCATTGTTTAATTAAAAGAAATAAATTATTACTCAGCTCAAATTCACAGTCCATTATAAACGCAACAGGAATAGTCCAATGCAACAAGTCCTATAATTTGTGTTGTCTATATTTCTTACAATATCATCAGAAACTTGACAAACTGTAACAGATGTATTGTAGCTACTTCGGAAACCAGTCTGGCAATCCGGAAGTATTTTGTTTTCATCATTATAAGGTTGTGCAACTTTATAAAGTGGTCTAATTGTTGAAATTTTCCAAATGTTGGAAAGCAATTTCTTTGAATACAACAGTTTGGAAGGTGCGTAATGTAATTATCAATACGCGGACTATAGTACTTCAGCATGGAGATTGGCACAGCTTCAGAACCCATGGCATTAGATTTGATATTATGGAGTAGTTTATTAAATTCTATGACAGTTATAAAATCAAATGCTAGTTTTTTTTCATGCAAATTAGGTAATGTTGAATTATTATAATATTCTAATAGGTCATCATCTACTTCATTATCAACAAAAATAGAACAAAAGTACTTATTTATTTCTTCGGGTTTCTGCAGCGAAATAGGTAGGGTTATTTCTTGCTTTCTGGACTGAAGTTCATTTAGACCCTTCTATAAATCCTTGGATTTATGGGAATTAAACAGGTTGTCAAAAAAGGCTCTTTTTCACAACTTATAGAGGAGAGAGTGAAATTTCTTAATTCCTTATACCTATCCCAATCAGCGTGTGTAATTTTGTGTGCTTAATTTTGCTTAAAGCAAAATTTCTTTTCTTAATTAGTAATTTGATTGGATAAGTTAACCAGGGTGCATAAGGTTTAGTAATGCGTATAGTTTTTAATGGCGCATGTTTATCAAACAAGAGAATAACTTGTTCTGTGAGAAATTGCACTTTATCATCAATATTTTCAATATTGAAAATTTCATGAAATGGAGTATTTATTAAATCATTGTAAACACTGTCATAGTTAAAACTTTTAAAATCTCTAAACGTATAAAATTTAGATTTCTTTCTTATTTTTGAAAATTCCAAACTATAGAAAGAGTACCCATGGTCAGAAAAATTTGTTTGGTTTACACCTGGTTTTTTTACTAAACTACAATCACTTATATAAATAGGATCAAGCAGAGTCATCGAGGTGGATGTTATTCTAGTAGGTTAATTATAGATTGATATTAGTCGTACGCATCAAAACAAGATGGATTATCATTTGTCAACAAATCAATATTTATGTCACCTAAGCAAATAATGTGATCAACTGTAGGCAGAATTTTTGACACAGTAGAGTCAATGCTATCAATAAAAATCATGATTCCTATACTTTCCTTATCTGTATGCAGATAGGAAAGTAAAAAGGGACACACTATCTTTAGGTGGTTGATATATAATTCCAATGCAAACGCGAAAACCGTTTATCGTTAATTTAATCCACATTTGCTCACAGTTTAAGTCAGAGGAATTAAATTCAACTAATTGTAAACGAGTAATATAATTATTTAAATAAAGACCAACACCATCACCTCTAGATTGTCTATCAAGTCGATAAAAATTGAATCCTGGAATTGAAATGGTGTTTGTATTCATCAAAATTTGCAACAAGAGAACGAACGTTCAAATTATAAAGTCTAAACATTTTAATGATAAAAATAAATAAAATTAGAATAGATAAATTTTTTTTATAAAAAGTACTATTCTAGATAGCCTATCTTGCTCTTTAAAATGTCTACATGAAATTTAAAAGTTGGGCACTCGCGGTCACTATTTTAGGGTCCAGTGGCGTGGTTTGTGTTGTAATTATGGGTAGATAAATGACAATTCATGCAGAATTTTTCCTATTTGGGACATTCTTCTTCTTTGTGTTCTTCAGAGCAACTGGGACAAACCATTCTATTCATTAACGATTTTAATTCTTGGCCGTTTTAATTTACTCAATTCCGTATCATATTCATCCTTAAGTGTGTTATTGGAAGCCTCTTTTAATATATTCAACTCGCTTTTATTTTGACACTTGATTATATTACCAGATTTGCTTTGTTTTATGTTAATTACTCCGATTTTGAGTTTGGCCGGATTAATCTTTTTTTTATCTAATTATTAATTACTAACTATTAATTTAGGAAGGTTAGATTTGACTGCCATACCAGTTGTGGTTACCTTGTCTTGTTTCAAAACATTAGAGTAACTAACATTATGCTTTTCCAAATTTTCAATTTTTTCTTTCAAAAGTTTTATAATTAGTTCCTGGTCTTCAATGATTTTATTTTTATCAGCTATTTGTGGATTTTAAAATGTCTATAAACTCAAAATTCCTACATTTCTTGCACTTAAACTTTAGTGTTCGTTTTTGTAGAGGTATGGACCTTAATTCTGACGTACATAACTCACTACATTCTATACATACTAGATTTTTGCAGCCATCACATGGGAAACAAGGAATTTTTAAATTATAACTTAGCATAGGAAACACTCCATATTATATTGTTTTGGTCATTTTAAGTTAAAAATCCTCACGACGCACAGTGGCGCGTGCCACCCAAATTACTCTATACCTTATGGGGTTGGAGTGTCTGAGGTCACAAATTTTTCATTACCCTTGAAATGGTCATAATCATTCAAACATTTTCAAATAACAGGAAGCGTGTTTTACTCAACATTGAAAATTTTTGGATTATTATGACCATTTTAAGGGTAATGGAACATTTTTAACCGTATTCCAAATACAGTCTTTTAGGGTCTTTGAAGATGAACATTTTCCCATAAAAAAGTTTGGTAAAATTTCAATCTCACGTACCGTAGGACCACTTTCGAGCGGGAAATCTACGTTTTTGGATAAAATCCAATTTTTGAATCAGAATTCCGGAAAAATGAAGACGTAAAACGAAAATCGAAAATGAAGGATCAATATACAATTTCAAGACGAACATTTAAAAAAAAATTCACCTCAGACACTCCAACCCCATAAAGTGAAGAGCAATTTGGGTGACACAGTGGCGCGCCACCGCGCGACATGTACGCCACTGGCAGCAGGCTTCGTAGATAATAAATGAGACAGAAACCAGTTTTTTGTCTCAATAATGTTTCTAAGGACGCGTATTTTAATTTAAAAATGCATTTTTAACAATAAACTACACTAATAATAAATAAAACTAGATCTAAAGGGAGAACATGTTCTATTACAAATGTGGTAAAAAAATCAAAAATTTTAAACTAGTTTTAACCACTTTAAACATAGAAACTTGAGAGCGGGCATCGATATCGACATATCTGCGCGGGCATCGACATATGTAAAAACGAATAGAGGTAAAAAATAAACGTACTGGCTAGCCGACCGCCGCACCGGCGGTAGTTGAATTTAATAAAACGAAAACCGTCTTCCGGCGGCATGGTCTTCTCACATATAAGAAAGCCGCCGAAAATCTTAACTGATTTGTTGATGAGGGCAGCAGGCTATCAGAGTATTGATAAAGCCGCCGGACGACGGTCTACTGTATTTGAAACATTAAATGCCGCCGGAAAAAACTCGCGTATCGGGGACAACACTAATCATTTGTAATTGCTGTGGTGGAAGGTGTTTGTGTTAATGCGTCTTGTTTGTTTTCATTTACGCCGTGACTAGCAGTAGTATTTTATAAACCTTAGAAGCAAACACATACATGAACAAATAATAATAATGCCGTGACAACAAGAAGACGAAGTAACGACTTTTTCAATCCATACCTGGCTACGCCGACCGGCATAAACACCAACGGCCTGGACATAACTCATCTACTCTGTCAAAAGGAGACCGATGTACAAATAAAACGCGTACGACATATTATGATCATTTGCCACAAAAATGTAGACGATTTTACAAGTATTTTTTCTTACCACCGGCATTCAATGTTTTAAATACAGTAGACCGTCGTCCGGCGGCATTTTTCAATTCACTGATATCATGCCGCCCTGATCAACAAATCAGTTTAGATTTGCGGCGGCTTTCCTGTATGAAGAAAACCATGCCGCCGGAAGACGGTTTTCTTTTCAACAAATGCAAGCACCGCTGGCGGTCGGTTAGCCAGTATGAAAATTAAAACTAAAACCATCGAAAAGAGAATATAATTTTATATAATATAGAGTATTCTTAATATCGATTTAGAGTGAAATTTAATATTTATTTGAGGGAGAGACATAAAAAACGAGTGAAAATTTGGAAAAATGTCCACTATGTAAAAACGAATTGAAATAAAAAATTGAAACTAAAACTATTGAAAAGAGAATACAATTTTATACAATACATAGTTAAAGAGAACTGTAATTTTTATTTAAGGGAGAGACATAAAAAAAAAGTGATCATTTGAAAAATTTCCATTATGTATCGTTTCGTTACATAATCTGTAGAAATTGTTGTAAAGTAACACGGCTCTACGGTATTCTAGTATAATCTAAATAATAATCTATTTCAATATCTAGACATATTTAAAAAGCACCATGTATAATCACTGGTCCCAAACAGATTATACAAAACAGAAGAAATATTATTCACACAAAAAAGACAAAACAAAATATTAATTATAAATCCTTACTCGTATGGGCTTCAATTTCTAAAAGAAGTCTGACTTCGAAAATGTCCCACAACGACAATGTACCATCTTCACAACCAATCACAAGTAAATAATCGCGCCACATCAGGCTTGTAACAACCGAATTTAGAATTTTGCTGAAAACTGACAGACCCGTATTCACATCAATTATTTGAAAAGTCATATCTCGACTACCGATAGCAAGTTTCATTCCATCTGGACTATAATTAATTGCGGTAATACTGGAAGATTGGATGTATTTTTTGAATAACAAGAACGTTGACATGTCCCATACATAAACGTCTCCATCCTCTGTGCCAACGGCTAAATGATGGTTAGTACTGAAACAAAAATATTGGTTTTGAATTGCCAGCATTAAAAACAAAATACATTTATAGCCTAATATGAAATCTAAAAGATCTTTCAAACATGGTGGTTTTATGTTGTTAGGTTGTTAAGAAATTATTTTGCCTAATATTAATATTATGTATATCTGATATGTATCTAATTTTATTAAGTATGGAGGTATACCCTTAATTGCAATTTTGTGAAAGACAGGAGTGCAACTTCCTTCTATTAGCCATCGATAACCAACGATTTCGAGAGAGTGTGTGACTAATTCTGTCATATTTTCTTATTCCTAAGACTCGAGTTTTGAAGTTTTTGCAATCTAATTTTATCAACTAAGGTTAAACAAGGGTCGTAGACGTAGTTACAATGATTTGCATGGGAAAGTACAAGAGCACCGCAAAGATTACTTTTTAATTTAATACTTAAGACATTCCTGTTTGGATAAAGAAATTTAATATTAGCGTAGGCTTTCTGTAATATAAATGAAACATGATCTGTGAATCTTAATTTTGAATCGATAATTACACCAAAGTTCTTATTTTTTTCGATATTTAAATTATTATTACTCATTTTAATCACTAAATCCTCAGCGGCAATGTTACCAAAGGGGATCATATGTGATTTCGCTTAATTAAGCACCAAATCATGATTCTGAGACACTTCAATAAGAGCAGATAGATCAGAATTTCTCATTTGTTCCGCAATAATCACATCTTCTCTATTAAAAAAAAATAATATAGTTGGGTATCGTCTGCGTACTATGCATTTTCATGTTATTGAGGCTACAAGGAATGTTACTAACATATACAATGTAAAGTATCGGGCCGAGTTGATTGTAATATTATTCTCTATAATTTTTGTCTTATACATAATTTTCCTAAAATGGCCCGTATTCGAGAAATTTGACAAAAAGTGTTAAATTTGATTTTTTAAGAAAATTGTTTAAATAAAAGTTGTTTGTGATGTCATTCTCTATAGTTTTTGTTTTATACATAATTTCTCTAAAATAAACTATATCGAATTTTAGAGAAACCTAACTCAAAAACAGATAAAGAGAAAAACACCGAAATTTTAAATTTAAGCTATCCTGCGGTGAACTTAGTGGCGTTTTCCTAGTTTAGAGATTATATCTGTTATTTACACTTACAGAAAATTCTTCAAATAAAGTTGTATGTAATGTTATTCTCCATAATTTTAGTCCTATGGATGATTTTCCTAAAATGAATCGTATTCGAGAAATTTGACAAAAAGTGCAAAATTCGAACTTTTAAGAAAATATTTCAAATAAACGTTGTTTGTGATATCATTTTCTATAATTTTTGTTTTATACAATAATTTCTCTATAATGGACCGTATTCCAGATATTTGAGTTAAAGTAAAAATTCCGAATTTTGAAGATGCCTAACTCAAAAACATTTTCTATAATTTTTGCTCCATACATGATTTGTATCATCCTCTAAACGTTTACAGAAACGCATAGCCGCTGCCTCACAATACTCAATACTTTTTTTTTTAATTTTCTGCTTTCTAATAACAGAGATTTACAATAAAAAAAATCTGGGACATCAGCTATGCAACACTTTACTTTGAATATCAAAGATCAGATGACCGTATTCTCACCTTCCGAATACAGTACAACTCATTTTACCCACCCCCTGCACTCAACTACAGCGGAGACAAAAAATCTTCCGTTTAACTTTTGTGTGACTATAATATATAAAATGTTTTATTAGGAAATATTTATTTATTTATTTATTTATCTAAATACTAACCTGTTGAAGCTGAGACAGTTGACTTGCGAATTATGATCGATTTGTTTCTGAAGGCATTGTATCGGTTTAATGTGTCCATTATTGTTTAAGCCTTTCCATACTTTTACTGTACAATCTCCACTACCGGATACAAGAAGATTAGATTCCTGATCGAAACATAAGCACGTAATGGCATCTTCGTGCGCTAGTACATTCTCTATTACCCTGCCGTAATCCAAATCATATAAAGAACTGAAAGTAATATATTATAATTATTACATATAATGTAAATATAAATAAACATACATTCCATTGTCCCAACTGGCTATAACGAGCACGTTAGCATTCGGTAACTGGATACAACTACTCAAAGGCATCCTTCCAATATTAGCAGATCTAATTTGTTTGTTTTGTGGAAGGGAAAATACTTTCAGTTTTGAATCGTGGCCTACGGATGTAATTTTTGTACCATCTTCACTGATAAATAAATCACTAACTGTATTTTTATGAGAATTAAAACTTGTTACGAACTCTAGATCGGTTGCTTCTTTCCATATACCTATAAAAATCAATATTATAAGATTTAATATAGGATAGTTTTACTCATTGTAATTTTTTCATTTGGAAATAAAATCAAAGTCGTTTTTATTCCGCACTATAGTTCTTACTAAGTTTTGCCCATCCTGAGAATCCCTTTACCCGCAGATTTTAGATAAAAACAGCTGCTTCTCGTCTAGGTCAGTACCTTTTAACGTAATAAATAACACTTGTTAGTTCTGTACCCTAATTACACCTAAAACACATATATACGTAACCCACACATTTATACAACTTCCATTCAACATAGCTTTGGTTTAATAAACCATTATTGTACCCATAATAGTCATGTAATTTAATTATTTTGAATATCAGTACATCATCTTGATAAATTTCCATATATTTAATTTTTTTTTAAATTGTCGATGACATTATTACTCAAAGATGGTTCACACTTTATATTAACATGGTACGTAAAAATAGATTGAATTAAAATCAAAAATCGGCCGTCTCAGGATTTTGTTTGAATATATTTCATACAATTGTATCAGTATGTAAAGATTTTAAATGTTATTTACTACTTACCTTCGCAATTTGTTTGAATTTCTTTAATTTGATACGGTTCAGTTTGTATGCTGTAACCAATTTTTCGTTGAGGATGAGGAACTTTAAAAACTTGCTTTGGAATTTGCCCAAATTCCATTATTTGTACTTCTAAAGCATGCCTTTGATTAAGATCCGTTATTGCGTCTAAATCTATTGCTCCTTCGTAACAAAGATGATAAAACACTAAAAAAATATGTTGCTTAAGTTTATTGACAAATATTAAAGGTAAATTTTGCATAAATGTCCACAAACCTTGGAGTTTTTTATATTAAGAAATATTAAAGGTGCGTTTTGGATACGTGTCCATAAACCTGGTGCTATTTTTATTTAACACAATAAGCGCCACATTGAGATCAGTTGTTCGCTCCCTGTGAGCAAACTTTTATTGCAACTTTTTTACTATTTAAATGAGTTTCTTTTTATCTACCTCAGTTTAATTTTTTAGTTTTCGGTCACATTTTTTTGTTTACTGCAGTTTTTGTTTCTTACTCATAACTTAAAATTAAATCGAGCCAATTTTTTTTTCTTTCTCGAAATAGTTGCGTTGGTTTTTTAAAGCACTAGAAGTAGCCGAAATATTTTAGTTTTAAGAGTTACCAATTTTTTAAGTAGCTTTAATTTTATAGTTTTGGGAATTCAATGATTTGTTTGATAAACTTTTTGTTACTAATTGAATAAATATATATAGTTACTGAATTTTTTGTTTTAAATGATCTTTTTGTATTAAAGTTTCAATTTTTTTTTATTAACTAATAAAAAAATCTGATGTGTCCAAATGACTTTCCTGTCTAGTTATTATAGGCTTTTTCCGGTTATTTTCTCGAATACGGACCATTTTAGAAAAATTATGTATAGAGCAAAAAATATGGAGAATAACATTACATATACTTTTATTTGGTGTTTTTCTCTGTATCCGTTTACGAGTCATCACAGACATCATCGCGAAAATAGTCAAAACCGATTCAGGGGAGCCCAAAACATAAAAATCCGTCAAAAAAATCATTATTCCTATACTTTTCTTAGTATAATCCTTATACTTTCCTTATCTGTATACAGACAGGAAAGAAAAATTGAAATTTCATTAAGTTATTCACAACTCAAAAATTATAATTAATAAATATTCTGATAAAGATTCAGTTGTCCCTTAAATTAACAGAATACGCTAACAAAAACAAATTTTCCAGAAAAAGTGACCACGGAAAAGCATACAAAGCATAAAAGTTGTAGTGTCCAAGAATGGGCATGTGGTCCAGAACGTAGCCCCGAAAATGCCAACCGATGGGCACAAGGGACTCAACGTGTTAAGGAATCATCAATGATTTTTAATTAATTGTTAAAACAATTCAACATTTGACCAGGCAAGTTTGTAACTTTATTTATCTTAAAAGCAAATTTTCAGAAAAAGGAAGTTTACAAAAGAAAACTGCAAAATATAGAGCGCATTTTGTCAATTTGACGTAAATCTCTTTTTCAAAAAATGCTTGCTAAGAGAGCTAGAGTTATTTTAATATTTGTATGGATGATATAGAAATTTAACTTACAATTATTCGCTTTGACAGCTTCCTCGCCTCTCTGCTTATAACCAAATATGAGATCAATCCATTTATGTAAATTCTCAGAAACAATGTCACTTTCTAAAGCGTCTCTCAATTTAAGAATAAAATCTTGTGGACCACTACACCATGGAGGTAATTCAACATCACCTACTTTTATATTATTGTGACGATAACCGAAATTGATGCCCATACCGTTCACTAAAAACTTGCCCTCTTCTGAAACATCATAAAACTGCGGAATGAGTTCTTTAAAGTCCGACATATTGTTTAGACAATTCTTGTAAGCGTCTGCCACCGAGTTAAACATTCTATCCGGATGGTCAAATCTGCCACTTTGCAAGCACAATACATAGTGTGGATAAAGTCTAGCTAAGTAATACAGCACAAATCCAGGAGTCGAATAGTGGGAACCATATAAAAATTTGTTATTAGGCATTTCTTGATATCTTTCCAGTAAACGGTTGAGGCGAACTTCATTTAAGGCACCCACAGGTTTAGAAAGATCGCGATAGTTAATCGGATCATTTAAATCTAATTTGTCTCCATTATAATTTGAAATTATCCAAGGAAAGACGGGATACTGAGTTAAGTCATTGAATGTTCTATCTCCTAAACTAAAATCAAATTTAATTGCACCAATAATAATATTTAATATTCTATGAAGTCATAAATACTATAAAAATCTAAATTAATATGAGAAGAATAAAGATGTATTAGAGGTTTATATATTTAAATTATGCACTCTATATTAAAAATAAAATATTGGCATTAACAATCTTTGAAACTAATCTGATGTTTATTGAAACAATAAATTGCTATATTTACACACCTGAAATGACTAAGATAGCTAATAAAACAACATTTACACACCTGAAATGACTAAGATAGCTAATAAAACAACAATGTTTGTAAATTACCTGTTAACATAAAGCAAATAATCATAATTGGATATAATACCATTTTGCCATTGCAATGTTATAATATCCTGCTGTATTTCATTCAATTTAAGTTCCGGTTGCTTTAATAAATTATCATATAATTCATCCCTTGCAATCTGATTACGAAATGAAAAATACGTATGAGGAGTCGGCGAATTATCATTACAGTATATTTCTAATCCCTATAAAAATAACTGTAAATTAAAATTTGAAAGTCAAATAACGTATTAATGAAACTTACAATTTGCCGTAACAAAAACCTTCGTTTAACAATTTGTTTAATACTGCTGAGGTTTATTTTCACAGGATACTGAAAAATTAAGATATTTTAAGAGCAACAGTGTCTCAATTATTCAAATTGCAGATTAATTGTATTGATGTTCTAAAAATTTAAATCAATCTCATAAATCAAAAAGGGACCCATTCATATATTATTCCCAAAC
This sequence comes from Psylliodes chrysocephalus, assembly GCA_927349885.1. Lineage (NCBI taxonomy): Eukaryota > Metazoa > Arthropoda > Insecta > Coleoptera > Chrysomelidae > Psylliodes > Psylliodes chrysocephalus. The sequence goes on from OV651815.1 coordinate 92,553,571, forward strand.
TGAAAATTGACCATAAATAAATATGCTTATTCATTGCACGGATTATAAAAAACTAAATTATTAAAACAAGACTGGAATTGACAAAAGAAATCTATTTTAGCTCTTACTGAAAAAATTATTACCTCTCCCATTTTGTTGTATGGTTGAAAATATAATTTTGATGTTGATAATACTATACGGCCAGGGTTAACTACCAATGGAGTAACTTTATCCGCATGTGATTCTAGTACAACTTTTTCATACAAATCCATCCATCTTGGGTCAAACACATCCCTGGATTGTCTAGAATGTACAATAGTTGCTATCTGAAAAGTAATTTCCAATTGCAATATATACACAAATTGTTAAAGATTCTTATTACTTAAATTTAAAAAATAACTAGAAAAAACCTAAACACTTATAATTAATTCTCCAGTTCCTATTCAAAATACGTTTTAAGCTATTGCATAGCTTTTATCGCGGGCTTTAGGCGGCGACCGAATCAAGAAATTTCGTAACATCGTAACGAAAATAAACCTAACACCCCCCACTCCGACCGGCACAGCGGTGCGGCGTTAAAGCCATGGAAGGTTTTATCCGACCCTATTCGTATTAGTATGAAGCGGAGTTAAATATACGTCTGCAGACTGGAACATTTATGCAATACAAGAACTAGAAGAGCTTTCTCTGGCTTCTAATAAATTGGTATCACAAATGTTCCCGGCTGGCGTAAATATTAGATATTAATTTTTAAGCTATTGCATAGCTTTTATCGCGGGCTTTGAGCGCGGCGATCGAATCAAGAAATTCCGCGAAAATAAACCATTGTCTGCATTGTCTAACGTCGTTTCAGTTCGGCAGACTTCGGCACGGTGTTTGTGTGCGTGCGACTAGACGCATGCGTGTAGACTAGCTGCTAACTGCTCATAACTGATTCTATCTCTTTTAGACACAATGCTAGGTGAGACAGCGTGCTTTTTGGCCGCGTCCACGAGTGAGTTCGAGCCCACTGGAGTTGTACAGTATATTTTTTCTACGACTAACTAACAAAAATCGAAAAATCGAAGAATCGAAATATCGAAAAAGAAATTCCGTAACGAAAATAAACCTAACACCCCCCAGTCTGACCGGCACAGCGGTTCGGCGTTGAAAGCCGTGCATCGTCTATCGTTTAACGTCGTTTCAGTTCGGCAGACTTCGGCACGGTGTTTGTGTGCGTGCGACTAGACGTATGCGTGTAGACTAGCTGCTAACTGCTCATAACTGATTCTTTTAGACACAATTTCGGAAACATTGAGTTTGAAAATGAATAATGATCCACACCAAAATATGGGACCACCATTGACGCGGTATTATCCAGATATTTAGAGGATATCAAGTCTCAAACTTATGTTTCTTATTTCAGTTACTATAAACCTATAGTTTCAATGATAAAAAATCCTGAATAACCTACATGTATTGTAAGATAATAAAAATATTTTAAACAATATTAACTTCTCATTTATTTAATAAAAGAAAAAAAATTGTTTTCTTATCAGTCACCACGCTCAAAAAGTGTAACTTGAATTAATATCAAAGAAAAAACTTGAATTAATATAAAAGAAAAAATAATACTGCATAAATAAAATAAATAAATAATTATAATTGCATAACTTGATAAAAAATGCTATGCAATAGCTTTACCGCGGCAGTCCCTGAGTGCCACATGTATTTTTTTTGTTTTCCTGGTACAAAAAAGTATGTTAATAATAAGGGCACAAGATAAAAAATAATAGTGTGTTTAAGAAGACATGACGCAAGAAAAGAGTTTTCCTTAATAAGTACAAAAATAATTTGTTATATTATTTGTAAAGATCAAATAATGGTAATCTTGTAGTTGACGGGTCTAGAAATGCACATATTCACACCACTCTGCATTGACATCTAAAATTTAAATTTGACATAAATTTGAGTTTTGTAATTATCACTATTGAAAAGTATTATTGACATTTTAAAAATAATAATCGTATTACTTGAAAATCTTCAGAACATTTTTTATTTTTATGGGATTTTTAATATAAAAATTGGTAAATAGATGATTAAAAGTAAAATAATTAATTCAATATACTTATTCCTGGTTCCAAATAATTAAATATAACCTGGCAACTATATGTAACGATTCCAACCGTCACAACTAGCCAGAACAGGAATGGTGCAGACAGGGGCATTTCGAGACCCTTCAACTACAAGAATACCCAAATATTGAACTTAAAAATTATATAAATATGAATTAACGAACCATATCAGCTTGTTCAGCAGCTGGTAAACTACTAGCTCTGTGCAGCTGACAAACTTGTGGTAAACAATTCATAACATTAGCATAATTAAGTAGAAATAAAAAATTTGCAGGCTTTCTAAATTGGTATGGAGCTACGATATTTTTTTCCAGAAGTTCTATATATTCCTTACAGTTTACACTCATCACATTATTGTTACTGTTTAAAAATTTGGCAGTGCCTTTCCATTGCTCTATAACAACACAATCTTTGAATAAAATTTTAATTATTGGTTTAGATATATCCTTCGGATCGAAGACCAGAGATTTGGAGCACATTTTTAATCTGCCATCCTGTTTTTTAGTATCGTATGTCTTTGGTGTTGTATCTGGTGGTATAAAAATTGCACTAAAATCCTCGAAGTAAATTTCACCTGGGTCTAATTGCAATAATGAAAATCTAAAAAAAAATCTCTTAAGTTTATTTTAATTTGGCAGATTCAAAATGTATTATTACCTCTCTTTCTCCATTTTTAAAATCCTGAAATGTTTAAAATATTTTAAATTGCAACAATTCCACTTCGTGACATTTTTCAAAATAAATATAAATATTGTTGGACAGGCAATTGGACAGGCAATGACAGTTTATGATATGGCAACCCTGTGGGCTTGGTGATTTGATAGGGTCAATGAAATAGATAGTTATATAGATTGCTCATCCATGTTATGCCTTGAAATAAAAATGTAGATAATTATTTTTTAAATACTGTACTCAAAGCTTAAAAATTGGTTTTAAAACACATTTTTGCGAAATCGATTCGGATTAATGAGCACTTGCGAGGCATTAGCTTTGTTCGCGGAGCCTGTCGCCGACAAGTCCACGACAAATGAACATGCACATTTTGATTTGTGGTTCGCGGAGCTGAAAATACGGATTTTGACAACATATGCAGCGTTCGCAGTACACTTGTCTGTAGTATACGACAAGTTACGGACAAGTCAAAACCATTAGCAAACATTAGCGTGGACAGTTTGTCAGGAAATGCTTAGTAAGTATATATAAGTGATTCATAAATCCACATATCCGATGCATTTTTTACATCTCTTGCATTTGTTTATCCACATCGGACACATCTACTACATCTGCATCTGCGTTTGTTTATCCCAGATGTACCTGCAAGTTCAGATTTCATTTTTTACATCTCGATTTGAAATGAGATGTTCGTTCCATGCCAGAAAGTGTTCTGTGAAGTCAAGTTTGTCAATTTATTCCTTATCGGACGTGGATAAAATCTCGTACGTGGGATTGGGTCGAAAACATTAAAATCCCGAACGGGCGGAGTTAGAGATATGCCGCGTTTGAGAATCCACATCGGATGTATTTTTTACATCTCGAGCGTTTTTTTATCCACATCGGACACATCTGTCGCTGTCCCATTACATTTACGTATACTGAATCACGTGATCAAAGATTTTTTACATCTGAGATGCATCCGATGTGGATTCTCAAACGCAGCAATTAATGTAAAAGAAACGTATGAATACATTACATTTTTAGCTAATATATCATCATGATTAAATTGACAGTAATAAATTGAAATCATGAAATCTGAACGATTTACAAAAAAATATAGAACATTTAAAACTAAACAAATATTAGCGAAGGTAGAATTATTCGATTAAAAATGTTTGCTAAGAATTAAGCTAATTGAAAAAAAAAAGTAAAAGATGAATATTAAGGGTGAGATTACAGAACGTCTGCAACTTTGCAGATCTGCAAATATGACGGCAACTTTGAAAATCTGCAAATATGACTGACAGAGGGGTATATTCTGTAACAATTCCTTTATATTTAACGGCCTTTAAAAATATTGGCGGCCTTTAAAAATATTTTCGTATTCGTTAATTTACTTCTGTCATTATTTAAACAGATATCTTTAAGATAGTCAGTCCTCTAATGTATTTTAAAGATCCGTTTAAATAATGACAGAAGTAAAGAAGAAAATATTTTTAAAGGCCGTTAAATATAAAGGAATTGTTACAGAATATAGACCCCATAGGGCCGATTCCACCGTTGTGTTAAACGGAGATTAAAACGACATTGTTAATATAAAAATGTCATTTTAAACTTCGTTTAACACAACGGTGGAATCGGTCCTTACACATGCAAGTATCAATTTTTCGTATTCCAAATTTGGGTTTAGTGTTGTTGGGGGTAATAAACCACAATTGCGAATTTGCAGATATTTTTTTGGAATACTTGCATTTGTAAGTCCGCCATATTTGCAGATCTGCAAAGTTGCAGACATTCTGTAATCTCACCCTAAATAAATTAAATTACCTAGGTATACATAAAGCATACTTTATTAAAGTAATTTAATTATGATTATGATTTAATTATGAATAAAAATGGAATTGAATAAGGATAATTTTCTGACCGTAGTAGAATTTTATATAAAAAAAAACAAGGAGTTATAGGCTATTGCCAAAATATTAACTTCCTACGAAATAGATGAACAGTGGTCGGGGTTTTCATGTTCAATACCAAAGAAAAAAGTAATTTAAACATTTAAACAATATAATACGTAAGTTAATTTTTCTTTCATTTTAAAAAAGAAATACTTTCTAACTTTCAAAATTATATTTCAGCAGCTATTATGTTGTACATAAATATGATTCCAGTAATTTAAATTCTTCTATTATATCAAATTACATTTTTGTGCACAAAACAAAATACGAATATCATCCTAATCCTAATCAAATTTCAGTGACCATTTACGTGTAATCTTCTTTAACCTTTAACCCCCTCCCCGTTCGGGATTTTAATATTTTCGACACGATCCCACGTACGGGATTTTATCCACGTCCTTCTTTATCAAAAATTCTCTATCACGTGATAAAAAATTCACAACATCTGAGATGCATCCAATGTGGATATTCAAACCAATTCAAACGCGGCATATGAAGAGAGAAAAAATGAACGGAATAAAGAGGAATGGTCGATTGAGTTTTTAATTATGCCGGCTAATAAAAAATTAAACAACAATTAAAAAGTACAATTTTTATCTATTCTAAACACTATCTTCACAATCTACCAGTCTTTTGTCTCACTTTTTATTTTGAGTTGTATGATTGTAATTTTGGTACACAAGTCGTTCGCGGTAATCTCTTGTCAGGAGTATGTTACGAACAATGAACTGGAGGGGGGTAGAATGCCAATGTACATGTTGTACTATTAGAACAAGGTGCGACTCGATGGGCGCAGCCATTTTTATTGTTCATCTCACTCGGGACTATTTATAATAACCATTTTCTGTTTCACATTGTTATTGTTCAATCCACAAGCTGGTGGATCAGACAATAACAATGTGAAATAGAAAATGGTTATTTTAAATACTCCCGAGTGAGATGAAAAATAACCTATCTTCGCCCATAGAGTCGCACATCAAGTCTATTGACAAGCATTCTACCCCACTCCAGTTCATTGGTTACGAATCGTAGTTGCTGGTAGTTGCGCACAAACATTTCTGATTATTTATCAGTGACAAGTCGTGAACTTGTCGGCGTCAGGCTCCGTGAACAAAGCTAATATGGCCACTCAAAAACGACCCGCTTTGAGTAATCTATATATTATATAACATTGACCCTGTAAAAGACAACAGGCTCACAGGTTTGCCATATTATAATCTGTCATTACCCACGGGCAGCATTCTGACATGCATGGGGGTCGATTCTCGACTTGTAGGAACCTTTAGGTTCTTTCGTTCGTCCCACTGGTGTAGTTGGGTGTAGTAATGAACTACACCAACCCACACCCATACCTTTCGTTTGGTCCGGTGTAAAACCCACTATACCTTCCTGTCGGCGATGTGGTGTACACTGGTGGATATTTTCTCCACCAGCTATTTAGCAGGAGTGAATTACACTCGACGATGTGTATAAGGAATAAGGAGGAAGTAAATTAGGGTAAATAAGGTGGTGTAACTGGTGTAATTTACACTGGTGGACACTACACCAATAGCGAACGAAAGAACCTTTTATTTCCTATTAGGCATTCCAACGACCTGTCAAACAATAGGTGCCAGTGGGAAATTCTTGTATATTTAAGGGGGTAGCGACATAGTCTTGCAACTTGGACGCTATTTTTATTCGAAGTAGTACTCGCCAAGCCTGCCAATTTATGAAGAAATGTATAGGTGGGTTTTTTAAATATTATTTTTATTGTGTTTGACATAAAATATTTAAATGGAATCCATTATTCATGATTTTACGTAAAGTAGATAGAATACACCATATGTCGCCACCCTTAGATATACCAAACCTGCCCACTGGTAATTCATTTGTTTGGAATGCCTAATAGGAATTTGTGACACTTTCCTATATGTAGGAAAATGTCATAAATTTTCGATGTATAGGAAAAAATTCCTACGAGTCGAGAATCGATCCCATGTTACGCTCCGTTGCCTATCAGGCCATTGATACAAATAATCTACTTTTTATCCAATCAAATGGCGACATTTTATGGAGTCAAACTTCATAGGCGTAGATATTTTGAAAATAAAAAAGTAAGAATTTATGATTATTATGAGTTAGTGAATAAATTCGAATAACAAAAATTCAAAAGTTTAAAACTAAAAAAAGTTTGAAATTGAAGCAACCCGCGATGGCTCCAAGCCGCATCGGCGCGGTATTTTTTTTAATGAGAATACTATATAGGACAATACATGGAGGAAGGACAATATTTCTATTTTAAAATTTTTGCTATTAAAATTAATTTGTAAAATCACTTCCTAAATCCCCTATATAAGTTCGAATGTTTTAAAGAGGTATTGGTATAAACCGCCCTCTAAATAAGAAAATATTTTTTTATAGGAAATCAGATAAAACTTAGGCACAAGTTAATATTTACGGGGAAGTACAGTTCTAATATGTAGAATGTCATCATAAAGCGTTTTTTATTCCAAGTATTCCAATAAGAGCAGAAAATCCCCTAGAACAGGGGGGTTCCCATACTTTTTCAGTTCGCGGCTCCCTTACAGGGGCGCACACTTTGGGAACCACTGCCCTACAAATTAAAAAAATATTTTTTTATACGAACCAGAAAAACGTAAAGTTCAAATTATTTATAGAAGTAGTTTTAATTAAACGTCGTCCTAAAGCCATTTCGAGTGTTCTAGAGGCAGAAATTACCATCTAAATAAGAAAATATTTTTCAGAGAACCAGAAAAAATGTTTCAAATTTATTGGTGGAGTACGCACTTATACGTAGTGTCAATAGTGTATACAATCACATGCAACCAGCAACTTTAGAACGTGATTGTATACCTATTAAAACTGTATTTCTCCGTAAATTTTGTTGTACGCCCTTTGTCTCCCCGGAAAAAAAGTCGGCGCTCATTTAACATTCTATTATATCATTTTATTTGTAAAATATATACACTATACATGCTGAACCTAAAAATAACATAAAAAAAAAACATTTACGTGTATCACAATGACTCTAGTACTAAAATAATTTCCCTTAATAACATTTGTGGGGATTTGTCAACTGTACTAAAATATTTCAATAATTTAATTTCTTCCAGGTTCATAAAACTTTCCAAAATTTTTTTAATAGCCTTCAAGTCAAATAATATGTGATTTATTCCCACAACATAACCATGAAATAAAACTCTTACAGACTCATCTTTAATCATTTCAATCCTCTTGGTAGCTATAAATTTTAAAAATTCATAAAAGATCTGAAAATCCATGCCAAATAAAGTATTCAACATTATTTGGCAATGTTGATCAAAGTCTTCCATATCACTACAGTCTTTAATTTCTTTTTTAATATCACATAAATTAGAGAGGAGCGCATCATACATATTTTGAATATTACAACCATTTATCCAGTTGTGATTTACAGATATTGTATCACTCAAATTCCAAACTTCATGATGCCAACCAGACGGAACAAATATGGCTTCTCCAGAATGTTGTATGACTTCAAAATATTTGCTATTTGAAATACAATCGGCTGGAGTAGAACCATCTGGCATTAAATCATAAGGTAAATTACCAAATTCATCTTTTATATATTCTTCTTCCCCAGGTGGAAATAGCAACCACTTTTTCCTGCCAAACACATTTACAGACCAACTGTATGAATTAAAAACATCAGCATGAAATGGGGTCCTAAATAAAAAATGATTAGAAATGTACTTATCATCATATAACAAAGTAGCTAATATTAATTCGACACATTTTGAATATCTATGAAAATAATTGATGTACTGCTTGAATGTTTGCATACAGCTACTACTTTTGGGCTAGTTTGAAAGTTGAAGAACTGGAATGGTTAATGCCTTGACACTCCTAATTAAACACTGAACTCTTTACTGTATTTTAAATATTCATTTAATATTTTTATAGCCTAGAAATATAATTCAAAATTTCACAGTTTCAGCGAAATCAATGAGCAAGCTGTAACCACTGTACTGAAATTTTAGCGTGATACTAGGAAAAATATTTATGAAAAGTTACTTGTAAAAATTGTATATGTTCCTTCAATATATGAATGGTTACTGCAAGGTAAAAAGGATATATTTTATTGTAATAAACTCATGATTCTTTGATCCTATATTATTTTCCCATTTCATAAATATTACAAGAAAAATTATGCCTGGATTATATAAAAACTTTGACAAAATATTTAAAAAATGTGTCAATTTATAGTTGGCCACTGTTTTTAATGATTCATTGCAACTATGAAGCCTTACCAAGTTTCATTTGGACCCATATATACAAATCTGTAATCATCATTGGTATTTTCAATGTAGAACTCATTTAACCAGTCCGAGGCAAAAAAGATTGGTACCTCATAAAAGTTATCATCACAATGATTTAATTTTAAGTGCCAATTTTTTAAATATTCGCTTCTTGGAAATGATGTACTAATATCATCATTTTTAGGTCCACTTAAATAATCCTTAAATTTAATGGTCTTATATTTTTGTGAGTTATAATATTTTTCTTTGCAATTATAAACAAAAACTGAATCCAAACCGTATTTCTCTTGTAAATAACTAATATTTAGATTTTTAGCATCTATTATCCATAATTTAGAACATTTCCAATTGGTACAACAATTTTGAATGATACAAGGAATGTTCGGCAACATAAAATTGCGAAAGAAAAAGTCATAACTAACGTTTGTTGAATCCAATACTTCAATGTTGTTAACTGTATTATAATTGTAAATTATTTCCGAGTTAATGCTGGAATCAATTTCAAACATTTCTTCATCACTAATTTTTTAAATTTTGAAATTAATTTTTAGGTTGACACTTGACATTCGACAACTTGACACGAAGTGCGTTTAGGAATTTTGCCCGGCGCGCGACGTTTCAGAAATCGTTCAGAAAGTTAGGTAAGAAGTGACGTCATTTAAAAACCCAAATAGCGGAAAACACTAGGTCTTTTCCTTTGCATCGAAAGTGTAGCACTGAGCTACGTCACTTCTGAAAATATCGTTCCATCCATACAATTTGTATATATGGAACGATATTTTCAGAATTGGTGTAGCCCAGTGCTACACTTTCGATGCAAAGGAAAAGACCTAATAAAACTGAAATGGAAACATTAGAACTACTTCTTAAAACCCATTTCCCTGATTGCACAACAAACTCGAATGCAGCAAACCAAACCCACACGAACTGGATCTCTCAAAAAAGGGTCTTTAGCCAAGAGTGGGAAACTGCTAAACGGGTAGTTACAACAGAGAAAGTGGGCAATACGCACCTTCAATCCATACGAATTACCGAGACTAGATGGGGTACTGCCTGTGGTTTTGCAACAGGCAATAGAAACGCTGGCCCCGCATATTTGTAGGCTTTACAGGGCAAGTTTGGTGCATAAACATGTACCAAATACCTGGAAACCAAGCAGAGTTGTCTTCATACCTAAACCGGGGCGTCCAACGTATGCCGTGGCAAAGGCCTATAGACCAATAACTCTGACGTCATTCCTATTGAAATAATTGGAAAAACTGATTGATCAGCATGTCCGGCAAACCACTCTGATAGAGAAGCCATTTCATACAAAATCAACATGCCTATCAATCAGGAAAATCTTGTGAGTCTGCTCTGCATCGTATTCTAACCAAGATAGAGGGAGGACTCAGTAACCAAGAAATAGTCCTAGGAGCATTTCTTGACATAGAAGGAGCTTTTGATAATACCTCTTTTAAATCAATGGTAGCTGCGGCTCGCAAACATGGAATAGAAGACACCATCTGCTGGTGGATAGAAGACATGTTATGCGGACGGTAGGTACAGCCACAAATGTTCAATGAAACCATGCAAGTCAATGTCCACAGGGAATGCCCACAGGGTGGAGTCCTTTTTCCTCTACTGTGGAACCTCGTGGAGATGAACTGCTGAAAACACTAAACAATCAAGGGCTGTACGCACAAGTATTTGCCGATGACATAATCATCCTTATCCGAGGGAAACACCAAACAACAGTCTTTGAACTCATGCAAAGAGCTCTTAGGCTGACAGAAATGTGGTGCGTTAGGGAAACCCTCTTGGTAAACCCTGACAAGGCACAACTCATAATCTTTACTCGGAAAACAAGGTTAGATGAGGTTTTAGAAACTCCGACTCTGTTTGGAGGAAGGCTAAACAAAACGAACCAAGTAAAATATCTGGTTCTAATCCTAGATAGCAAACTTACTTTGGAACCAACACTTACAAAAAGTGACCAAAAAATGTAAAATATCTCTCATTGTAGAGAGATGGGCATTTTGAAAAACATGGGGATTAAAACCAAAAATGGTCTACTGGCTATATTTGGTAATAACAAGATCCATGATAACTTATGGAGCGGTTGTTTGGTGGCCAAAAGTAAACCAGAAAACAGCCCTCAATACCCTCTCAGGAGTACAGAGGCTGGCATGCCTCTGTATTACAGGAGCATTGAGAAGTACACCGACAGCCTCTATGGAAATCATTTTAAAACTCCCACCCCTTGACCTAGTCATAAAGGGGGAGGCCAGAATGAGTGCATATACAGACTGGACATCTCCAACAACTGGAACCCACTGGGACATATAAAACATACCAGAATAACACATGAAGTAAATGATTCTATATTAAATATGGGATCATATCACATGATACCCCTCCTATAACCTTTAACAGACTCTTCCTGGTTAACTGTAACTGGAACGAGATAAATAAGGAGATAGATAAATACTTGCTTCCCTGTCTCGTATGGTATACAGATGGATCTAAAACTAACAAGGGAACAGGCTCTGGCGTACATTGAGTTAAACCCAAATGCGACATCATCGTTTCACTGGGAAAACATGCCACTGTACTTCAGGCTGAAATTAATGCAATCGAATTGTGTGTACGAGAGAATTTAAGAAGGAAGTACAAAAAACAAACCATCTTAATTCTCTCAGATAGCCAAGCAGCTTTAAAGGCTCTTGATTCAAACAGAATCAAGTCAAAGCTTGTCTGGAACTGCTTTATTGGAATACTAAATGATCTGGCAACCCACAACAAGGTAAAACTAGCGTAGGTACCAGGGCACAAAGGTATCCAAGGAAATGAAAAGGCTGATGAACTCGCCAAAGAGGGATCAGATCTACCATTCACAGGACCCGAACCTGTATTTGGGATAAGCAAAATCTCTGCTCGACAGGCAGTAAACAGGTGGATAACCACAAAACACCAAATTCACTGGCAACAGATAAGAGGGCACAGAATTAGTAAGCTCATGCTAAGGGGACCAAACCCACGCATGGCTACTAAGGCACTACAACTCGCAAGGCCTCAGATATCCACCATTGTGGGATTACTAACGGGGCACTGCTTGCTGAAACACCTTCATGTAATGGGATTACACAATGATCCCACTACGTATAGACTTTGCATGGAAGAGGAAGAAACCTGATATCATGTGATGTTCGAATGCGAAGCTCTTACTGGGCGACGTTTCGTCCTTTTCGGCCTAGAACTGGAAAGAACGCCCCAGGAACACTTGGTAGGGAACATATTAAAACTAACCAAAGACACACAGCAGGACTATTCCAAAGATAGTATAGGTACCTGAATACGGATGAAAGCCAGGGGAATACAATAAACCCAAGAGGCCGCAGTGTTCTGTGCCAAACCTAACCCTACTTGCTTACAACCGATAAAGATAAAAAAAGACGTCATACCCCAAAATCTTAGGAAAATCTTAGTTGCATACCGTTCAGAAATTACGTTCTGTGAGGCATATGAAAAAACAAATCTAAAACGAGACACTTTTTTATAGTAAGATTTACTGGTTTTTCTTTTTTTTATAAAATTATTTAATGGTTGTAGGAAAAATATTGTACATCACTTGTGTGAAACTGATTTTTCACACTCGTGTGATTGTCGCACTCGGCCTATGCCTCATGCGACAATATGTTTATAAGTATTCAACAAAATGGTAAAACGATTACCAGAAAACTTTAATACTAAACGTAGTTTCCTATTTTAAGAGACACAAATCTATTTGCGAGGCCCTTGTAAAGAGGTACATCCAATGATGCCTGATGTGAAATGTGCTGCACGGTCGATTAATACATGGATTCGAAAAATTGGCCATGGTGGCAATGAAGAAGGGTTTATAAAAGATGGAGACCTCATTTAAAAGTCAAACAAAAAGCGGGGATTACCATAATAATATGAACACAGGAAATTTCGAAAACATCCCTCTTTGAATATAATCATTAATGCCAGTTATCATTCGCGGTACGTGGAACCAATTCCATCTTAAAGTTGGACAAAAGATAAAATGGTTGCAGGAAAAAAACATTAATTATCCAATCGATGGTATGAAATATCAGATTTGGCAAGTTGTACGTCAAAATATACCTCGAAAAAGATATAGACCAGGGCATACTGGCGCATTCGTTTGCAAAATTGTTTTAATTCGTAATTTTTTTTTTTAAATATCCGGAAGGCTTTCCTGATTATAAAAGTGTAAGATGACACTCGATAACTGTTGATGTTATTGTTTAAACAACGAAAAATTAATTAAGCCAGAAAAAATGCATTTTTTGCAATGAATTAATTTTTTTTATACTCCTTAGGATATTTCGAATAAAAAAAGTCCTTACACCCATCATCGTATCTTCAACCCTTTAATTGTTATGAATGTTTTAAAATTCGAAATTGACGAAAATTCTAATTTTCTTGAATTAAATAATATACCTTAAAATTTAAAATGCTATAATTTTCAATTTTTTGTAAAAAAAATAACCTAAATAAATTTTCAAAATTTTGTTCGTTGTTTTTTTTACGTTATAACAATATGCTTCCTACGCGCGTGTACTTTTAGAGAGAAGTACTTCTATCTCACTTCCAACTCAATGTATAAGATAAGTAAGAGAAAGCCCGATGACGCACTAAATCAATTTTTTGCTGTTTTTCAGCGGTAATAAGTTTAAAAAAATTATTTAATTTAAATTTAAATTTAAAATTATTATTATTATTAATCGGCAAATATAACAAAGTGTTATGAAAAATGTTAATAATAATTTTTTTAAACTTATTACCTCTGAAAAACAGCAAAAAATTGATTTAGTGCGTCATCGGGCTTTCTCTTACCCATCTTATACACTGAGTTGGAAGTGAGATAGAAGTACTTCTCTCTAAAAGTGCACGCGCGTAGGAAGCATATTGTTATAACGTAAAAAAAACATAACAACAAACAAAATTTTGAAAATTTATTTAGGTTATTTTGTTTATTATAGTTTGAACATTTGGTAAAAAATTTAAAATTATAGCATTTTAAATTTTAAGGTATATTATTTAATTCAATAAAATTAGAATTTTCGTCAATTTCGGATTTTAAAACATTCAAAACAATTAAAGGGTTAAAGATACGATGATGGGCGTAAGGACTTTTTTTATTCGAAATATCCTAAAGAATATAAAAAAAATTAATTCATTGCAAAAAATGCATATTTTCTGGCTTAATTAATTTTTCGTTGTTTAAACCATAACATCAACAGATATCGAGTGTCATCTTACACTTTTATAATCAGGAAAGCCTTCCGGACATTTTAAAACAAAAATTACGAATTAAAACAATTTTGCAAACGAATGCGCCACTATGCCCTGCACTAATAGATATGTTGAGGAATATAAACATAAAATATCAAGAATCCTCCTTCCATATCACTGCCAGTAATAATCCTTCCTCCATGACTGCCAGTACAATGCGATAGAGATGATGTGATCAGATCAGAGTGCAATCGGTAATCGGTTTTATGACGAACAAATTTGAACAACAACGTCGTCACCGGAGGATGTTCTTTAGACTTGATCAGCTTTGAATAATGTTACCGATACTCAGTAGGACAATTATGTAAGACACACTAAAAACATAATTGTTTCCGATTGGAAACAATATAAGCAATTAGGTGTTTCTGATCTAGAACCAATTAATATAAATTTAGGTACAACGGCAAGTAGTGATGAGTCTGAATCAGAGCCCAGATGTGAAGAAAATGATATTGATTAAAAAAAAGATATATGAGTTATCCAATAAATATTTTGTGCCTCTTGTTATAATACACTGGCGAGCAAAAACTTGAGGTCACTTCAGAAATTGCGAATAATTTTAGGACAATAGTATTAGAAAAAAATGCATTTCTGTTTAGTATAGAGTACCACATTCAGCTTACAAAAGCACATGCAATGGTGTACAGTTTGCGAATACGATCTGAAAACGTAAAATTTCAAAGAACATGAAAATTTTAAGGTGACCTCAATTTTTTTACTCGCCAGTGTAACAGTGTAACAAAGAATCTGTTTCACCAATTTGGATTATCTTTAAAAACTCAAACGCTAAAAACCAATGTTCAGCTGGAAAATTTATTTATAAAGTATGAAAGTAATTGTTCTATTATTTGTAATTTTTTCAAAGTGACTTCTTGTATTCGTGTAAATGCACCCTAATAAAATGTACACTGCTAAGCAAAACTTTTCTATATTTAAGTAGATTTAGTGAATAACACATAAATGATACTTATACAGTGTCGGCTATCGAACGTTTTCAAGTACATATTGCGTATGTCCGAGTGAAAACCCGAGATAGTTAGCATTAGTGCGAGCTGGAAACGAATAATACCATCACATTGCTGTGTGTGTGTGTTTACATTAAACAGAGCGCACAAGGCAACGTTGATATTATTCGTTTTCTGCTCACCCCGATGCTAATTCGATCTCTGTAGTTTTCGTCTTGAAGCTAGCAAATCGTATTGGACGGTGTTGAATGGCAGTTACCACTGAACTGTAACGGTATAGTCACTTATATAGTTCAGTGGCCGTTACGCTATATCTAGTTATTTTTTTATAAAACCTTTCTATTGAGTTCAAATTGTATTCTAATATAGAAAATCCATCGATAATTATTAAGCGTATTTAACGAAATGTCAAACAGAGTGGTTAGTTTTGGATTGTTTGCGATATTTCGGTTAATTATCGGATCACCGAATTAGGCATTCCAAACAAATGAATTGCCAGTGGGAAGGTTTGGTATATCTAAGGGTAGCGACATACGGTGTATTCTATCTACTTTACGTAAAATCATGAACAATGGATAACATTTAAATATTTTATATCAAACACAATAAAAATAATATTTAAAAAACCCACCTATACATTTCTTCATAAATTGGCAGGCTTGGCGACTACTACTTCAAATAAAAATAGCGCCCAAGTTGCAAGATTATGTCGCTACCCCCTTAGATATACAAGAATTTCCCACTGGCACCTATTAGGCATTCCAAACTGAATGACTACCAGTGGGTTTTGACAGGTTATGATGTGACAAAGTTATGGCAACTCTGTAGACCTGGTGATTTGACAAGGTGAGTGAAATAGAGAGTTACATAGATTGATCATCCCTATTTTTTAAAATAAACATAAGCTTATGCCTTGAAGTAAAAATATAAGCAATTATTATTTTTTAAATACTTAAAGTTTGAAAATTGGTTTTAAAACACATTTTTGCTAAACTGATTCAAATTAATAAATATTTGCCAGGCAATATGGCTGCTCGCAAACGACCAGCTTTGAGCAATGTATATAACATATATGTATCATTGACCCTGTTAATGCAACATGACAACAGGGTTGCCATATCTAAACTGTCAGTACCCACTGGTAGCCATTTGGACAGGTCGTTGGAATGCCTAATTGTTTGACAGGTCGTTGGAATGCCTAATATCGAACCATACCCTATTTACGTCAATTAGGCATTCCAAACAAATGAATTACCAGTGGGCAGGTTTGGTATATCTAAGGGTGGCGACATATGGTGTATTCTATCTACTTTACGTAAAATCATGAATAATGGATTACATTTAAATATTTTATGTCAAACACAATAAAAATAATATTTAAAAAACCCACCTATACATTTCTTCATAAATTGGCAGGCTTGGCGACTACTACTTTGAATAAAAATAGCGTCCAAGTTGCAAGACTATGTCGCTACCCCTTAGGTATGCAAGAATTTCCCAGTGGCACCTATTGTTTGACAGGTCGTTGGAATGCCTAATACACAGGCGAGTTCGGATAGTCAGGGGCTGGAGCGGGACAAATTTTAGGGTGCTTTTAAATGACATTTAAGCGTGTTAAACTGTCACTAATCGGACTAAACCAAGTAATCTATGGACTAAACCGAATGCTAAAAGGGTCGTTTGGAGTTAAAAGTGTTAAAGGAGTTAAAGGAACTTGGCAGACCGAACGCAATGTATGGAGGGTGTCAATCATCATATGTCATGTGTCATTTTATATTTCACATGTCATATGTCATTCTTGTCAGCGTTACACAGCGGAAAAATTGTGTTGAATCTGTCCATTGTATATTTTCAATTTTGATACAAGTTTTTGGATTTTAAAATGGGAGTTGTTGAAACAGATGTTGAAATGAAAAACGCCGACAGTCCTGGAGGATTGGAAGCTGGAGATAGCAAAAAAGACACTGACATGCAAAGTGTAATAGAAATTCGAGAACATGCAAGACAGATTGAAAAAGCCGTAAGCAGCAAGGAAAATCGATTTATTTTAAGAGTTTTGCGTTGTTTGCCCAACACTAGACGAAAGCTTAATGGAGTAGTTCTCAGAAGTCTTATAAACCAAATATATCCTGTAGCCGAGAGAGACGTCCTACTTGGTTTTACTGAAGAGGCTGCAACTGAACTTGACACTACGCAATCTAGAGCTAGATCAGCTTCAAAAACTCCTGTTCCAGAAGTTGATGCTTATATTAACTTGTTAATTTTGGTTCGTTTGATTGACACTAATAAACTACCAGAAGCAGAACGTTGTTCTCAAGCACTCATGAATAAAATTACTAGTCAAAATCGCCGTTCCATAGATCTTGTAGCAGCTAAGTGCTACTTTTATCACTCAAGGGTTTCTGAACTTACTGATAAACTTGATTCAATTAGAGGTTTTCTACATTCTCGTCTTCGTACTGCTACTCTTAGAAATGATTTTGAAGGACAAGCTGTACTTATAAATTGCTTATTGAGAAACTATTTGCATTATTCATTATATGATCAAGCTGACAAGTTAGTAAGTAAATGTGTCTTTCCTGAAACTGCTAGTAATAATGAATGGGCCAGATTTTTGTATTATTTGGGTCGAATTAAAGCTGCTAGATTAGAATACAGTGTAGCCCATAAGCACCTTGTTCAAGCCATGAGAAAAGCACCTCAGAATGCTGCAATAGGTTTTAGACAAACTGTTCAGAAACTAACTGTTGTAGTTGAATTACTATTGGGAGATATACCAGAGAGACAAATATTTAGGCAAGCCAGCATGAGGCATTCCCTTGCACCTTACTTTCAGTTGACTCAGGCGGTAAGAATGGGAAATTTGCAGAGATTTGGAGAAGTTTTGGAAAACTTTGGACCACAATTTAGACAAGACCATACTTTTACTTTAATTCTACGTCTCCGTCACAATGTCATAAAGACGGCTATAAGATCTATTGGTCTGTCTTATTCTAGAATTTCTCCTCAAGATATAGCTAAAAAACTTGGTCTTGATTCAGCTGAAGATGCAGAATTTATTGTGGCAAAAGCCATTCGTGATGGGGTAATTGAGGCTACTCTAGATCCTCAAGGTGGTTTCATGAGAAGTAAAGAGAGTACAGATATTTACTGTACAAAGGAACCACAACTTGCTTTTCATCAGAGAATATCATTTTGCTTAGATTTGCATAATCAAAGTGTGAAAGCTATGAGATATCCTCCAAAAGCCTATGGAAAGGAGTTAGAATCTGCTGAAGAAAGAAGGGAAAGGGAACAACAAGATTTAGAATTAGCAAAAGAAATGGCAGAAGAAGATGATGATGGCTTCCCTTAACTTTTTTGTATAAATCTAAAATATATTACTTTTATTATATAGAAAATGCCTGCTTATTTTTTTTGTATTTTTAGGACAATATAGTCTTCTTAATACTTTTGTCTATCAATTAGTTTTCTGATATTGTACTTCTATTTCAGTTAGGAAAAACTTCATGAATAAGTTCACCCAAATATTTATTATCTAAAAATAAAGTACTGTTATTTTTCTTTAATTACATTAGTTTGGATTAAATGTCTTTCTTTTCAACAACAAGATATATATCAGGTTTTTTCCAGAATTTAGTGTACCTATACCAATAATAAGGTTTTAATACATGGGATTAAACAAAAAATACCCCAACTAGAAAATCTTTCGTTTTATTAATCTCAATTTAAGTTAAACTTTCAGTCAAACTGATTGTATTATAAATATATCAATATTTATTAATCATATAATTGTAAATCACTATATACAGTAAAATCATGAAAATTTACATAATATATACCAGGTATATCCACGAAAACTTCAGATTAGCTTTATTTCTAGTATAATTTAAGTTTGAATCTTAAATTGCTGGGGTATAAGACAGTGCTTATGAAGACACAATTCCATATAATTTTTTTCCATAGGTAGCTTGCCTTTTCATACTGAATAAAATATCTCAAAAAGTAACCTAGGTATGTGACTTGTAACTTTTTAGTTATGGGTATAACAATCATTCATAATATACACAGGGTATATTGAAAGTTTTAACATAGCCAAGCTTGGGACGGGGTAGTGAGACGAAAAGTATGTGGGATTACGTCTCATATCCCAAACATTCAAGATTCCAACTTAAATTATACCATAAATACAAGCCAATGCAAGTTTTCGCGAGGATACTCAATATAGAAAAATAATGCTGACAAGATGAAATGGTTAACATTTACAATAAAAAATTACTTAAAAATAGGTGGTGAATAATAAATTACTGGGAAAATAATTTTCTTAATCAAGACTCAAAAATAAAGTTGAATACCTTTGGGGAAAATATATTTCCTCTATAAAACTATTTTTTTTTCAAACTTAAATGTAGTTGTTTTGTTACTGTGAAACATCACCCTGTAATTTCATTCATTTCTAGTTTTAATGCAATATGTATGATTGAAAATATGTTCACAAAATTATAAATCTTTATAAACCTAATACGTTTTTTCCACAAAAGTTAATGCTTATTTAAGACTAGTTTTACAAAACATTAATATCTTTAAAAAAGTTACGAATCTTTTGAAAAACTGTACGAAACTTCTTAGAATAGATGAATGCATTTACCTACTTATATCAAAGTGAACATGAAATAAAATAAGAAATACATCCCGGGAACAACCTAAATGATAAATAAACACTAGCTCAAAGTTTTGAGTGCTACCGTTACTTCTGGCTAAATATGTTTGACCTTAAATTATTGTAGTGTTCGTGATCTTCCAATATTAAATAAAACTGTCGATTAAAAATAATTTGCCGTTTCATGGACTGCTTCCCAAAGTTGGGGGCCTATTGGGTTCTTATAAATCCGTTGTTTCATTGTGCCCAATAGTAATTCTCTCATTTCTACATTTGTAAAATTATTATGTCACTGCATCTTCTGCTTGTCGTTAATAATTAACAACAATATTTTAAATAAAAACTATGACCCAATTAATTAAATAAGAATTATGAAGTCAATTTCAAAAATGAGATTAGGTATATCAAAAACTGTTTTTTGTTAAATGCCACTAACTTATATAATAAAAAAGTTTATATCACAAATGTGGCGTCTATAAATAGATATAAATAATTTTGTGTACCTAAAAACCATCAATTTTAAAATGTGTATTATAAATTTCCAAAAACGTTCGTTTAAAAAAATAATAAATTTTACCTTTAACACCCTGTATCAATATTTTATTAAGGCAAGTTGGCTCAAATTGCAATATTTTAAAGTCACAAATCTACTGTACTCCTAGGTACCGGGTGTTACATTAAGAGAGGTACCAAAAACTAATAATAGTACACCTTCACACGCTGAAACAGAAAGATGGAGTTTCAGTTCCCAAACATATATGTAGTGCTGTGCTAAAATAAAAACATGACCGAATAAACCTAGGAAATTTTTATTTATATAATAATAGTACAGCCTCGGACCCTAGTAGGGGAGCCCTCTTTAAATTTTAATATATTTTTATTATTTGTTGTTATAACGGCAAAATACACATTCTGTGAAAATTACAACTGCCTACCTAATACGGATCATGAGATACAGCCTGCTCAAAGACAGACGGACAGTGGAGGCATAGTAATGTGGTCCCGTTGATCACCCTTCGGGTACTTAACGGCAAAGAGAAATTGCTGGAAATTATTTTCAAGTTTGTAGAATGGCCATTAGGAGGCGTAATTGTGACGCCACAACATAAAAATGTAATTCTCTCAAAAAACTATCAAGTAAATTTATAAATATTAATATTTTAATCTTCTATGTTCTCTAAATAAAAAAAACTTCAGGTGTAAATTTTGTCAGTTGTGAAATAGAGGCCCATACAGCACACACTATTTCAGAAATATTTCAAACATATAACATTTTAAGCACAAGTTTCTGAAACATGGTATACATGTTACACAAAAGGTTACTAAACGGGTTATCTTGTAATTAATGAAGAATTTCTGATTTGTAAGAAGATGGGATATGTAGTTATTTTATTTCATTCCATGTCCCTGTCCAGCCACCAGCTAGAAACATGCCTATATTCTAAATAATTATAGATTTGAGTTGTCGGTTTTTGATATTCATGGTGTTGTGAACTTGTTATATGGGAAGCAGAATATGTCTTTAGAAATTGAGGTGAGAACTACATAAATAATGCTTGCTTAGGTGGATCTTCATGTTTTGTTTAGACATGAGTATTGTTTTATTATAGTTAATTTAAAACATAATTAATAAAACTATTGTTAATCAAATAATTTGTATAAATCCTTTTTAATTACCTATATTTTGTTTCAGATTAGTGCATTTAAAGGAATTGGTGGAAATTAAGCAATTTGCCAGCTTTGGGACTGTGCCGGTAAAAGTAACATCCAAGTTATTCAACGTTTCCAGAATAAAGTATTAAGTAACATCGTCAATGCATCCTGGTACTACCGTAATACTGATCTTCATAGGGACCTTAAAGTGGAGACTGTTGAAAATACAATACAAAAATTTGCCAGTAGTCACCAACAATGACTGCTCCAACATGGAAACCTTGAGATTATCCAGCTCCTCAACATCACCAATCTAATAAGAATCAATGTTTGAGTTTCGTGTATTTTAAATAAACATTTATATTTTTAAATGTCTTTTTTTAGTCTAATAATATATAAGAAAAAACTAGAATACATTTCTGAAATATTACTATTTAATATTTCTAAAAGAATTCAAATTTTCATTTCAGAAATATTACTGTGAAATATTAAATTTACAAGACATTTTTACGTTTCAGGCATATTTCAGAAATGTTTCTGGGATATTTCGTAATATTTATACATTGCAAATGTTTCAATGTAACATTGTTGAAATATTTCCGAAATGTGTTTGTGCTGTATGAGACCTTATATATGTTGTACTCCTGTTAAAACCACTTCGGTAAACACTAATATTAACCTTTGTGAGTGGTTTTCTGGAATCTAATGATTTGTTTGGTAAATTGTTCTTCAGAACATAGCCCAATAAAAGAATGAAGAAGAAGAATTATGTAAAAAAGTATAATATCGTATTTACATTTTACGAAAAATTTTGTAAAATGTCAGTTTTTAGCATAACGCCCTCTAGCGGCGTTCATAAAATGTAAGCAGCCACAGTTTATACAGCTAAAAATGAGTCTGAAAAAGATCTTCTATACGAAACCAAGTTTACTAAATTCGGTAAAGCCAAACCGGAGTTATGAGTATTTTTAAAAATTAAAGTTTAACCTTTTCTCACCCCTCCATTTCACAACTGACAAACATTATACCTCAAGCTTTTTTATTCAGAAAACATTGAAGATTAAAATAGTCATAGTCATCAATATATTTTACTTGGTGTTTTTTGAGAAAATTACATTTTTATGTTTTGTCGTCACAATTACGCCCCCATGCGGCTATCCTACGAACTTGCAAATAATTTCCAGCAATTTCTCTTGACCGTTTTTATTAAAAATATTTTTTCCCCAAAGCTGTACCTCTTTTAATTGAACACCCGGTACAATTAAGTGAATATATACTGCACAATGATTTATATTTTTCTCTGATCGCTGTAGTAGGAACAGACCTTAAGAAAATAAAATAATCATCCGTATTCACAAATCATTTTAAAATAGTTATCTACGTGTCAATCCTTAACAATAGAAACGTCAATGTAGAGTTGGACGATGACATTTTATACAGAGTGAATCCTAAGTCGATACTTTTTTTTTAACTGTGCATAGAATTAAAATTTATTTAAATTCATTACTTCAGATAAACACGCTACTGTCGTGAGAGGGCTGCTCCGACACTGGACTTCTAACTGTCGCTGCTGTTATGTCTGTACCGCTTTCGCTGCCCGTCCACCTCGAAGACTCAAGAAAGTAACTAGAATGATTTCCTTCGCAGTCCGACGCTTGGATGAAGAATTTCGAGGGACTTATAGATCAGCATGGAGCGTCTAGTCAGGGTTAGATCTTTCTAGACTGCTACAATTTTATATATAATTGTTTCCCCATTTAAGTTAAGTTTCAATATAAATGTTGTCGAATAGAGATAAATTGTTAAATAAATTAGAAGGGTGCTTAAGTCTAAATTAATTAATTAGTATTTGGTATAAATAAATTATAATAAATAATCTGTTTTAAATAAATACACTACTAAAATCAGATGCGACTAAATTAAAATAACGGCTACACAACAAGGCCTGATTCATAAGAAAAAAAAAAGAAAAACAGGCTTTTTATTTAGCTTAACTTTTTCATACACAAGTCCAGGTCCGGATTTAGATTTCGTAAATTCTGTATCACTTTTATTTTTGAGTTTTTTTGAAAACTTTAAAAGAGATGACTATTTTAACAAATACACAGTTAAAAAAGTATCAACTTAGGATTAGCACAATTCAAATAAATAATTTCTTAAATCATTAACAATTAAGTATTCGTAAATAAGAATGTCAGTTTATCAAGATTAAAATAAATAACAGTTCCTGAAGTATCGCCCAACTCCATTAGACATTCATTATAGTGACATTTCCATTTTCAAGGATTTACATGTGAGTAAATTTAAACATGTTTCATAAATTAGGCTAAATCTGTTATAGAGCACAACAATGTTATTTTTGGGCAAATATACTGAAATCTCAGAACTTTGACTAGTGTTTATTTATTGTCAAAAGCTTCCTGTTTGTCGGGGTAATTTCTTTACCACACAATTCCTAATATTATTAAAATTTTATGTAAAATTGATTCGAAAGGTATCAGTTGTTTATATCAGAATTTGCAGGGTGACCTACCAATGGATAAAATATATTTCATTAGATGTTTTAAAACATTAAGAAATGAGCAATAAACAGTAGCTTGAAATCTTATATTAAATGTATTATTTACTCAAAATATGCAATAATTGTTATAACTCACTTTTTACTGAAATCAAAGTAATATTAAGAGGAGAAGGTAGTAATTAAAGTTATAATTTGGAATACACCTAATAATAATTTCTAATGAAATAAATTATGTCCATAAACTGTTGGTATACAGAAAACCAGGTGGTTGACTAATAAAAAATACAAGGTAAAAATCAGCACTTAAAAGTGATAAAAATTTATTAGCATCTTCAAAATAAAATAATTTGCAACTGTGTATGCCGCATAACAATTTATAATTAATAAAGGGTTTTCACCACATTATTTTTATATAACTTTCAGGCTATATTATTTTAATTTAAAATTTTCAATGCTCCTAAATATATAATATAGAGAACAATAATTTTGCAAATAAAATAGGTATTAGATTTTTATTTTCCAACACTAATTTTCAATCAGTTTTGGTAATTCTTTTCGCAGAAGCCGGGCTATATTAAATTATTTATTTAATAAGCCTGATAGCTATAAAAATACTGGTCACAATCTTTGAAATATGCATCCGATGTTATAAATATTCAGTCTCTAAATAATTAATAATAATAATTGGTAACAGCGTTACAAGATTTGATACAGCCAAAATGTTATTCTATTATTACGATTGATATATTATACAAGATGTTTTGACGCGTATAGTGGCCATGGAGCAGTTAAAACTAATAAAAAATCAACGAAAATATTTCACATCCTAAATTACAGGGTAGGTCATTTAGACTTAATTAGGTCAAACATACCTTAGTACAAAGTCTTACGGTTTTCGAGTTTTTCGAACAGAAACACTAAAAAGAAAAATCAAAAATTTCTTTATTATTTTTTTATAGTCAGTGTGGTTTTTTCTTTACGCTTTCAGAAAAGACAAACATTATTCTATTAAAAAAAATATCAAACTGTTATCTTTTATTTTAGAGAAAACAGGAGAAAAATGTGACAAAATGTTCGAAAAACTCGAAAACCGTAAGACTTTGTACTAAGGTATGTTTGGCTTAATTAGGTCTAAATTACATCTTCAAGACTTTACATCGACCTTCCAAACACCCTGTGTACTTAAAACGAACAGTAATCCAAAAGTCACGTCAGCAGTGGTCTAGGTGAAATGAAACAATACCAAATGAGGAATATTTGAAGAATATCATAGAGTATGAAATAAATATGCATACGACACATAGCAAGAGATGAGAAACGATAAATGAAAATGAGAGAATATAAAATTACGGCTTAGCGAAAATAAATAAAAAGTACATAAGGGAAAAAAATTCCCTAAACAAGAGGTCAGGTTAAATACTAAGGTATGGGGTGGGGCAGAATAATGAGCAATTTTCAAAAACTCTGCAACCGCGTCGTATCGTTAGGAAGTGGTAGGGTCGCTATCGGCCATATTTAAAAAAAAAACTTACATTTTTTTTTAAATCGCTTGTTATTCTGTCACACCCGTAACAATGATAATGCATTATGAGATGATAGAAGCAAATAAGACCAACAGGAAGTCAGAAGACTTCAAAAATACTCTCTTAAACAAATAGTCCATTTAAAATAACGATAAAAGGTCGAGAAACGCCGCACTTGGCGAGACCTCTTACCCCCTACGTATTTTGGGGCGCTGATTAAGAAACTGAGGGTTAAAACTGGCAGCAATGGTTGGAACACCCCTAAAATTAAAAAAAACACCCATAAATAGGGGTGTTTTTCGACTGTACTTGTTGTTTTGTAAACTAACTGATCTCATATGTTTTTTGGGTCGCTGATTTCGAAAATCGGGGTGTCGAGACTGGAAAATTTGTGTGACACTCCCCACATGCCAGAAACACCCCTCCCAAGGGGTGAATTTTCGAAAAAAAATGACCAGTCACGGTGTTTCGCGAACTAAGTCATTTTATATTATGTTTTTTGGGTCACTGTCCAGCACACTCCAAGTTAATTTTAATTTTTGAACAAAAAGTATCAAATCTTTCTGATACTCGTATTTTTTTTTAGTCTTTATTTAAAGTGATCTTCCGAAAACAAGAGTTACCCGAAAAAAATCAATATTCCTATGAACCAAAACTCCTATTCAGTTTAAATATATAATAAATAAATAAGATGACTTAGTTCGCGAAACACCGTGAATGGTCATTTTTTCAGAAAATTCCCCCCTTGGGAGCGGTGTTTCTGGTATGTGGGGGGGGGGGTGTCACAAATTTTCCGATCTTGACACCCCGATTTTCGAAATCAGCGACCCAAAAAACATATGAGATGAATTAGTTGGCAAAATAACAAGTACAGTCGAAAAACACCCCTATTTAGGGGTGTTTTTTACAATTTTAGGGCTGTTCCAACCATTGCTGCCAGTTTTAACCCCAAAATACGTAGGGGACAAGTGGTCTCGTCAAGTGCGACGTTTCTCGACCTTTTACCGTTATTTTAAATGGATTAAAAAAAGAAATGCCGAAGAAAATGTAGGTACAAATAATACTAATTTGGGTCGGAAGAGTGGATGATATCACAAAAATTAAAGAAATACTAATACAAAGTATCGAAATGAGGTTCAATAAAAAATTGAGGACAAATAACTAATAATTCAATTGGACCACCTATATGGGTGAGGAATTTAATTAAAATGGAAAAAGATATACAAAGAAGACCAAAACGATGATAAAGAAAAAAATGACAAAGCAAATAAGAAGAGTTGAAGAAAATCAGAAAAATTGGAAGGAGACCGAAAAAGGGCCCATGATAAGGCCCGTACGAACGAAAGTTCAGTAATACTGTGTTAATTTAGAGACAAATGTACTTAACAGTTATGGATTTGCTACTGTCCATCTCTAAATTCCAGTGCAAAAGTGGAACCACCTGGAACTTCAGAGAAGTTATAACCGAACTTCAATTTTCATTTAAGGACGACTCAGTTGAGATCGACTTATAATAATAATAATAATAATAATAATAATAATAAGTCATCTCCAACTAAAACCTCAAGGTGTGAAAGTTTATTGATAATTGACCATAGTTATGCCCAATATTTTTATTCAGTTATTTTTAATTAATTGCCGATAAAATATATAATTTTCATAATAGTCAAAGGACGAATCAGGCTACTGTCACAAAAATATGTTTTCTACGTTCATCTTTAAGGATAATCGATACAAATTTGGGATACACCAATAAAGTTTGATCGAAAGTTTTGGTAGATTTTCCGTACCTTTGAAAGACGAATACAAATTTTCTATAACTATCACATGGCGCGGTCGTCATTTTTTTAAACTTGCCTATATTTTTACTATTACAATAATTATATAGGATTTCAGTTATGATTTTACGGTAATAAAATATAAATATCAAAGTACTAATACAGTAATTAATACAACATTTATTATTATCATGCACCTGAAGATCTAAATTTTCAACTACTATCAAGAAGAAAAAATGTCATTTAAAAATGCACCATGTTTCGAAAGATAGTAGCAACTGAAAATCAATATTAGTCATCAAAGAGTACACAAAATCTGTAATAAATTTCTACTAAAATAATTTTTAACTAAACTCTGTATTAGATATTATGAACAATTAAAAATGCTGTACGTAATTAATTTGTTGCACGTTAAAACATCTTGTATAGGTATTATTTTATTATTTATAAATTATTTATTATAAACAACCTGTTCACCTCGATTTTAATTTGATAAATAAATAAATATACTGCAGTTGTAGGTATTTGAGAATCCGAGAGCTAGCGTCACATTGTTTCTATTTTGTATACATTATTTCTAGGCTTAAATAAAACGAACGCTGCAAGTCGTCTGGTCTGGAAACCACAATTGTGGTAAAATTGAAGTTATTATAATTATGTGGCAGACCATGTGCAAATAAAAGTTTATCAATTATAATTAACGAAATAAGTGGTTTGCCACACCTCCGTTGGTGGATTCTAAGTCTGCCAGGGGGAAATTGATTTAAGATCAAATAAAAATTGAAAAAGTTGAGGATTATAGAAAGAAAAAATGAGTGCATCCACCAGGATCTATCCCTGAAGAGCATAAAAAGGTAAATAAAAAAAAACGATCCAAAAAACAAGTGAAAAGCTAAAAAAGATCGACCAAAAAACTAGTAAAGATCAAAAAACTCTTCTTTTGAATATTCTTTAAAAAAATTATATTTCTCCGGAAAAAACTTATATTT
This sequence comes from Psylliodes chrysocephalus, assembly GCA_927349885.1. Lineage (NCBI taxonomy): Eukaryota > Metazoa > Arthropoda > Insecta > Coleoptera > Chrysomelidae > Psylliodes > Psylliodes chrysocephalus. The sequence continues at coordinate 92,581,985 of OV651815.1, forward strand.
TTTAAATAAAAATGTCTAATTCTTTTTTCCATTATAAATAGTAATGGGACTTTTAATGAAAAGTAATTTTTGGACTAGTCCGACGGATATGTCCGAAAAAGTAGTGAAAAGTCACAATGAAAAGTAGTTGACCTTAACACACAGTTAAATCTCCACCTTGGATGTTTTTTCAAAAATACTTTGAGAACAATATTTGCATTTTTGTTTTCGTTTTTTTAAGGGGGATTATTTGTAAAATACTTCCAACCTTCGGATTTTTTGGAATTTTTTCAAATGTGTTTGTAAAAAATTCAGACAAATTAGTTAATTTAATTTCATGCATGCGTTTTACACTTTTCTGTTTTTGAAAAGTGTGTTTGGACTAGTCAACTTTTCAGACTAGTCCATCAGACTTGTCTGTGGACTTTTCTTTGCGACCCATCACTAATTTTATATTAATAATAGTATACAGGGTGAATTCGAAGTTCACACTTTTTTAACTATGTATAAAAGTCGTTAAAAAATACACAAAAGATACATTAAAAAAATTTAAATCCGCACCTGAACTTGTATATGAAAATTTAAGCTAGATAAGTTTAAATGTTTTTTATATATATAACTTATTTTTTCGGCGTTTCTTATGAATCACGCACATTGCGTAAATCAGTGTTGTACAGTAAATGAACGTTTCATTGCGCGCCCATCCAAGATCAAAAACTTTCATTAATTTTGCTCAACGGGCTCGGGATACGGATGATTTGTGGAAACATCGTGGAGGACATCTAGGAGTGCATTTAAGCAGTGGCGGCACGTAACCAAAATTTTGGGGGTTCACAGTGACAGAATATAGATATCAGTAGAGATGTATGAAAAAACTTTCAGTGTTTTAGAAAGTTAATAATATACCTTTCTAAAACACTGACAGTTTTTTGCCTACATCTGTATCGAGATCTAAATTCTGCTACTGTGAACCCCCAAAATGTTGTTTACAAGCCGCCCCTGCATTTAAGTGAATGGTGATAACACATAAGTTAGACAGGACCGTATTGGATACATTTTGGAATAAATTAAGTTTCTTATTTTTGAGTTTTTTGAAAATCATTTATGTTAATGACTTCTATACATATTTAAAAAATTATTAACTTAGGAGTATCCCTGTGTATGACAAGTCTTTATAAAATTAAATTCTAACTCATATTAGTGCATCATTCTAGTCATACCAGCCAGCCGTATATTTTTTTATAATCAGCATGGTTTGAGCTTATATCCTCTACATGAAGAGTAGAAGACTAATTTTTTATTGACTTGTGAATAAGTATTTCATTTGTACTTAGTCTGCCACTTGATGAAATGACTTTAAGTAAACTTCCCACCTCCCCACAGACTTTAAATTCACCATCGGAGGGTTGCTAAACCACGAATTTTCATTAATTAAAATCATTGCACACGGTCTACTACATGATAAAATGTCCATTATACCACGCTACACCGGCAGACGTACAGCAATCTTGTTATTAAAATAAACGATGAAACGATTGGGTTTTATGACGCTGTCTCTCGAACTAATTGAATAAATATATAATAAAATATTTACCCTCAAAACTTATTTTTACTGTGCTATTTGTTTAGTGAAATAAAATTGTTACTTTTGATTTATAGACCAGATTTACTTGTGATAAATTATAATAAAGCCTATTGGTACGTTGAATCACTTCTATTTCCTGATAATCTCCTTTCAATTGCTCCCGAGCTTGTATTTCTTGAAAATAATTCGTTTTTTTGAGAACTCTGCACAAACGTCTAGTCTAAAATGAAAAATTCTTATCTAATCTCTATTCAACTTAAACGTAAGTAACGCGTAAACACAATAGCCCCTTGACCATAGCATGATACGCCCACGCTCGACTGCTATTAGTCAGCCCAGCGATCCGGTTTCGAATGTTTCCGTACCCTCTGCTTCAATGTGCTGTGGTCAAGCGGCTATTGAGTTTATGCGTAAATTGCGTTTAAGTTGAATAGAGAGTAGTCTTCATCTAGAGGATATTTGCAACAAAACCCTTGAAGGGCAGTGCCGTAGTATTTATAGTTTATCCTCTAGAGAGGTACTACTTTCATTTCGCGAACACTATGGATCGAACGGATGGTCATAATGAAATGTTTCAAAAACTGCATTAAACCTGAATAAACACACTTTACAATTGTTTTGTTTTCCGAACAGATAGCTTGACAATTGGGAGAATGGAGAGCGATCAAAATCGGCCGATGTTTGTAAATTTCAATAAAGTTTGTTTCACTTATAATTTTCCTTAAAAACAGATTATAAAAATTGCTTCTAGTCAATCATTTAGAAATTTAGTCTAGTTCGCTCATTTCTCACAGGGTATATTTTTAATGCGAATACTATCCCAGATAGCACACGACGTCTGAAAGACGTGTTTTGGTTTGGTCTCAATGTCCTAGGACGTTATTAAGACGTCTGGCAGAAGCCATAATTCAGACGTATTAATGTGAGAGCTCAAAGACGTTTTTAAGACGTCTTAAAGAGGTCTTGCCAAATCCCTATATTACTGTGAAAGCTCAAAGACGTCATACAAACGTCTTTCAGTCGGACGCAAACTTGCACGGTTTACATAATTCAAATTTAACAAGAAGAATCAAATGAGATGTAGATGTAAATATTAAATAATAATATTGATGATGATGAGAATTAAATGTAATCCCCTGTACTTTATATGGGGAAGGCGTATTGAATTCGTGACGAAACTTAGTAACAAGTAGTGCCACCAGGGATTTTAACCTAACTTTTATTGTTTACATTTTAGATTTTTAGCACGTGTCGAGCCAGGTTAAGTAAAAACAACTATCAGAGAGCAGTTATGCCCTCATGGCGGGGCCTGAAGGGGCAACCATCCACTCCATAGACTCTAAGGACGATAGAGATCGAAACGAGCCATACAGCGAAACGTTATTCAAGAAGAGAGCAAGAGAAAAAAAGAAAAACAGAAGAGCTCTAACGTTAAACACAGAAAGACGTAGGTCCTCAGAATCCTCCACCAGTCCAAAAAACCTCTTAACACTCAAGCTAAAAAGGAGCAAACGTCTTAAAGACGTCTTATTTAAAGCTTCACAAGACCAATATAAGCTATTAATAAGACGTCTTATTTATGGCTTATTTTAAGCTCTACAAATCAATATACGCCATTAATAAGATGTCCCCTTTTGTAACATCAGACGTTTTCTAAGACGTCTTTCAGGAAATACCAGACGTCTTAAATGTCTTATGCTAGATGTCTTTGTGCTATCTTGGGTACGACTGAGACCCGATTAAAGGCAAGCGGTGGTAGGTAAAGAAATCTGAAAAAATTAAAAGTCACAAGGCACTAAAATTTTGCAGGTATACTTTAAATAAAGGCCCTGATGAACATATCAGAATTTTAATCTAATCGTATACTAATATTACTTCGTTAATAATGAAAAACAGTGTTTTTTTGCAATAAATTTTGAATAAAAGGTCAGATGGAAAACTTTTGTATACAGTATTGGCCATCGAAGATCTTCCAATAGCCCTTGGAACAAGTGTGTGTGTGAAAACTACAGAGAAAACAGGAAAGGAACGATACCAGCCTACACGGCCTGGCCAACGTTTCAACGTGGTCGGTTCATTTAAATTGACAACATTCCTTTTCCACTCGTTCCAGTGTAAACTCTCTGTAGCTGTCACCTCGCTTTTGTTTCATCGCGTATTGGCCGATACTGTATATAAAGTAGTACCTCAGGAGGTGCTGGTATTTTTTTTGCACACAAAAAAATAAAAATTGCAATAAAATATACCATCATATTTAATAATTTCTAATATGTAATGTAACAAGAGAACATGTAATGAGAATAAATACCTAACTGTAAAAGAACCAATTTAAATAAAAAAGAAAAGTTGAAATATATTCTTTTATTAGTAAAATAGGGTTTCCAAAATCACAAAAAATCGTACCGTCCGAACGGACGGATCGATTTTCATGAAACTTGGTACGAAGGTGCAAACCCATGAGACAGCGGTTTCCATGGAAACGGCGAAAAACCACCCAAAATCGTGTTTTTCGACCTACGGTACCGCGTTCACAAATTGGGTGCGTGTAGGAAGGGAGTTTGTGTTGATGGTAAATACTCAAGACATCCAAGGTGGTCGAATGGGCTGTAAGAATTGTCACCTGTCAACTGTCACCTTTTTATGACGTTTTGAAAATTTCTTTATCGTTTTTCGACGGTTTATTAAAAACAAATAATTTTTTAATATTTTTCCTAAACTCCCTTTGCTCCTTTTTACCTCACCACACACACAAATTTTTGGTCGGGCGACATTTTTTTTCGAACAAATTTTGTATGAGGTGTTTCTGGGCGACTTTAAAAAATCGTACCTCCGAACGGATGGATCGATTTTGATGAAACTTGGCCCGAAGGTGTAATCCCACGAGACGCTTTTAAAAAAAAAAATCGGCGTCAAAATCCGTTTGGCAGTTTCCATGGCAACGGCGAAAAACCATCCAAAATCGTGTTTTTCGACCTACGGTACCGCGCTCAGCAAATTGGATGCACGTAGGAAGGGAGTTTGTGTTACTGGTAGATGCTCAAGACATGCGAGGTGAATTCCCTACGATTAAATTAAAATTCGGATATTCGCACTAGACTAAATATCTGATCGATGGTGGGGGAAGCATTTTTTTCTAATCGATTTTTTAAGGAAATTATAAGTGTAACAAAACTTTGATGAAATTTACAAACATCGGCCGATTTTGAGCGCTGGTTATTCCCTTAATTGTCAAGCTATTGACTCTAACAAAAACTATTGTTAAAGTCTATTTAATCAGGTATAATGCAGTTTTTAAAAAAATGTAATGCAACCATCCTATGGCGTTCAGGATGAACTATAAATACTAGAGCAGTGCTCTTCCAGGATTTTTTATTGAAAATATCCTGTAGATCAGCCATACTCAACTTGCGGCCCTCCAAGCCTTTTTTTGCAGCCCGAAACATTATTATTAAGGTATTTTTGGAAACAATTGGTTTGCTTTTAAAATCTTGAGCGAAACTCGCAAAAACATTCATCGGTCGCTGTGCTAAATATCATGCTAACTTTTTAATAAACGTTTGGATTATGGGGTTACTGCAAAAACAACATATCTCCACTTTTGGCATTTTCGAGATAAGAACACTTTCGTTTCCAAAATAGTTCAAATAATATACGGCTTAAACAAGACAAGTGTGGACGAAGTCTATATTAATAATAATAAAGCTTTATTTGCAAACAAATAAACAAATTACAAAGAAAAAAATACAGAAATGTAGCAAAAAGGACCGAAAAACAGTAAACCTGATCAAAGCATCAGCCCTTTCATACCAAAACCATTAAAAAATATATATTGTACTTTTTAAATATTATTTCTAAGAAGAAACTCTTTGTATGCTTTCTTGAATTTACTTACAGTCATCTTTTTGAATTTGTCTGGGATTTCATTATATATTACATAAACGTTATAAGTAAAAGATTTCCTGAAAATATTCATGATAAGCACATGGTCAATAAAAATTAACTCCATATTAATACATATGCACAAACAAGATGAGTGGCATTTATTCGAAAATATAATCACAGCATTGTGTTCAATTGCTAAAAGTGTGTCTACTAAAACTAGATAAGATACATTTAACTTATTTTTGCTAAATGTGTTTGGTCCGATTCCTAAGTGTTTCTGTCAAAACAAGATAAAGGCCAGAATATTTATTTTTATGAAAGTATTTGTTGAAATACTTCCATTTTACACAAGCCATTTGTTTTGTCTAGAGCCGTCTCTGTCCTCTTTTGATTGGTCCTAAATCGACAAGGTGATTACGTCACCCTTTCTTTTCACGATACAGCTAACCTTCAAAAATCAATGGATGATAACAAATGATGCCCGAATAGCCAACGTAAATAATTGACTGGTTAAGCTGTAAAGAGTGATTAGTCAACCCGTAACGAGTGGGGATGCTAACGCTCGTCTCCATATTGTTTGCACGTTAAAACACTTCTTAAATCATCGAAACACCAGCTTTTCATACCGGCAGAGGAATGCCTAAAAGGGTGAAAAAAGGCTCTGAAAATACTTATAAAAAGTGCCAAATAATGTAAGTAATGCCAAGAAAAAAGATTTACTACACTTGATGAATTTCACCATCTGCTTGTATACAATAATGTTAAACACCTTTCCTGAACCTTTCACAGAAGCTAGTGACATAGACATTGAATATTATGACTTGCACAGTGCACATAGATTCTTGTGTGGGAACTCGACACGACACGTATCGAGTAGAGAGAGATTTTGTAGACAGTAAGTTGTGACGTTTTTTCTCGTTTTTTTGTTCCCAATCGATATACTCTTAGTTTATTTAGTAAAAACATGTTTTAATTTTTTTTTTTTCATTGGAGTTATTTCATTTTATACTTTTGTAGAGCGTTTTCTTGAAACTCATATTGCGGCCCGTGTAAAATAGCGCAAACATACGTATGTGGCCCGAAGGAAAAAATGTTGAGTATGGCTGCTCTAGATGAAGACAAGACAAGAATTTTTTATTTCAGACGTGCAGTTTGCGCAGCGTTCTCAAAAACAGAACTATTTAAAAAATGCAAGCCAAACATCAAATTGGACCAATATACCAATTTGTAGCTTCATTGATTGGACTATTATAATTTAGTTCAAATGTGAATATTTAAATTATGCATTTTTTATATTATTAATTTTAGATTTAAACATATTTGAGTATTTAAGTTCTAAGGGTAAAGATATACAGTGTGCATCAAAAGTAATAATAGTTTGATTGCTAAGAAAATTTGAGTTTGTGTAGAAAAAAAGTTAGTGAAAAATTCCAAATGTTTTAAATCTATTAGTATTGAACGAAAAGTGAAGCCATATGATTTGCATATTTTAAAATATTACAAAGTCTGCTCACTTTCAAAAAAATCCGTAAGCGTTTTTATAAGAGAACCGAAGACTTTTGATACATTCTGTATGCAAAAAAAACATGAAAAAGATCACAGTGGAAAAATAATTAATACTTAATAGAATTTATCTTATTCTCAAAGCAGCTGCGGTCGAGGTTCGATTTAAACAAAATTAATTCGCCTTCGTCAAATATTGCTTTTATCTTATTGCCGGAAATAAAAAATAGCTACAAACTGGGTTTTTTATGGCAACAAATTTCCTATAGTAAGTACTGGTTTTAGTTGATATAAATTGACAGAATGACTATATAAAATTAAAAAAAAAAAAAATTAAAATCCGGGATTCTGAACATTAAATGGCTGCAAATAAAACGTTTAGTATAAAACTTGAGTAAAAATATGACTAAAATAAAATATTTTATGCAATCCAGGTAAAAAAATTAATACGCCATCATTTGCTTTTAAAAACTATAAAAATAAATATCATGCTTACTCTCTAATTTGAATTTCGGTAAATATATTTTTATTTAATTTAAAAATCTCAAGAGAAAAGAGTAAATACAGTTGACGATTTCAGATTCTGCAAATTTTATATAATATCCAGAGTCTTGAGTTGCCTGTAATTCAATAATAAAAAATGATTTCAAGTAATGTTTTCCCACTTTTTGTATTAAATATCAAATCTAAAAATTTTAAATTAGGTAGTAAAGATAAATTCACTTGTTTTGTCAATTGAATATTATTTGTTTTGGAACTTTCTTGAGAAACAGAAATCTTGGATCAGATCTTATCATTAAAAATGTTTAGAACATATTTTGTTTCTTTTATTTATGCAAAATATATAAATAAAAAAAGTAAGGATGCAATATGTCCGTCTACTTTCATTTTTGAAATTGTAATAAACATATTATATTTATAAAGATATTAAACTCTTTTGTCTTGTAGTACTTACCCCCCACCCCTCCCATCCTGCCTATTAAAAATTTTGTAACTGGTATTTTTAGAATTGTATCTGAGAACATTGCACTTTTTTATATTTTATTCAAGAAATAATTCTTATTACTCAATCTAATATTACCAGACCGTAATTTCCCAAATATTTTCTCTGACCGACGTGGCAACATTGTATGTACTTTTAGGTACGAAAACAACGTTGCCACTTTTGCCGGAGAAAATAATTGACAGCTTGAGTAATAATAATACTTTATCCTTATTAAAATATAAAAAATGCAATATTATCATATTTAAATCTGAAAATAACCAGTATACATTTTTTCTAAAATGTGAGACGCCACTGGCGTTTTTGTTGTTAATTGGGCGTGTGCGAGAAAACGACGTAAACAAGCAAGGTTGCCAGTTTCTAGTGAAATTTCACTAAATCTAGTGAATTTTGAACCAATCTAGTGATTTAGTGAAAACTTTCGTTAAATACCCTATTTCTAGTGATTTTTTTGAAGCTGAATTGAAAAATAGAATAGAAAAGATAAAAACATCTACGAAAATAATGCTATGATGATCTATCTTGGTAACAGGAGTAGTAATGGGACAATCCGTATAGCTGTTTCAACTATGCGTTCATTAGTCGCTTTTTTTACCACTAATCTGAGCTAACTTACATCGACTGAGCTTAGTTGTAAGTTCTTTTTGTGATTGTAAGTCAGAGTCTATCTCTCCCCCCCCCTTACCGAGATACAGGGATCTTGACGTCAACCATAAACCATATCAGAAAGTGGGTGTTCTGTGCATCATACGAACATTTAAAAATAAATTCATTATTTTAGAGAGAGAGTAAAAGACTATGATAAGGGGGAAAGATCTTGGTGACGTTAAAGAATTTATAAAATTTGATAAAAAAAATTTTGAACACGTCGTCTGTCAACTAAAATTCGCGTTCGTTTTACAACTTAGCTTAGATCAGAATCTAACTTTTAGTTAGTCAATTACACCTGTAAAAAGAAAATGACTATTGTGACTGTCTTGCGAGGTCTGTTATGTTAACATATTGCTTTCAAATATTGTTTAAACATATCAATTTCGTAGGAAGATCGCGACAGATTTAGGTGCACCATTTTCGCATACAAGCCTAGAAGAGGGTTGAAAAGTACATCGATTTTAAGTAGAATGAAAGGAACTTTACGAGTGGCTCCTGGGGATAACAAAAATTGAATATGTTTTATTGCCCATATTTTCACGCAAGCCGAGTTTACTAAAATTAAATAAATACAAGTATGCAATTTATTCTATCTTTTATAAACAAAGTACCTATCGGATAGTTCAAACTTAGCAAAGTATCCGATCTTTTCTATTGGATAGAAACTTTTTGCAAATTACTACATTAATATAAGGTACACAAATATTTCATTGGATCTAGTGATTTTCTGGACATATTTTTAGTGATTTTTGATTTTTCGACCTGGCAACCTTGTAAACGACATCAGCTCAGTCGATCCGAAGCAAAACAAGAATGAAGATGATGCCGATTGATTTCTAGATGGACAACTTGCAAAATCATTGTTTCTTAGCTATCAGATAAAAGTTTTTATTATCGAATAATTCATTAACCTTTTCAGAACGCATAACAACCAGAGTTGCATAAACTGGTATAGAAACCAGACATAACAGCAAACTTTTACGGGGAAAATAGGGAAAACTGCAACTATTGCGGGAATATGGACACAGCTGAACATACCCTCTTTGTATACGGAAGATAGGATTATGCCATTGAGGGCTAGACAGAAAGGTTCGGTGTACTGAATACAGAAAACCTGATAGTTCACCAGAATTAGACAAAAAGTTACCCTGAAACGAAATTTTTTAGTACAGCTTAGAGAACCAGATAACAGTGAATACTTTGACTTATTTTGACAAAATTTTAATATTCGCAGAGATGAGAATGATCGAAAGAAGGTATTATATATACATTTTTCGACGTTTTTTTGTATTTTATTTGACTTTTTTTACAATTTTCTATCAATAATGTCCTTATACATTTTATGCTAAACTTCATACTTTGGCCGCTAGAGCGCGCCAAAAAAATTAATATATTTTGCGGTTTTTCGCATTTTCCATGAAAACCATTCACTTTGGAGGAAAATTTCATCAAAGCAAAGTTGTATAGCGGAAAATTTCCTATCAAGCAGATTTTCCAGAAACCCATCTAGTTACTGTTCAATTTTTCGTATTGTTAGTAAACAAATAAAATGGGTATGTTCAGTTAAATTTCACAATCCATAATGTTGCATCTAGATTTTTTTAACCAAGAGGACAGTTTTGACAAAAATTAAATAATTTGTTGAAAAAACTTACTTTTCGCGCATGCGTTGTAGCGGGGAAAACGATGGGTTTCCGGAAAATCTGTTTTATAGATTCGATACGAAATTTTTCGCTCTACAACTTTGAACTAATAGAATTATCCATAAAAGTGCCTAGTTTTTATGTAAAATGCGAAAAACTGCAAAATAGGTATGTTTTTTTGGCGCGCTCTAGCGGCAAAAATATGAAATTTCGTAAAAAAAAATATATATAAAGGCATAATCGATAGAAACTCGTTTGTTCTTTAAAAAAGTCCAGTAACATTTTTCATAAAAACGAATCGTTTTTGAGTCATATACAAAATCAGGTACAAACGCCGAAAAATGTATATAAATATACTTCTGGAAAGCAGATTATACATTAGTCAATAGTGAGATAGCTCAACATAGTGAACATTTGCAAGATGCTGCTAATAGTTCTTACGAAACTTTACAAACATAGTGATAAACAAAGTGATAAATGACAATATTCCACTAGAAGTAATAAATAAAAACCCTGGATCAATCGAAACCACTTTAAAAGTAAAAAATGGAACCTATAGGTACAGGTCGACAATAGCTGAGGAAAATTATGCTGCATATATAATCAGAACAATAAACTTAAAAATTTATTGGCTGTATGAACATTAAAAAGTGGTGAAAAGAATACTGAGTACAAATAGTACTCAGCTCACGCTAAGAAACCCAAAAACAAATTTAGTAATCGCAGAATCAGCAGAGATAACAGAAAGATTTGCAGAACTGTTCAGTGCAGCTTATACAACAGAACCTGATACAGAATCACCGTAAATAATTGCAACAGAAAGAGTTGAGAATAGTAAATATAGAATTTGCAATAGTCTCAAACAAGACTCAAGTCCTGGAATAGATGAAATCTCACCCATTTTCCTTAAAAAAATGTTCTAATAGCCTTCTTAATTTCCTGGCGAGAGTTGTGAACGACTCTATACAAACACAGGAACTGCAAATGGGCAAGAAACAGGCCATAGTCACTCCTATATATAAGAAAGGCGACAAAAATAATTGCATAAACTACCGTTCAGTCAGTCTTTTAAAGCTGTAGCGGTAAAGCAGTTTATGATGGAACACAGAGTTTTACCATGCAATCATCGTGGATTTACGCCCAAAAGATCTGTTGTTACAAATCTTCTAAGTGCAGTTAACCAGTGGTCAACTTGGAATGATAACAATCAGCCAATTGATGTGATATATCTCGATTATGAGAAAGCGTTTGATAAAGTTCCACATAGAAGGCTGCTTAGCAAACTGGAACACTTTGGAATAAGAGGCAATCTATTATTGTGGATTAAGCGTTTCTTATTCAACCGGCAGTTATGCGTAAGAATAAATGGACAGCTGTCAAACAAACATCCAGTAGAAAGTGGAGTATCACAAGTTTCGGTTTTGGGTCCCATATTATTTATTTTATGCACCAGCAATTTATGCAAAATCATAGAGTCCGAAGCCACTTTTATGCAGATGACGGAAATATCTACTGCAAGCCACTGGAAAGCTCTCGCAGAATAAAATAACTACTACCCCTCAACATAAATAAGTGTACAATATTACACATTAGCCCAAATAATCCTCACACACAGTACACCATAGATACAAACGAAGTCGAAACACACAAGGCTCTTGGTGTAATATCTAAAAACATAAAATGGGAAACCCACATTGCTAATATAATGAAGAAAGTCAACAGTCTCATTTACCTTATCAAAAAGCTTTTAAAGACCATTCCGAAGATATGATCCTCAAACTGTACACAACTTACAAGACCAAAGATAGAATTTGTACAGACCGTTTGGGATCCATAGTTTGTTAAAGACATTGAATTGCTGGAAATAGTACAAACGAGAGTCACCAAAATTCCACTAACCCTACAAAACATGTATTGTGATTGGCTAACTAAACTACAACTTTCAAGTTTAAAGGATAGAAGAACTAGAAGAGGCTTGATAGAAACATGATAAAGAAGTATTAAGGAAAAGGAGGAGTGAGCAAAAATAGAGACAGTAGGGTGACTGTGGCTTACGTATCAACAAATCGTCTGTGATCACTACCAGTAAAGGATATTTTTTTTTTAGTGGGCAACGTTAGTCCTGAGTCACACACTACCCAGCAGACCCAACAGCTGGGTATGCTTAAAACGCATTTTTCCTCTCCCAACAAAAAGTAACAGGAACATCAAGAAAAAAGGCAATGAGGAAGGCACAGGAGAAAATGAATATTGAAGATATCGAAATTGATAAACTTTAATATCGTTGAAGAAACTATTTGCAACCAGAAAAAATTGAATAGGTCCATGTAGAGAATGGCTCCCAATCGGACGATATAAAAGGCAGAAGGATATGAGAAAGAAAAAATGATAAAAATATAATTATTACAAATTCAAAAATCAAAGCGAAAGTGCGCATTAGTGCAAAATATGTCTTAGACAATAAAAATAAATAATTCCCCACACAAACTTAAATACAAATTATCATTTTGTATCTGCACTTGAAAAACATTGATTCTATTATCGAGAGATATTTCCATTAAACATTAAAAATTTCATACACTTCATACATACATGTTTTTAACTTTTATATCAAACAAGATTCAACCATAATACTAAAATTGTTAATTTTTAATAGTCACTAATATCAGGTTTTTCAATAAATACATACTATAGTTACCAATTTTTTTGACCTAGATTGCATATATTTAAAAAAAAAATCAACAAAAAAGGGAACCATATATCGGATAAGATTTTTTTACAATTAATTACACGTTTTCCTAAATTACATTTTAAAACAGTACGGTAACTGTTCGAATCACTAAAAATCGTTAGGTTACGCACTATCATTTTTCCGAATCTGGTAATGGCGAATTATAATCCAGAACATAAGTCTTCTTCTGAGTGATTTCTTCTATATTTTGACTGGTACACTCACTGCCCACGTGATTGGGCGCCCCACAGTTATAGCACCCTGGCGGAGTCCTCGGTTGATACTGGCTAGAATACATAATTGGAAAATAAGATAAGGAATAAGGGAAATTGTTGTCAGTTGGATAATTAGGAAACTGAGCGGTGAAGGTAGGCCTATAGGTTTGATTATAAGGAAACATTGACCTGTTAGGGGGCAGGGTGGTGAATGGCTGATGAAAATTGTAAGGCACAGAACTGTTGCTGAAATTCGGAGGCGGCGGGGATTGCGTATCTGGCATGGAAGGTGGACCCGGACTAGGCCCATATGACATGCCATTGGACCGCGGCTTCGTGTCGCCCCTGCCGGGCCCATGGGGAGTTGTGGTTGGGGTATTTGCTGGCGTTCCGGGCGGCGTGTCGTTTGGACTGCTATTGCTTGAAGAATTCGATTGGTGGAGCGAGTTTTCGCCTTCTAGGTTCATTGCTTGCATTTGTTCTACCAAGTATGGTCGAATTTTTCCAAGATTTCCCACAAAAGGTGGAAAACGAATACCGTTCGGCTTGACGTCGGGATTTATCAAACCCAGTTGAGGCCATAAACTATCACGCTTTTCTTCGACTGAGTTTAACTGAAATGTAAACACATTTTAATAAATAAATATAAACCAATATGTATTTTTTTTAATTATGTTCATCTTCAATGAGATAAAGCCAACAAAATCTAATTGATGACCAGTTTTGGCTAATTAGCCAGTCTCAAGCATATAATGAGATATCAAATTACCAACAAGCTCTACTTTTAAAAAATCTTAGGTTCTGCTACAAAATTAAAATTAATGATTTGAATTAACATTTTGGTACGATTAAACTTGAAAAACATCTGATATGTCCAACACATGACTTTCCTGTCTAGTTATTACAGGCTTTCTCTGGTTATTTTGCACAACCTATTGTATCACCCCTGTAAATGTTTAGAGGATTTTCCACACACATCTTACTCGAAACAAATTTTTATACAAATATATTCATTGCCAACGAAAATACTACAAAATTAAAATTTTACACTTTACCACAAATTTTTCCGGTAAGGTCCCTTTTAGAGAAATACATCGTCGTTGATACTGCAAAATGTCATAGGGCGCGGCCATTTTGACGCCTTTACCACAGTTTATAGCTAAAGAATCAGTTCACTCACTCTGCGTCGGCACTTTTGATCTCAATGTTCCAGTTTATACGCTGCGCAACTCGGATAATACAATATATGACCGCGTATAATAAAACAGCAGTTTTATGCGCATCCTGAATTTGTATCCTTGGAGTGGATGTTATTTTGGAACTTTCAACTGGTCCGAGTGAGCTAACTGATTCTTTAGCAATAAACTGTGACTCCAAAAATAATATTCACTGACACTGACAGCAACAAGCAAAATATTAAAAATATTGCGCCAAGATGTAGGCAACACGTAATAAGGCATCAAAATGGCGGAGTTTTCTATCTCCTTTTAAAAGGCACTCATAAAGCTGCACAGTGCGACCATTCTCCGTATAGTAAGAGAAAATCAAAGTATGTGTTACCCGTAGGTAACGTCAAGCCACTGACAGGCACATTATTGATTATGATATGGCAACACTGTGAGCCTGGTGATTTGACATGTGTCAGTGTCAGTTCCCACTGGAAGTATTTTGACAGGTCGTTGGAATGTCTAACTTTCCAGGAGAGCAAAAAACAGTGTATTTTTTTCACATATGACCTCCTAAATAAATCACGTTGAACGCTTGATATTGGTTCGTAACATATGAGATTTTGTAAGATTAAGTGCCAGTCAATTTTAATTATGAATTTGCATTAATCTAAATGTGCACTTTTGACATACGACTAATTGAAGTATCAACGACGATATAACAAAACTTATAGAGAATGATATCGCAAAACAATTATTTAAAAATTTTTCTTCAAAATTAGAAATTTACACTTTATTAAATTTCTCGATTACGGACCATTTTAGGAAATTTATGTATAGGACAAAAATTATCTAGAATAACATTACAAGCAACTTTTATTTTAAGAATTTTCTTCTCCAAGCGTAAATAACATATATTCTATAAAATAGAAAAACAACCCCCTATAAAGTACCCCTCAGATGTTCCGACTAGGCCCAAAATTTAATTTGTTTACCGCAGGATGTTTTAAAGCTTAAATTAAAAATTTTGTGTTTCTCTGCATCCGTTCATGAGTTATCGATTATACAGACTTACAGACACACACAGACATCAACGCGAATATAGTCAAAACAGATTTAGAAGACCCCAACGTAAAAATTCGACGAAACCTCGAGGTCGAAAAAAATACTATATTCTTATCCTTATCTGTATAAAGACAGGAAAGTAAAAAGGAGCAAACTATTCCAAAAATGTTCCAACCATAGAGTAAAATATAACATTCAGGTATAAGTAAAATACATGTAACACGAAACTACAACAAAATGAATATCCTTTATCTTTATAAAAGAATCCTTAATATCATACAAACCTGTACATCTTAAGTTGATGTCTTTCTTTATAATTTTTCAAATAATTTTTTTTTAAAACTTAAATAAACAAATTAATAAGTCTGTTTGTTTTTATATGGTTTTCCGTTTTTCTTATGAATATTAGGGTGTGCCAAAAAAACTTTATTTTTTTTCTTGCTTTTCGCCCAAAATTTCGTAGAATAGAATTTTCCATTGACTTTTTGTGCTAACATTAATATTTCACTTACAATACAAAAAAAAACGCCTGTAACTTTTCGAATATTGACGATACAAAAAATTCGCTGAAAACTTTTTTGTGGTCCGTCAGATAAGCTACAACTTTTTCGTCTAACTTCAATAGTTTAGCTGAAAAAGGCAAAAAACCGAAAAGTTTGAATTTAAAGCTAAAATCAAAAAATGAAAATATAAATTTGACTCGATGAGATTTTTTCGTCCAAATTTAATGCTTTATACGATATAGTTTCTTATTTTTTGAATTTTTTGTTTGAAATTTTTTTTTATTTGAAATATTTTAAAAACAGTTAAAACAAATTAAATTAGGATTCAGCCTGTATAAACGAAATAACTTTTTATGGAATCTACTGACTGCAAGACATATCATTGGGTAGTGCTTCAACAATGTTTAATCGGTTATATTCTACTCATAGACTGCAGAACGAAAAAGTAAGTTATTCCGTTCTAGTAAAAGAATGAATGAATTATTTAATTTCATATTCATTCTAGTACTGTGCAGACATGAAACCCACCAATCAGTTCATATTTGGTGATCAGGCTACCATTTTTTTAAATTTTTTTTTATTTTAAATAAGTGACAATTCTGAAAAACTAAATTATCAGTATTTTTTTTTTAATTATTGAGATTAAAAATAGTGATTCTTGTGCAGAATCGATAAATAATTGTATTCCACAAGATATTCATCAATATTTACAAAAAATATTGATATAAAATATTATTCTGATTTATAGTTGCTATGTGTTCAAATAAAATACGAATTTAATTTGTAAACAGTTGATTCGCCTTTAAAGTACTTCCATTTCGAATCGGACCCATAGGAACATGGCTTAATTTTTGAAAGATTGAAAGACAGCTGTGTTATGACATTGAAAATAATAACCAAAATAATTTCGACAAAAACACCCAAACAAATTTCAGTAAAAGATGTCCAGAAGAATAAAATGCCCGGATTGCAAACAACTTTGTGGAAAAGGAAAGGCGCCCGTTGCGGTCGTTCAAAGACTTGAAGTTCTGTACAGAAAACTTCTAAAATGTGGTCCCGAATCCCCATTGATTAAATATTTACCGAGAGACATCTTTGATGCTATTAAAAGAAAAGCTACTATCTACGACATGAACCTATTAGACTGTCTTCAGGCTGGATTTACACATTATGAATATGTAGGTCTATATGCCGCTGATCCAGATTGTTACAACACATTCGCCAAATTAATTGATATGGTGTTACAAGTAGATTACAATTTTAAAGAGGAAGATATACATCCTGAAATAGATTTCGGAGATCCTGAAAAATTAGGTAATTTAGACCCCAGTGGAACCTATGTGATGTCAACTAGAGTGAGATGTAGTCGAGCATTGAAAGGTTATCCATTTAACACGGGACTTTCTGAAGAACAATATCTTGAAATAGAAACGAGAATTGAAGCAGCATTACTTAGATTAACGGGGGACCTCGAAGGTACTTATGTAAGAATCAAAGATATGTCAGACGATGAAATCAAATCCATGAGACGTGAGCACACGCTTTTTCCAGAAATAACCGAAGTCTTAGAAACCGCCAAAACAGGTGAATGTTGGCCAGAAGGTAGAGGATATTTTACCAATGAGAAAAGAAACTTCTTTGCTTGGGTGAACGAAAAAGACCACTTGCGCATGGTAGCAATGGAAAAAGGTGCAAATCTAGGACAGATATTCCAAACAATGGTTAATGCCCTTACGCAATTAGAAGAAAATCTCAGATTTGCAAGACATGAAAGATATGGTTATTTATCTTCTTCTCCATTCAGTCTAGGAACGGGTATAAAAGGTTCCGTACATATGAACCTGCCTAAATTAGGAAAAGACAAACCGAAATTATTTAAAGCGGCAGAGCAAAACGAATTACTATTGAGGGGAATAGATTGTAATTATGAAACGGTTAAATCGGGAAAATTCGATCTCTCGACTAAACAAGCTATAGGCTTAACTGAAATTGAAATACTACAAAAAATGGTTAAATCAGTTAAGGGGATGATTAAGGCGGAGAAAGAATTTGTACTACCCAAAACTATAAAGGAAGGATGTTTAATATAATAAGCAGAACAAGAGTTTCTAAACAAAGACAATTACTACTTTTTACTTAACACTTTACTAATAATTAAAACACATTAAGTCCATCTATTCTTTTCTTTAGTAGGACACAATAGATATAAATATTTTGGTTTCTTAATATACATTGTAAATCATAAAAAAAGTATAAATGTATTTAGCCCATTTTTCATGTCTATATACAGGTAAGGAAAGTATAGGACTGATTTTTTTCGACCTCGAGTTTTCGACGGATTTTTACGTTTTGGAGTCCTCTGAATCCGTTTTAACCATTTTCGCGATGATGTCTATGTGTGTCTGTATACTCAATAACTCATGAACGGATACAGAGAAAAACACCATATTTTAAACTAAGCTTTAATCCATCCTGCAGTGAGCTGATTAGATTTTAGGCATAGTCAGAACATCTGTAAAGGGTCGTTTTTCTATTTTATGGAATATATCCGTTATTTACGCTTGCAGAAGAAAATTCTTCAAATAAAAGTTGTCTATACATAACAAAAAGTGCAAAATTCGAATTTTTAAGAAAATTGTTCAAATAAAAGTTGTTTGCGATATGATTCTCTATAATTTTTGTTTTATACATGATTTCTCTAAAATGGACCGTAATGGAAGAGTCTGCAATAACTAGGGAGGAAAGTCGTGTCAGATTTTTTTGTAATTATTACAGTAGTCTCAACCTATATTCCCAAAGAGAAGTATATGATTTGGAGTGGGTCCAAGAGGGGTAGATTACATTTACATTTAATACATCTTTATTCATTTTTAAATAATTTATCTACGTCATTTAATAATTTTTCAGTCAAGTTTCGCATAATAGATCCTTGTGTCGCCACAGGGAGCCATGCACGATGTCTTGTCTCAAACCATCAAATGCACGTTGTTTATTGCTGGGTTAGTTTTCAATATCTCCTTATCAAATATGATATTATATATCGGTTTTGCTTATTTTTGTTTAAAATCGATAATTTCTCTTAATTAAAAGCTGGGTATGTCGTTAGTTATGTGTTGTGTTTCCCTGAAAAAGCGCGTGAAAAAACAGGGTTGTCTTTAAATGAATGTCCGTGTGTTGCGTCCCGTGTAGTTTATGTATTTCCGGTATGTAAGCTCATGTTATGGAGGGTAGAAAAAAGGAGGACAATCTTATATGGATCTTTATATTAAAAAGTGGCCACCAAAATGTATGCAATTAAGATGGCGCTCGTGTAGCCAGGGGACAAAATCCAATGCTATATAGTCATATAGATTGCTCATTCATAAGAATTATTTATTGTTTATATTATTATTTTTCAATAAAATTTGACTATTGTCATGTACTCAGAGTAAGTAAGTGGTAAAGAGAGGACAGTAAACAATGTTTGTGTCGCCATGATAATATGGTCGAGAATTCTAATTAGAGAGAAATAGATTAATATCTCTACATCTTTGTTTGTATTTGTCAGTTTTACAAAGCTTTTCTCAGACAATTATTCCAGTGTTTAATTTAAAATTGTTCGTGTTGTGGTGTTAAAAGTAATTGTTATTAATATTATATTCATAACAAAAAAGTCATATTTTGTTTTCACTTCATTAAAAATGCACCTACCTACCTTTTAAAACATTTTATTTTATATTCTATTTGGTCAACATTTTCGCATTTAAAATGACCCAGCGAAATTGTTTTACGGTACGCTACTGCTGAGAATTCTAAAACGAGTGAGAAAGCCTTCATTAGAAAGAGAGATACTGATTATATGATAGCGAGATTAATATTGTATAACTTTATGCAGTGGTGGCCTATCTGCTATTATATTATCTAAGGTCGTGTATTGTCAAAATTTATCTACGATCACAGAACACTTACTCTTCTACGATCAGTCACTTTTCACGGTGTAGTTTTTAGTTTTTTATGGTTGAGCAATATTTATTACTATATACTTCATTGGTGTCATTGTGTAATCTGAATTATCGACTGTCGACGTCCCCTGGGCACAGAAGCGCCATCTTAATTGTATACATTTTGAGGGACACTTTTTGTATACAGAGATTGTTCTCCTTTCCTCTACCCTCCATAGCTCATGTACTGGGCTTTGAAAAGATCTCCAGGGCAGATTTTTATTTTTTTATTTAATACCTCTTTATTCAATTTTCAATAAAATTATTTACATTTCATTCATACCCGAATTCGTACATTATTACATTGGGCGTGTTGCCCAGCGTTGTCCTGCTCAGTCACGAGATGAATGTTTTGTTTATCTTTGCATTTTAAGGCTGTGGATATTATGCCACACTTTTGGCTTATTTTGTCTAGAGACAATAAATTATCTTCGTATTTAGTTTTGATTTGTCTAAAGACATTACAACTAAGAGACCAAATTGTTTACATTTTTATGTGGCAAATTATTATTCCCACCAGATTCTCGTTTATTGCGTCTTTGCCGATTTCATCAGTCTGTAAAAATTATTTGGAGAAATTACTTTCGAAAAATAAAATTTGATGTATCCTATAACTATAATTTTATATTATATAAATAAAAATATGTTTTTAATCAAATTATTCTTTGAAGTTTTAATATAAGCTAATTTTTTTTATTAAAAAATCAATATTAATCTAAACAAAATATTAGGGTTGCAAAGAACTCCGTAAATACGGCAACGCTGAATATCTTATTTTACGAATTTACAATTTTTATGAATGAAAAGTAGTTACCGTAACCAGCCGCAACGTTGCCAATTGGGTCTAACAGCTATTTTGTATTTCTGGCAGTATCTGACAGTTTCTGTGTGACTTATTGATTTATTCATTTATAAAATACTATTTTTGTGAACTTTTGTGAGAAATATAAAGAATTATGGTACATGCATGTGTAGTGTTCAATAAGCTAGATCATTTAAATCGAAATTTATGGTTTCATCGGTAAGTATTTTTAGGTTAAGATATGTTATTTTCATTTGAACCAGTGGAGTAGGGCACCGTCTTAAGGCTGTTTTGACTATACAATTTCTTGTACAAGATTTGATACAATTTCTTATAGAATTTAAATTATATAGGATCACGTAGTAAATTGTTTGAAAAATGATTATGCAATCTAATTTTTCAAACAATTTACTGTAAGTTTGATAATATACAATTTATATTGTACAAGAAATTGTATCAAAAACTTGTGTAGTCTAAAACAGTTTTTAAAGTGCTATTCCTTTTATAAATTAATAAATTTTTCTTATAACAATAAATAATTATTGAATAGTGGCAAAGAAAATTTAACGTAAAATGTTGAATACCTTAAAAATTATTTACCTATTGAGCACCTATACATATTTTTTAATATTCTATTTAGGTTTCCGCAAGATCCTGAGAAAAGAAAACTTTGGTTTTCTCTAATAGGGATCCTTGAAAATCAGCCTCTTCGTAAAAACCCAGAGTTGTGTTTAGAACACTGTTTTCCTGAAAATGTTTTGGTACGTGCAAATGATACTAGATACATCAGAAAAGATTGAAACTCCAGACGGTGTGAGGGCTTTCTATTTTTGGATGACTTATCCAACAGGTAAAAATACAAAATATTAATTTTTTGTTTACCTCTAAACATTATTTATTACCTATATGTATGTATGTATATCTAATGTATGGGTTTTTAGTTCTGATTCAACTGTTTTTGGAACACCACCTGCTGCAAAAAGAAACATTGCAGTAAGTTATAACACTAACTATGCATAAAAAAATTAAACGAAATTTTAGTTAATAAAAAAATTAAAGTATTTAATATATTTAAAACGTTATTTTAAATTTTTTTAGTTTTTTTATGATATTTTTTAAAATACCATGTTTTTTTGTAATTATTAAATAAAAAATTATGTATTTTTAGGACAGTGTTTTATTTTGATACCCCTACCTACTTAATGTTAATTTAAAATTTTAAATAATTTTGGTTAACATCATACCAGGCAAATATATAGTAAATGACAATAAACTATAAACCAATAAATATTAAAAATCGGAAGGTAACTTGAATTCGCTTGTATTTGAATTTACCTACATGAAAAATCAGCAAGTATCATGCAAAACTATTGCCATATACTCTGATAGCCAAGCAGCTCCAAAGACAATTCTCTTACCAGAAATCAAATCACGATTGGTGAAAGACTGTCTAGGAGACCTGACAGAGCTAAGTAGTCAAAATAAGGTGACCTTAGCGTGGGTTCCAGGCCATGAGGGATATCAAGGCAACGAAAAGGCCGACGAATTAGCCCGAGAAGGCTCACATAAAGCCATGACAGGCCCCGAACCCTTCTGTGGAGTTGCTAAGGCATTGTGCAAGGCATCCATTAAACAATGGATGCAAAAAAGTCTCAGGAATGGTGAAACAACTATTCAAGACTGAGACAGGCCAAACAGTTCATCAAGGAACCATCGGCCAAGTTCACGAAAGACCTACTGGATCAAAAGCGTCAAATCGTTAGGATAACAGTAGGCCTCCTTACTGGACACTGTCGTCTCAAAAGTCACATGAGTGTCATAAATCCAGCAGAAGAAGCAACTTTGTGCAGGTTCTGTGAAGAAGAAGAGGAAACATCATTCCACGTCCTGTGCCAATGTGAAGGCCTGGCTGGAATGAGGTTTCTAATATTGGACGAAGAAAAGCCAAATGCATGCAACTACATGCGGGAGCCACTGTCAAAGCTACTCAATCTAATAAAAAAGACCAGGCTAGACGACATACTCTAAAACAAACGGAGTCCCACAATAGATCTGAAAAGGTCGTGGTGGACAAGGACAAATAACGTCCAACTCCTAATCTAATCTACCTACATGAAAAAATCATCATAATTATATTACTAAAAAAATATACCTACATATTTACGTATTTTTTTAACATACGACTTTGAGAATACTGGTAAGTTTAAAACTCTACGCCACTGGCGAGCATATTATGGATACTGTTTACAACGTTGCCTAAGAGATCTGTTTTTCTCTCTTCCACTCACTAACAATTTTAAAACAATAACAGTCCGCAATTGTATGGGATTTATGAATGAAACATTTTGTCTCTATGTTGTAATGTCTTTGGATTTGTCTTAGTTATGCGTTTGTTTCCCTCAAAACATACGAAAAAAACACTGTTGTCCTTGTTTGTGTGTTGGTTGCGGTAGTCTGTGGAGTATATGTGAGAACTCGACACCAGGGCAGAATTCGAGGGCCCTTGAGCGCTTTTTTATTTATAAATATTTATTCATATTAAAATAATACATTGTACGTCTACAACAAAAAATAAAATATGAAGAGATATTCTTCATCATTCCTTCCTGGGGTATCCTGGGAAGGTATGGGCTGATGTTCTGCTGCATTTTGGTGTAAACGTTTGTAGTCATGTGTATTGCGAGTCAACTCCTTACCAGATAGGTATTATTAGACTGTTTTGATTTCCAATGCTAAGAGCGGTGAGTGGTATGTGTAAATGTTATGTTGGAATTTAATTATGTCTGTTTTCCACCTTTTTCCATTGCTATCATGCGCAAGTGGTCCTTTTCGTTCACCCAAGCAAAGAAGTTTCTTTTTTCATTGGTAAAATATCCTCTACCTTCTGGCCAACATTCTCCTGTTTTGGCTCTTTCTAAGACTTCGGTTATTTCTGGACCAAGCGTGTGCTCATGTCTCATGGATTTGATTTCATCGTCCGACATATCTTTGATTCTTACATAAGTACCTTTGAGGTCCTCCGTTAATCTAAGTAATGCTGCTTCAATTCTCGTTTCTATTTCAAGATATTGTTCTTCAGAAAGTCCCGTGTTAAATGGATAATTTTTCAATGCTCGACTACATCTCACTCTAGTTGACATCACATAGGTTCCACTGGGGTCTAAATTACCTAATTTTTCAGGATCTCTGAAATCTATTTCAGGATGTATATCTTCCTCTTTAAAATTGTAATCTACTTGTAGAGCTCGATTTTTTTGTGAAGAGCACACTTCCTCATATTGTGCAGAAATCAATTTGAGTTTGTAGGCGTGGTCAGACAGATTTAAACGTGATTGAAGCCACCTGCCGCTCATCACCGCTCATACAAGTTGAATTCAGTAGCTTAGTGTTACTTATTTGTATTTGTTGCATTTATTTAGCTATTTTGAGTGTGGCATAGCTATGACGAAATGTGCTCTTCACAAAAAAAAATCGAGCTCTGACACCATATCAATTAATTTGGCGACTGTGTTGTAACAATCTGGACCAGCGGCATATAGATCTACATATTCATAATGTTGAAATCCAGCCTGAAGACAGTCTAATAGGTTCATGTCGTACATAGTAGCTTTCCTTTTAATGGCATCAAATATGTCTCTCGGTAAATATTTAATCAATGGGGATTGGGGACCACATTTTAGAAGTTTTCTGTACAAAACTTCAAGTCTTTGAACGACCACAACGGACGCCTTTCCTTTTCCACAAAGTTGTTTGCAATCCGGGCATTTTATTCTTCTGGACATCTTTTACTGAAATTTGTTTGGGTGTTTTTGTCGAAATTATTTTGGTTATTTTCAATGTCATAACACAGCTGTCTTTCAATCTTTCAAAAATTAAGCCATGTTTCTATGGGTCCGATTCGAAATGGAAGTACTTTAACGGCGAATCAACTGTTTACAAATTAAATTCGCATTTTATTTGAACCTTGGAGCATATATTACTAGAGCCATCGTCCAAATAGACTTTGTTTTGGTACAGGGGAGAAAAATAGTGTCCAGCATTCCCATTGGTCTGTTTCGTTTTGCTTGGCATGTCAAATCGTTCGAAATTGTCAGAACTGTCATTTAATTTTTTATTTTCATTAATTTCTAGCTTATTTTTGTAGTTTATAAGTGATTTTTTGTATTTTATTACTTGAAAAAAACAGGGTTGGCCCTCGAGCGCTGCTCCGGCGATCCCTCCATCGCTCAGTCCACCGTCCGACTAGATTTTGCGACTAGTCGTCGAGAGCTTGCATAGTTAGTAAAATGTTCTTAGATGTGATGTTAATGTCCGATTTTGTGCCGTATTATATTTTTCAGTCCCATTTTCAGTCCCGTCTGTAAAATGGGGGGGGTAGATTGTTTTCTTCTATTTGGTAGGTTCTCAAGATTCTGTAGTGTCAAACAATTAATCAGGATGTGAATGGAGGTTTCGTCCTGCTCCTTACAGAATCTGTGCAAGATTATAAAGCATTTAAATGAGTCCACTTATTGAGTTTATGTATGCCTTAGATGTTTTCCAGTAGCCAATAATAATTTTTAGACGGTTTTGTAAAAGATATGTTTTTAAGATCAGTTGCGTGCATGGTATATGTCTAAGGATTTATACATAGAATAGGTAAGTGCAAATCTCTATATAAAGTAGATAAATATCAGAACAAAATTATAGTAGATTTCGTTACTACCATTAAATATAATTATGTTGCATCCCAGATAGCACAGGACGTTTTAAGTATGTCCAGTTTAGTGAATCCTCGGGACGTCAAGAAATGGATATCTGTAGAACATCAATTCTACGTGCTTTATTATATTTCCATGGATTCACATTCGCATTGTATTATTTGGCTATATTATATAAACAACACATAATGAGACATTGTTGACAAGTGACATTTTATTTTTTATTATTATTTATTTAGATTCAAGCACTGAAATATTCTGAGGGCTCAGGTTTTATTAAAAAAAGAACATGGTGTACAATGTTCATGATTCGATGGAATGTACATATTATACGAGTACAAGTTCTATCATTCCGTCATTTGACTGTGATTCGACTCTGTGAGTTTGTGGTTGATTAATATTAATTTTTTGCAGTTTGTACTATTTTTATTTCTGAGAAAGGTGGAAGTTTTTCAGTGAATACAAAGCTAAAAGGTTAGTGAATTCATAATGTCTAGCAGGGCAAACTTAAACAGTTTGGATTTTCATATTGATCTGCCTTTCATTTTGAATAAGTGATTAAATCTTTGAATATAAAACCCCAGGAAGGAGCGATGTGCATATTTGCAATATGACAAAAGTGCGACGGAAGTGGCCATCTTAGGGGCGTTTGATTTGAAACTCGATCGAGCGAGCATCGAGGAGACCGAGAAGTGATGACGTCACAATAGAGCATTGAATCAAATCAAATAAAACAGAGTTAAAAACAAAACCTCGCTTTTTTGTGATTCTTGTTTCTGGTTTGTATGTTAAATTAGTGAGCAAAAAGTAAAGAAAATGGAAAAACTTTTAATAATAAGGGGTAATGGTCCTGAAATGCAGCATTTACCACAAATGCCCGCTTCGCTCTCATACTCAATGCGACTGTGATTACTGGTGATTAGATCTGGACAGAAAAAATGTATTTTCCAAACACACATTTTGTGTTTTTTTATGATGAATAATTTTAGCTATAAGACAAAAGCGGCTAAGTAATATGTTGACTTCTTGTCTGGTCTTTAATTTTGAGATTCAAATTTGTTTGTAAGTTAATTAAAAAGAGATAGGTAGAGACAAAGACAAATTTCTCCCTCTTCTCGATCTTTCTGCTCTGAGAACATCGAGCTCGCTCTATGTTCTCGCTCTAAAGCGAAACAAACACTTTAGGGATCTCTCGGAGTGTCAATTCAAACACTTTTGAAGCGCTCGGAGATCTCCGATGATCAAATCAAACGCACCACTTGTAGGGCCAGGTATGAGTATTTACTGTCAAATCGTTCATGACATTAGGTAGTTTTGGTGTGTTTGGTAGCCATAGGCGTCCCCAAAATATTTTAATTTGTTTATTATGCTCCATTTCAGTTATTTTTCATTTTATTGTTTTACTCTTATATTCTTTTTTTTATGTTTTATTGACAAAAGAATATACGCCTGATGTGATTATCACGTCAAAGAAAAAATTGTATTTTTTTTTAATATTAATTTATTAAAGATATTTTAAATAAAATCAAAATTTTCGTTGATTTTAGCTTTCCTAAAAGTGGTCCGAATAGAGAGAAATGGATTGCAGGGCCGCCGAGAGCCAGGTCAGGCCTTGGGAAATTTTTCTAGATCGGGCCCCGCGACAATTTTATAAAAAATTAGGCCCCTTCAATGTCACATTCCTAAAAAAAGGTCTTCCCTCTTGTGCTCTTGTGGCTGCCGTGACCCCACTTGAGCCGGGGCTGCGGGAATTAGTCCCGGCTAACCCTCCCCCCTCTTGTTGGCCCTGATGGATTGACTTTGTAAACAAACCAGGATGGATGCCATAGCTAGTAATGTTTTATGTTCACAACATTTTAGTGATGAATCGTTTAAAATTTGTATTTAGGCGTAAAGTTTAATTGTATTAAAAATACACAAAAAAACTTACCTATGTAAAATTGGACTTTATATCTAATTAAATATTTATTTTAACTTATAGGTGAGGACATTTAACCCAGGTCACACAAAAACTGTAAAGAATGTGGATAAAAATATATTTTCAGTTCTTAAAAATAATTATCAATGTACCCCAGCTGTACCAGGTCCATCTAAATATAGTGATACCCTGGCGATGGTCCCCACATCTATTCGGTTACGTACTCCTTCACCCTCTGCAGGCAAGTCATCTACATGTGAAACAACTGTGGATACATCCCGCGAAAGAATTTTAAAAAGGAACATTTGTGAATTGCAGTATAATGATATTATAAAAAACATTAAAATTAGAAAATTGCAAAAGAACATTTGGCGACAAAAAAAAAACAAATTTTATCTTTAAAGTGCATAATAACAGAGTTAAATAAAAAATAATTTAATGTTGCAAGAACAAGAAGAAATTTTATTGCAACATTTCAAAAAACTCAAAAGAAAAAAGTAGGTAAAAAGTTTGACCATTCAATAAGATCCTTTGCATAACAGTGCATTTATTCTCCCCAAAAGCATATAACTTTGTTACAACTAAATTTAACAACTGCTTGCCTTATCCTAAAACTTTGGGTAAATGGTACTCTTCAGTTGATGCCCAGCCAGGATTTACTTCGGAAGCATTTTAGTTTTTAAAATTAAAAGTAAAGCATTCCAGTAAAAATTTGTATTGTTCGCTTGTGTTTGACGAAATTTCAATAATTAGAAATTATTTGGAATTTACTTATTTCATAAACTTGTCTAAAATATTAAATAAAGATACTTATCTCTTGAATTATTTTTGTTTTCTTATTTTATTAACACACTGTACATATATTGATAAAGAATGAGGTAAGAAGAATTATTGATAGAGAATGACTTCTTCATAAAATCAATAATAAAGTTATTCCCCCAACTCCATTCAGGGGCACTTTATATGTATATAAATTAGATAAACGTTTATTAAGTAATGGATTAATGTAAGAATTAAAAACTTTTGGAGGTTATTATCAATTGTTTTTAAAATTAAGTAAAATGGTTTTTATTTCATATTAAAAGTCAAATAATAGGACTGTCAAAAAACGAAATACCCTTTCCATTTAGGTTCAATTCCAAACTAAATTTTTATATCTAGAAAATAATTAAAAAAATTAAATTTCTACTACGAATTTCAAAATATATTTGCTCAATTTTTTAATATTTTTTTAGTAAAATAGTTTTTAATTTGGAAAAAATAAGTACAAATTAGTAATTTTGGGGCATTTCGGACACATCAAAACCTGCAACTAGTCCCGGTCATTAAGTTATGGTTATGAATAATATTATTAATAACATAAACGTTTATCCTATTAAGATGTGTTTGTCTTTAATTTTGAATAATTATCGCACGCCTCTGTCAAAGCGGAAATGATCGTCCGCCATATTGAAGGGCCAACTCGTCAACTATTACTTTTAAATCAGCTCCTTCCTGGGGTTTTATATTCAAAGGATTAAATTATTTTCAGGTTCAGCTGAGAAGGCAAATATGGCCAAATCAAGAAAAAAAAAAAAAAAACTCAACTGCTCAATCCAAGCATGGTTGAAAAGGGCAAAGTAGAGGAGAGACGGGATGAATTTTACGAAAGTTTTAATAATTTAATAATTCATATGTTATTTGCTTTCAAATATTTTTTTTTGAAATTATTCATTATTTTCACTAATTTTCTTAAACATCCTGTTATTCCGCAATTGAGCTTTTGAAAATGTCCATGGAATGTTATTTAAGGCCGATTCCACAGTTGTGTTAAACGAAGTTTAAATTACTAAACGAAGATTAAAATGGCATTTTTACATTACCAAGGTCATTTTTATCTTCAGTTTAGAAATTTAAACTTCGTTTAGCACAACGGTGGAATCGACTCTAAATGGACGTTCTTAAGACATCCTGATTTTTAACAATGGACGATCCAAAGGCGTCCACGTCCATGAAATGGACGTTGTAAGGATGTCCTGATTGTCCAAGCAGGACATTTTTAGAACGTTCATAAGACGTATTTGTGCTATCTGGGATATACACACATCGCCAAAATTCTTGGACCCCTCGTAAAAAGTAAAACGAAATATTTATCATGGCTGCTTTTTTGTACATTAAATCTTTATTTATTTCACCGTTGATACACATTTAAAAATGTTAACATTTTAAAATTTGGATAGCGTGGATAGCAAGTTGGTGGTTCGAGCCCCGAAATTTATCATATTTAAAAAAATCAATTTTAGGGTTGATTTATTAATTATAAACCCTCTCAAAAGTGTCTGCCTAAATAACTAGTATTTTTAGAATTTTGGATCATATTTTACGACCCCTTTCTATTATGCGCAGTACCTAGTGTCCCAGGGTGGGTCTAGCCAACACAGGTATATCTGCTTTTCCATCCAAATGATTTTCAAATCACAAAATTTCAAAGTGCATCAAACACTTAATGGAATGTGTGTTACTAGCTCTTGGACTATTACATCAGGCGTAAATGAAAACTAAATAGACTTTTAGATGAAACAATTAAAATTATACCTATTCGACAAAGGATGAATGAGTTAGCTCTTAAAATTGCAAAGAACCATATCACTTCAAAAAGTACCTAACTTGAAAAACCACTGTAGGACAAAATAATGGACTTTAAAGAAAATAATGTATACAATACAATGTATTGTTATTTAAATATCAAATAAATACGTAATTATTATTTTTAATACGAACTGAAAGACTTTAATTGATAACTCTTTGGAATTACCCTATACAAAGATATTTTTTTTCTCATGTATCGAGATTCGAGAATTACGTCACAGATGATATTTCATCATAAATTTTGACACTTTGATCAATCTTTGCAATAAAATCTTGAAATAAAAAATATGATGTAATCCAGCCTACTTGATCTACATATTGTCAATCATCCCTAAATTTGACATGTTCAGAAATATTTTTTTTAAATAACTGATAGAAACGCTTCAACATGGCATGCAGTGCCAATAAAAGTGGATCGGGAAAAGTTGATCCAGAGATACTCCAAAAATTGACCACCAAATATGTATTGCTTCAAAAATCAGATTCCAAATCACTGACGAAAAAATATCTGACGCAAGAATTATTTGAAAAACTAAAAGAGAAAAAAACCAAATACAATATGACCCTCTTAGATTGTATAGCAACTGTACTAGACAATCATGATTCGTCAGTAGGACTGTATGCACCGTGTCCAGATAGTTACGATGTCTTCGGAGATCTATTTGATATAGTAATTGAAGATTATCATATAGGTTTTCCAAAATGTGCTATACATCCTCCAATGGATTGGGGTGAAGCAAGTGACTTAAAAAACATAGATCCTAACGGAAAATACGTAATTTCCACTAGAGTCCGAACTGCTCGATCATTGAAAAATTATCCTTTCAATCCAGGTCTTAGTGAGGCGCAATACAAGGAAATTGAAGCAAAAGTTACTTGCGCATTATGCCAATTAAAAGGAGATCTTGATGGACAATATCAGCCTCTGTATGAGATGTCGGAAGCCGACATGAACAAACTGATAGACGATCATATTCTTTTTAAAGGAGGAGATAGATTCCTGGAATCCGCAAACGCGTATCGTTATTGGCCAAATGCTAGAGGAGTTTTTACTAATCCGCCAAAGACATTTATAGTCTGGGTGAATGAAGAAGACCACATGCGTATTATATCATTGCAACAAGGTGGAGACCTAGCTGGGGTATACAAAAGATTAGCAGATGCTGTTAAAGAGCTGGGTAAAACGCTAGAATTTTCCAAGCACGACAGATTTGGATATTTGAGTATGTGTCCCACTAATATAGGAACGGGAATAAGAGCATCGGTGCACATTAAACTTCCTAAAATGTCAAACAATGAGGCTAAACTTAATGAAATAGCTGGGCGACTCAATTTGCAAATAAGAGGTACTGGAGGTGAACACACTGAATCAAAAGGTGGCGTACTCGATATTTCCAATAAAAGACGATTGGGAGTTACCGAAAAGGCAGTGATAAGAGAAATGTTCAACGGGATTCAAGAGCTTATTCAATTAGAAGAGAAATCATAACGAGTGAAAAAAGTTTCTGGCAAAATAAGATGTTCATGTTTTTTGTTTTATAAAATTACATTCTAGTTTTTATTATTAGGCCAATATGAAAAAATCTGGAAAATATAAATTTGATCAAAAAAACTAATATTTTATTGAAATTAATGACTCGGCATCAAAGGTCCCTGATACAAGTACAATAATATACTATGATAAGGGTTCTTACTAAATACATAAACTACTTATACACATAAGTATTTTGATACATAAAAATTTACAGAAGGAAGCCTAATTTACAAAACTATAGGGTATAGACAACTAAATTATGCTAATTTAAATATGATTGAATACATTCACCTCTTTTAACCCTTTAAGTTCTACTTTCATTAAAAAAGACCACTAAAGTAGATTTATTCCTCTCCAGGGACACCATTTTTCACAGCATTAAATGGATGAATTTTGACATCTTTTATTAGTAATTTAAAAAATATGCAAATAAAGTAAATAAAAAAAAAATACACCAAAGGGTTAAAAAATTAGTTTTCTAAATTTACTAGGATATGTAAGAACTCCTGTTCTCCAGTCAAATCAAATCAGATTCAAACTTTACTAAACACAAACTATACTAAAGGGTCTATTCTGTAATATTTTAGTTAATTTTAACTGACAGGTTAAAGGTTATTTATAACTATGTTTAAATTTTAACCCAACTCCCTATTCGATATTATTTTGTATTATTAGCTCTTTTATAGCCAATGTCTGTTAAAATAAACATGGCAACGACTAAAAACGAATTGAAATTAAGTCCAACGCAGCTTTAAAAATAAGAAAAAGAATATATTTGACATATATTCATTACTAGATTTATTACTGACATAAGTTCTAATTTATAACCAAATAATACAGAATACAAAACTAAAAATAACATCAGAGTATTTTTATGACCCATGGTTAATTTTACCCACATTTTTACAGAATAGACCCTTAAAGCTGATACTCTCACTACCTTTTTGATGTCTAACAATGAAAACTGCACACCAGAGTTGTTAATATACAACCATAATCTTATCAACACAATCAGGAACATAGAAATAATTCCGGACATTGGAAAAGGCCACCTTTCTACAATGTTTACTAGCAAGCAAGGAATACCCTCTCCTTTTGCAGACCCACCTCTAAGGCACCATTTCAATAAAGAAAACATTGAAAAAATAAATAAAATAACTCAACATTAATTTATTACCAATGAAGTCAATAACTTGTACACAAAGGTCTCAGAGAATATCGCGCAAGCAACACATCAAAAACTGCAAAAAAATGTTTTACCCATGAACTTCCTCTATATACCGTGAAACTCATTAAAACAAAACACAAAATGCTCAGAGAATACAGGCAAAACCCTAGCCAGAAGATTAAAACAGATATCAACAACATTCAAAAATTAGTAAAATAATTTCAGCAACACGCATGGCTACAGACTTCCCAAGATATCAATCGAGAACAGGGAAGAAAACTTTATCATAAAATAAATAAGATGTCAAAATATATGAGAAAAAATGGTATTCCGAATATCACAGACAATTGTTTAGTCTATGCCACAGATGAAGAAAGGGCCGATGCATTCAGTGATAACTTCCTTTAAACGTATTAAGGGGATCTCAATCACGGTATCCGTAAATCGAATAAATCGGTGATAATAAAAAATAATGAAACAAAAGACCCATCTTTTGAACGAGAAAACTGGAACGATGTAAACTCATGGTGTGAAAACTTTTTCCAAACAACTCAAGCAATGAAGAATATAACATAGAATTCGAAAGGAGGAAAAATACTTTCAAATACTATTCAATCAGAAAAACCCCAGTCCAGAATCGGACATGATTCCAAAACAAATGGGGGGAAAACTATAATATAACTAGCTTTACACGCGTGTTGTCGTGTTTATAATATCAAAAAATACAAGATTATTGTTTATTAATTTTAGAATTTTTTTAATATTTAATAATTTTTAATACTTGTTTATTTTTATTAATTTTTAATTTTTAAATTTTAATTATTTATATTTTTATTAATTTATTTTTTTTTATATCTATTTTTATTTATTATTTAGTTTTACGATACTCCCCATTCCCCCTTTCCTAAAATGTGAAAATCAAAACATCTTTAAATACGTCATTATTTACTAATAATAAGTAGCTACAATCCCAATTTTCAAGTTCCTACCTTTAAAAAACCGAAAGTCTTATTCAAACTTTTACCTTCTATTTCCCCCTTAATGTGTATTTATTTATAGGTAGCTACAATTCAAATAATTCAATTTCCTACCTTTAAAAAAAGCCATACACACATACAAACTTTCCTCCTTACCCCGCTTACTCTCTCACCCCATTTCCCCCTTTCTCACATTTCTCCCCTTTCCTCTAAAATCCCTGAAACACACCATTATTTTTTTGTGATGAGTAGCTATAATTCCAATTTTCAAGTTACTACCTTTAAAAAAATCGACGCTTCCATACAAACTTTTAACCCCCGTTCCCCCCCCCCCCCCCTTAAAATGTGAAAATCCAAAAAAACCCTGAAACACGTAATTATTTATTTATTTATATGCAGTAGCTCTATTTCATATGTTTCACTACCACTATGAAAAAAAAAAAAAAAAACATCTGTGAAAAACATATATATCCCACGAGAACCGTAAATTTTTTCGGGATAAAAAGTAGCCTATGTGCTATTCCAAACTATTATAATCTATCTTTGTGCCAAGTTTCATCCAGATCCGTTCAGCCGTTCTTGCGTGATTGAGTAACAAACATCCATCCAAACTTTCGCATTTATATATTAGTAGGATACACATTTATTTTATAAAAATGTTTGTTACAAATATTCGTCATTTTCAAATCAATGGCAAAAAAGGCACCATCATAGTTATCCCAAAACCAGGTATAGACCACAAAATAATTGATAATTACAGACCAATTTCCAGTTTGGGGAAATCTATTTGAAAAGCTCATTAAAGACAAACTATCAACATTAATAATTAACAACCGAATTCCGCAAAAAGTACAAATCTTCACTCTGGTACTAACTACACTGCTGGTTTCTAATGTACAAACAAAAAAACTGAACAATAAAAAATGTGCCATTCTATTGTTAAACTTCAAAAAAATCTTCGACAGTGTCTGGCACAACGGTATCCTATTTAAATTAAAACTTCTTAACGTGGTAATGGTCTTATATGTCTTATTAAAAACTTTCTTCAAAACAGAACTCCAATGTTAAAATAAACATATTTTAAAATGATTTAATGTCTATTATTAACACACGATATAAAAGAGGTAAAAATTTATTAAAAACATCATACAAAATTTAGCAACTTTTTGACTCACCCTGTATAGAATATAATAGTACCTAATTTTCATTATTAAGGCCAAGGCTATTGTAGCGTGATATTAATTAGGAGAATATTCTCATGTTAAAGTAAAAATTAAAATTTGAATTTTAATTATTTATGACTCACCCTGTAACTAATAATAATTTACGTCATATGTATATATTGTTTGATATTAGTAAAACGTTATTCTCGAAAAATATCTTTAATTATTATAAGGTATACACTTTTTAAAAAAGGTCAATTTCCAACGACCTGTATATCAAAAACCAGTCATAAGATTGAGTTGTGCCCATAACGTCATCCTAGATCGAAAATTATACAGTTTGATGATGGGCAAAAACATCCTCTACATTTTGCCTATCCGGCTTGCAACAAAAATTAACAAAAAACGATGGTATCAAAGTTATTGGTTGCGTCTTAGGAATGGTACATTTGGGTTAATAAGACAAGAAAATTTTTTTATTTGCCATTTTTTCTAATTTAATCTCGTCAAATTTCGTTAAAATCTCATTTATTCAATGAACGAATAAAAATCATACAATTACGTCACTGGAGACATTTAATGATTTATTTTGACACTTTAATCAATCTTGTCTATAAAATCTTGGTAATTTAAAAATACGATGTAATCCAGGCTACTTGATGCACCCATTGTCAATCATCCCTAAATTTGACATGTTCAGAAATGATGCCAAAAAATAATTTTTTTAAATAAGTTAGAAACCCATCAACATGCAATGCAGTCGAAAATGTGAAGATAAATGTGGGAAGGGAAAAGCTCATCCAGACATAGTCCAAATACTGAACTGCAAGTATGCATTGCTTCAAAAATCAGATTCAAAGTCTCTGACGAAAAAATATCTGACACCAGAATTATTTGAAGTACTAAAATGGAAAAAAACCAGATACAATATGACACTCTTAGATTGTATTGCGACTGTGCTAGATAATCATGATTCGTCAGTGGGACTGTATGCACCATGTCCGGAAAGTTACGATCTCTTCGGAGAGCTATTTGATGCAGTAATTGAAGATTATCATATAGGTTTTCCAAAAAGTGCTGTACACCCTCCAATGGATTGGGGCGAAGCAAGTGACTTACAAAACATAGATCCTAACGGAAAATACGTAATTTCCACTAGAGTTCGAACTGCTCGATCATTAAAAGATTATCCTTTCAATCCAGGTCTTAGTGAGGAACAATATAAGGAAATTGAAACAAAAGTTACTTGTGCATTATGCCAATTAACAGGAGATCTTAGAGGTCAATATCAGCCTTTGTATGAGATGTCGGATGATGAAATGAACAAACTGATAGACGATCATATTCTTTTTAAAGGAGGAGATAGATTTCTGGAATCCGCTAACGCCTATCGTTATTGGCCGAATGCAAGAGGAGTTTTTACTAATCCGCCAAAGACATTTATAGTCTGGGTGAATGAAGAAGACCACATGCGTATTATATCGCTGCAACAAGGCGGAGACCTAGCTGGGGTATACAAAAGATTAGCAGATGCTGTTAAAGAGCTGGATAGGCGGCTAGAATTTTGCAAACACAAAAGATTTGGATATTTGAGTATGTGTCCTACTAACATAGGAACGGGAATAAGAGCATCAGTTCACATTAAACTTCCTAAAATGTCACAAAATGAGGCTAAGCTTAACGAAATAGCTGGGCGACTCAATTTGCAAATAAGAGGTACTGGAGGTGAACACACTGAATCGAAAGGTGGCGTACTCGATATTTCCAATAAAAGACGTTTGGGAGTTACCGAAAAAGAGGTGATAAAGGAAATGTTCAATGGAATCCAGGAGCTTATTCAATTGGAAGAAAAATCATAACAGCTGAAAAAAGTTTCTGACAAAATAAGATGTGCATATTTTTTTGTTTTATAAAATTTGGTACAAACATATTTTAGTTTTTATTATTGGGCCAACATGAGAAAAAGTATGAATTTTATCAAAAAAGTTCATAAGATTTTGATAAAGTTTAGTTAAAAATAAATCACGTCTTTAAGAATACTTTGTTTTTTAATAATTCTATCTGAAAGGATATGGATCAAAGCTCACTAGTACTGAAGCTCTAAACTGAGTTTATGAATTTTATCTTTATTTAAATTTAAAGTAATATCATTCTTTTTTTAATATTGGCACTGGATAAAACCAAAAGGCCAGACCATTGTAGTAATCCATAATTCTTTAATTGTTTTATCCACTATTGTTACATTATTATTATACAGGGTGGACCAATCTTGTGGAAAAGTTCGATATCTCCCTTGTTGAAAGAGATATTAAAAAAGTGTATTAAGAAAATTATGGACATGTTGGAGGTTAACATTTTAAAATTATTGGGAGGTATACAGGGTGTTGCATAGCTCGTGTACGAACCAAACATGTTTTTTTTTAATGATAACCCCAGTATATTATTTTAGATTCTGTTTACTCATCTTTTTTCCATTCTTCTAATATATGGTTTGTCTATGTTATATAGGGTACTTTTCAAGGAATTGACATTTTTGTGAGAGAATCGTACATAATTCAACGTCCAGCAGCCAATTAAACACTGTAGAAAAAAATTTTTTTACCCACACGAATTTTAAAATATGATGTATTAAACTTTTTTTTAGTTATATTTTTATTATTTGTTTTTTTGTATACTCAATACTTAGACCCTTGATTTTCTTGTTTTATTTAAATGGGACACCCTATATTTTATATCACCAGTAAAATCATCTGTTCCAAGTCTTTCATTTTTATAAAGCATTCCCTATACCTAAAGTTGATATTTATCGATATTTTTTAACAATAAATGAAAATTATGGTTATTTCGATAAACTAGTTTTTCATAAAATACTCTTTATAAACAATAATAAATAATATGTGTTATTTTTTATCTAGTCGCCAATGCATTTTGACTATTTTCGAGATGATGTCTGTCTGTGTGTGTGTCTATATTCACCATAACTCATGAACCGATACAAAGAAAAACACCAAATTTTAAACTTAAGCTTTATTCCGGCGTCCAATGAACTGAATAGATTTGGGACAGAGTCGGAACATCTGGGGGGGTACTTTATGGGTGGTCATTTTTATATTTTATGGAATATATGTTATTTACGTTTGAAGAAAATTCTTCAAATAAAAGTTACTTCTAATATTATCTATAATTTTTATTTTATGTCAAATTTTCCTGATATGGTCCGTATTTGAGAAATTTGACAAAATGTAAAAAAAATAATTTTTAATAAAAATTGTTCAAATAAAAGTTGTTTGTAATATAATTCTCTATAATTTTTATCCTATACATAATTTCTCTACAATGGACCGTATTCCAGATATTGAGAAAATGTGTAAATTTCGAATTTTGAAGAAAACTCAAAAGCGGATAAAGGAAAAAAAATTAAATTTTAAACTTTAGTTTTATTTCGGACTGACGTGAAATAATTAGATTTTGGACAAAGTCGGAACATCTGGGGGGGGTACTTTATGGGAGGATGGTCCGTATTCGAGAAATTTGACAAAATGTGCAAAATTCTGATTTCTAAGAAAATTGTTAAACTAAAAGTTGTTTGCGATATCGATCTCTATATTTTTTGTTTATACATGATTTTTCAAAAATGAACCGTAATGGAAAAATTGGAGGAAAAGTGATAAATTTAAATTTTTCAGTATTTTCGTTTTCAATGAATATCTATAGAAAAATGTTTCGAGGTAGATGTATGTGGAAAATGTATATATTTAGTTTATTCTCTAAACATTTATAGAGGTGCTTCAATAGGTTGTACAAAATAACCGGAAAAAGCCTATAATAACTAGATAGGAAAGTCATGTGTTGGACACATCAGATTTTTGTTTTTGTATTTGGTACACTGACCATAAAAATAGATTCATGATCTTCTAAATCTGTAAATTGCATAAAGTGCAATTCTGCTGCACGACAAGCACCCATAATGCCCATTATTAAAACAATCTAAAATAAATTATATAATTGACTAGATGATAAAAAACGTTTTTGTAAAAGCTATTACCTTTGTCGCCAGATATTTCTCATCAGGAGCTTTATTTATGAAATTATTAAGTTGTTCTGGTGTAAACGTTTTTGCCTTTTTAGCTATATGTTTCTCTATATTAATTCGATTATTTATGTTGAGTGTGCTTCTTAGCATGGATTAGAAAGTCCATAAAGACGATGCTTTATATTTACTGCTAAGTTCATTAAAATATGCCAAAAGAACATTTTCTGTAAACGAGTTAACGTTCTTACTGCTACACCAATCTTGAAAGTTTTTGTATACACCTTTATACTTGTTTTTTGATTTTTCTAGTAATAAATTCTGTATTGCATTATTAGCTACTTCTCTTATTTCTGGATGTGTACATAACTCATCTTCACTATCTAAATTCATCTTTTTTAGCACCATTATTAGAAATTGATTTGAAAACGTCTAAATTATCTTGTTAAACTATCTAATGAAATTGCTCCCCTCAATGATAATAATTGACTGTTCCGCCTACTGAGAGGCGTTGGCAATTTAAAATTTTTAAAATCTTTTAATTATTCATTCCTTTCTAGTGGATAAAAAATCTTTTTAACATTTTACGCCAATGGAAAGTATTTATCTAGTTTAAAATTTCCAAAAATTTACTGCGCACACTATTTACATACCGAATTATCGTAGGAACCCTATTTATTTATTGATACTATTAATTACTCAAAAGCAGTTGAATAATTAATATATAAATTAATAGGAGTAGATAAAGGTTGTTGCATAAAATTCATGTTTTTAACGAACCTCGTACATGACTAAAAAATTTGGTAGCCGATGCTTCAATTTTTGGTTTTAGACCATGTAGAACTTTTTATGAAGAATAACTTTTTTGCATAAAACAAATAATAAAAAAGATCCCATATGGTGTCGGCGCATATTAATACAAAAGAAAACAAAATATATAAATACAATTTACTTCTTTTTTGTATAATATAAAAAAAATGTATAATATAAAAAAAAAACATATCAACGCTTTTTAATGCTTTTCGATTTTGTATTGTTTGTTTGTCCCGCCGTGCGTTTGAACTGGGCACAATAGTATCACTTCGACTACCGCAAAATAGTCGTGTTAAAATTGTAGTTCGGTACTGACCCGCAAAACCTAATGACGCGCAAAACCTTCCCGGCACATTCAAATATCAGCCCTTAAAATACAGTCCACATCCTTCAGATTCGGTGCGTGCACGCCCAAGCAGAGAGCCTGCCTCAGGAAGCCGGGATAACAAAAATCGAAAGGTAAGACCTCATTGGCGAAGC
This sequence comes from Psylliodes chrysocephalus, assembly GCA_927349885.1. Taxonomy (NCBI): domain Eukaryota; kingdom Metazoa; phylum Arthropoda; class Insecta; order Coleoptera; family Chrysomelidae; genus Psylliodes; species Psylliodes chrysocephalus. The sequence goes on from OV651815.1 coordinate 92,622,104, forward strand.
TTCAAAATATTACTTAGGGACCGCAACATACCGACATCTTAGCAGAGCTGGGGATGATTCGAATCACATAGGATTCGAATCCTTTTTTTTGAGGATCCGAGAGCGGGATTCGAATACTTTAGAAAAAAAGGATCCGTGATCCGGATTCGCAGAGAAAATCTTAAAGGATTCGTATTCGAATCATCAATATCAATCTCGGATCCTTTTAGAGACCAAACTACGCCGGCGCGAACGGCCGACTCAAGCTTTGACTTGTCGCGAATTGTAAACTAAAAACTAAAACAGACTGAGACTGAATAGAAAACCGATGTATTTGGCGTTGTGCACGATTACAGAATTAACAAATCAAAAAAGGAGGAGGTTCTCAATTCATCGCGATATTTTTTTTATGTATGTTCAGCGATAATTCTTTAACACGGTGTCCGATTTCAATGATTCTTTTTTTGTTAGAAAGGGGGTACTTCAGGGGTGGTTCCATATAAATTTGGTCAAAATCTAATAATTGGGTCCATGACAAAATCGTCACTCTTCATTTTTTATGTATGTTTAGCGATAATGCTTTACCACCTTGTCCGATTCATATGATTCTTTTTTTTGTTAGTAAGGGGGTACCTCAGGGCTGCCGTCCTATGAAAGACCCCCGTATCTCCAGAAAACATTATTTCGAGAAAAACGCAGTTTAAAATGTTTTGTTTGGGCGCAAAGCTATATACGGGGAAATAATTGTCTATGACAAAATTAGGAAATAATTATCATATACATAAATAATTGGATAATTGCAAATAAGTAAAGTTCTTTTTAGCTAAATGATTTTAGATTTTAGTTATATTTAAATTAATAAAATCTTAAAATATTTGTCCTTGTTTAGTCAATATCCATTGTTGCAATTTAGATCTATAAAGAACTATCGAATTTAGGTTTTTACATTCCACCGGAAGCGCGTTAAATATTTTAGGACCGAGTTATAAAACAGTATTAGATTCGAAAGCAAATATAATTAATATCACAGTATAACACTGACAGTGATTCGTATCCGTGATCCGAAAAAAAGGATTCGAATCTTTTTTTTTTTTTTTTTTTTTTTTTTTTTTTTTTTTTTTTTTGAAAAAGTATTCGAATATTGGATCCGTGATTCGAATCCATTTTTCGAGGATTCGTCCCAGCTCTGCACCTATTCAAATTTTTACAGATTATGCATACATATGCGATTTTTTCGGGTTCCCGTTCCCATATAAAGAGGATATGTTTAAGATCGTAATGTTGTGTAAAGAAACCTATTACGGACTTCAGTCCTTTCTAAGTTAGTAGGCATTCCAAACAAAATTGCTACCAGTGGGTTTTGACAGGTTATGATATGGCAAAATTATGGCAACCCTGAAGGCTTGGTAATTTGATAAGGATAATGAAATATATATTTACATAGATTGATCATCCATATTTTTCAAAATAAACAAGCTTATCCCTTGAAGTAAAAATGTAGGTAATTATTTTCTTTACTATATTCAAAGGCTAAATATTGGTTTATAAACACATTTTTTCAAAATTGATTCTGATTAATGAGCACTTACGAGGCAATATGGCCGCTCGTAAACGACCCGCTTTGAGCAATCTATATGCCATATCTAAATGTCAGTTCCCACTTGTCAGCAGTTTGACAGGTGGTTGGAATGTCTAATTAGAGCTTTTTGAGTATTTATATATATATTTTCAAATAAAGCTTGAGGCGTTCTATATTTATTTTTTCGTTTAAGAACAAACAGGAACAATGAAAAACAAACCACAACAATTGAAATGATGTAAATATTGATACATTTCTAACTTCATTTCTTTTTTTTTTATTTGGAACTTCAGAGATTAATATATTGATAGAAATGCCTTTCAAAGAGACACTTGGAAAATCGAAACTTGTCTGCCTACAGGAGCGGCACTCCGTAACAAGAAATATGAGAAAGGCAAGAGATCTTTTCTCTATCCCGACTTCTTTTGACGATTTTCTACTCTGTAACTCTCTTCGACTACTTACGATTAAACCGAACATGTACGATTGTCCCTGGGAAAGAGATCGCTTAAGAATATGTCTCGCTTTAATGTATGGAAGGGGTATAACTCTTTCTTTGTTTATATTAAGAACTTGATTTGGCAATTTTGTTTTGACATTTTAAGTTTACTTTATTTTTATGTAGATTGTCAGTTAGTAATTTATCAATAAACAAATTCTGAACTAAATATTTATTTAATCTAAATAATTCTTTGAATCTAACATCAGGAAGGCCGAATGGATCACTTTCATTTCTCATTACCTTTTAAGCAATGCATAGTTCATATTTTTGTTGATTATTTTGGGCTTCTTGCATCACATGTCTTATGACAGGATTCATCTTAAAGTTAAAATATAACTATTATACACAAATTACATAAATTATAGACTTGTTTTCATTAAATAAAAAGTCAAATTACTGGTATAATCTGAAATCACTTTTATTTTCTCCACTTACCTTTGAACACAGGGTTTGCTTTGAATTAGTGGTAAATAAAAATATTTAAAAGCAGTCGAAAATGAACTTTGATCCAGAATAATCAATGGCGTAATACTATTTTAAGAAATTCCACGTTCAAAACAAATCCAAATTTATGTAAAAAATTGGGTTTCTTTTTTTATTTAATGTGTCAAATAGAAGTGAAGCCAACAGTTTTAGGACGAGTAGTTCGTTATTTTAGAAATTTCTCTTCACAACGGAAACTCCCGATTCACTCCGAATTAAATAAAGAAATTGCTACAGAGTACAAATTTCGATACGGAAAAAAAGAGAAGATTTTTTCTCTTCCCTTTCTCTTTCGTTCTCTTCATTGCAATTTGATACGGAGTGCCACTCCAGGTGGAACAACTCACTTTTGATGACAAACAAATTAATTGTTATGGATTAAAAAATTATTTTTAGTATATAAAAAATTGTAGAAAAATCATAAAAATATTTTCTATTTCAAATAGGGAGGACATACATTCATGAAAGTTCTGAGACGTTATTTTAAAAAAATAATTTTAGAAATTATTAAGAGGGTTCTATACCCGTCCGCCATATTGGAAATGTTAATGTTCTAATTGCGGGCCTAATAATCATATAAAAAAATCCTTTTTTGTATCTGAGCTTCTTATGCATCGTAGATTGGCGCATGATAACATTTTTTTATAAACAAAAAAAAAAAATAAAATATAAAAAAGTCATATACGTATATATGTTATCACCCGCCATTCTTCATTTGCCACTGAACAATTGTGTGTTTACCATTTTTGAAAAAGTAAGTAGTTTTTTCTAAAATTGAACATTATTTAAAAATCTCAGAGGAGGTGCTGTCCCCAACGGTCCTCTTTTACGTTTGGATACCATGATAATCAATATTTTCAACATGATTTTTATTTTCTATGCCAGATGGCGCACTGTCGCGAAAATTATGTTCAGTTGCCTAAACCAATAAATATTACCGGATTCCCTCCACGCTTGATTCTTCGATCTATAAATATATGGAGAACGGCAAACAATAAATATTGTGTTTATTTGGCGAATTTTGAATTTTTAGTTTCGGTGTTGCCGTCTCTACAGATAGTTTGTGAATCCTTAGACAAAGCTCATGATAGCATTGGAAATAGTACGTTTTTAAAATTCATTTCTACAAAAAATTTATTTATTCCAAATGAAATTTGTATGTATTTATTACGAAAAACAAAATTCACAGTTATCAAATTTCATGAAAAATAAATAGGGTGCGCATAAAATTGCTATAAAATAGGTAGGTTACATAATAAAATATGAGCTTGTTGATTTTGATCCGAAATTATAAGAAAAACACCCTTACTAAAAAAAATTTCCTGAGTTCAGCTCCGAAAATTTTACGGTCTGAGTCGGAAAAAATTAATATATACCGATTTCGCTTGAATAGTGGAAAAAAGATATTCTTCGAGCAAAAATCAAGGGCGCTAATGGCCTTTTATAAAATTGCATTTTTCGACAAGGTTTTGCGTTGCATGAGCTCATTATGAAACCAAAATCTAAAACCCCATTTATAAACAAATCATTTTCTATTCTGAAATGTGAAAATAAAAAGAAAAAAAGAATGCCACTCTTGGCAACGTTGTAATTTCATGTGTTGTCATTAGTGATGGGAAAACCGGATCTTTTTAAAGATGTGGGTCAACGAATCTGGCTCAGTTGAAAGATCCGGATCAGTGAGCCGGATTTCCATTCAGTTGAATCTTTAAATATTGTATGTTTATCATCAGCCCCAACCGTTGACACACCTAGGCGAAGAAAAGCCAAAAGCATGTAACAACAACTCTTGTATTATACCGTTCAGTTTAATCAGGATTCATGTAAGTTTGACACCTTTCACTGTGCATCATATTAATATTTTTTTTTCCTCTCTTCTATACCTGTGTCCGAAAAAAAAGACGGGCCAATTTAAATAACAGATCAAGAAAAATAATTGAAAAGTATCCATGGTTATATAAATACAATCCTTAATGTTTAATTACTAAGGAAGCTTTGACCAATTAGTTTCATATAACAGTACCAAAAAAATAATTAATATTTTTTAGAGGTTAGTTCTGACATTAATACCTATTAAACGTCGTTCAAAACGGCAACATGGCTTCAGCTTACACAGGAGCTGCATTAGCCAGCTGATCATTTTTTTAAACTTTTATTTATTATTAACAAAGTAAGTGATTTGTCTGTGATTGTCATTGCGAATGAAATAACAAATACATTGAATACGCCTATAAGACATTTTTAATTGTGTGTTTTATTAGTAAATTGTGCGAGAATAATCACTACGTCAAGCAAAGAAGTGGATTATTTGATTAATTTATATATTTTTTATTTTTTTCATTGGTGTCCTTGGCTTTAACAACCAAGGTCATTAGCCTCGTGTTTTATGTAGGTTATGGATTGTAGTACTCTAATACTCCATATAATATAGAAATCTAATTTTGTCAGTCATCCACGACCGAAAATGTTATGTCTAGATGTTCTTATTCGAGAATTGGTAGACTATGCAACCACAAATGCATAGGGATGTATTTCAGACTGCCTAACAATTTCTTTAAAGGGGAGATCATGGCGAAGACGTAAGGGACGTGGATTTCGAGGTTATGTATGAAATTGATCAAGCTGATGGATATAGAACCCTCTTAATAAAAGAAAACGAGTGAAATACCCAACTTAAGAGAAAATTCCCAAATTGATCTTATTTTTATAATCATCCAAGTGAATGTCTGCTAGAACAAAATATCTGAAATATTTTGAAAGTCTCCAATTAAATTTTTTTGTAAATATAAATTACAGAGCGTCAGATAGTGACAGATGTAGGTGCCCCTTTTTCCCATACAAGCCTCGAAGAGGGTTGAGAAGTACATCGAGTGGCTTTTGGGGATAACACCTAGAAAATTCGATTTTCCTTAACAGAAATCTTTTCCGACCACAAAATACACTTATCCACTCGGGTCATTCAAGCCAATATATTTTACGGACTGGTGACGATATACGTTTTCATACAATCGATAGGCTTGTGTGGAAAAATCAGTTACAAAATTACTTCCTTACTTCAATCCTTTAGCCACTTGTAACATTAAAGCCTTTGATTTTCCAAAGACTAGTTCTATTAGTGAACACGGCTTGCGTGAAAATATGGCCAACAAACCTTTAATTTCTGCTAAGAAAAATGAAATTTTCCATGTTATCCCCAGGAACCTCTTGTAAATTTCCTTTCAGTCTACTCAAAATCAATATACTTTTAACCCTCTTCAAGACTTGCATGCGAAAATGGGACACCTAAACCTGTCACTATCTGACGGACTATTACTTCATATTGGCCAGAACAATACCAAGACTAGTATAAAAAAATATGAGCAAATTAACACCAACTGGTGATTTTTAACTATAAAGTGATTTTTATCAATGTATTTTTACCTTTACCGAATCATCCTCGATTGTCTTTAATTCAGGAGGAGGATTAAAAACTACTGGTATCGACTGTGGAGGGGGATCCACAGAAAGTTGTGTAGGAACTATGGGTCCACCGATGATTTCCATATTCTGAGGAGGTGGAGGTACGTTTAAAGGTGGTGGCACATTGGGAGGTTGTAATGGTGGCTAAAATGTTAAAAACAATGAATCACCACAATGTCCACTTAATAATCAATTATTTAGGAGCCTTCTGATTTAATAATTCTGTGGTCGGCGCTTAAAAAGTAATAAGTCGATATTACACATTTTTGGAAAATGGCGCTGGAAAATTTTGGGACACATCAACAAGGATTTTTAGAATTCAAATCGACGATCTTTTTAGGAGATTTGGTCCTGTAAAAATTAAAAAATATGTAGACATATTTTGTTTTAACTGTTTTTTGTTACAAAATTTTACTGTTTATGTTTAATTATGTCCTTTTTGTCTTTCGCGGTTACCCTTGTATTATTATATATGTTTTTTGTACCTTATTTTTATTACTTTACAACGTATATAGATTTAGATCCTTTTAACTGCCTAAAATATACACTCTAAACGTATCTTGACTAAAAACTCCATTTACTTAAAAAAATACTTGTGACCTTTTAAGCGCCGGCGACAGAATTATTAGAAGTAAATATTAGTCTGAGTGAATTAATAGGTTCAAACAAATCAAACAAATTAATAATGGATTAAAATAGTATTTGAACAAAAATATAAAGATAATATTTTTGAGACGCAATGAGCTGCTGAAACATATCAAATTCCCTTTATATAAATATTTTTACTAATTACGGGAAATGGTTTAATGGTTAAACTTTATATTCCAAGAAACGTATTTCCTGACATACACATATATTTATACACATACAATTTATATTGTCATGGTCACTCACAGTCGGTAGACGTGTTTTCGAATTGCTCCTAAGAATTTGTAATATAAAAGGGGTCTTTATTAACAAATATTACCATATTTTTGTAATAGTGGATGAACTAAAGTAGTAGGAAGTGATTGTGAAAAGAAATTAAGTGAAAAATTGCTTGTGGAACCAAGAAAACTTGAAAATATTCTGTATTGGTATAGCAGTCCACACACGTTAATTTTTTGATGCCTACAAAGAATTCAAGGACGAGAACGCTAGTCAACAGATGGACGAAAAGTTTGTAGAAGAAGTTTTTCTAAGGAAACCCAACATTATTAATGCTTTATTAACTGAGGCCGTTTGAAAAGAAAGGGTGGAATCTAATGTCACACCCAAATCTTTTACCTCTGTAATAGTATCCAGTGTTATGTCATTGATTTTATAGATATATTCAATAGGACTATGTTTTCTGTTGAAATTGATTGCATGACATTTACTTGTTTTTAATTCCATTCCATTAGTACTACACCATTGGACCAAGTTATCCAAGTCTTTTTGAAGGCAAATACAATCATGTAAGGAATTTACATGCATGAATAATTTTAAATCATCTGCAAAGCAAAGGAACTGAGAATTCTTAAAACAATTTTGGATGTCATTGTATATATTAAAAAGTAGAGGTCCCAAATGTGACCCTTGAGGGACACCAGATGTAGCGGTAAAGCCAGAGGATAAGAAGCCAGAAACACGAACAATTTGAATGCGGTTTGTTATAAAGCATTCGATCCATTTCAGAAGATTACCACCAATACCAATGTTACTAAGCTTTCCAATCAAGCAACTGTGGTTAACCCTGTCGAAAAATCAGTATATATAGCATGAACTTGATCATTAGAATCTAAGACATTCGATAAGTAATCAACATACGACAACAGGTTAAGTTCAGTGGACTTTTTGGAACGGAAACCAAACTGCTGATCTATGATAAAAGGATCAAGTAGTTTCGATAAATACTTTGTAATAATACTATCAAAGAGTTTAGGAATCACACTTTGAATGCATATTGGCCTGTAATTAGTTACATTTGATTTGTCGCTTGATTTGTAAATCTGTACAGTAAAACTTGATTTCCAGTAATTAGGAAACATTCCATTATGAAGCGAAACATTAAAGATAATATGCAGTGGACAGGACATAACAAAACAATAAGTTTTCAATAAGGAAGGTGGCAAGCCATCAGGATCTGATCCCTTACTCATATCTAAACAGCTCAGATGTTCAAATATTTCTAAAATAGATATTTGATAATTTGCAACATTTAAATGGGTTGAATATGGTTTATCATAATTATGGCATGGTTGATTGCTATAGACTGAGCTAAAGTAGTCCTGAAACATATTAGCTAAATCTGTACCCATAGAGCATCTAGTGTTGTTATAGTACATTTCGTTGGGTAACTCATTACTTTTTCTTTTTGAATTAACAAAATTCCAAAATGTTTTAATATCATTACCAACAGATGATTCAGTAAGTCTAATGTAATCATTGTAATCCTGTTTAGACTTTAGTTTACATTAAGAGCGCAAGTTAGAGAATACCATGTAGTCGTTAGAAGATCCACTAAATTTAAATCTAAGGTGCGCCTCCTTCTTTAGAATTATGAGATTTTTCAATTCAGGTAAAAACCATCTGGGAAATCGTCGAGCGGATAATTTTTTCAATGGTACAAAGGAATAAATGCCAGAATACACAGAATCGTAAAAATATTTACCATTTCATCAAGTGATTTATTTAAGAATAGTGAATCCCACTAAATTAATCCCAGATGATGTTCAATGGATCGAAAATCTGCGAATATGTAATCATAGTAATCCTCATTAGGTACATATGACGAGTTACAATAATTTACAGCAAGGTTCAAGTGTATAAGTAACGGGGGATGATATTTATCGACATTAATTAGAGAATCACTAGCGAGAGAGGTGGTTGTTGAAGATTGATAAGAAAAAACTAAATCTAAAGTAGTATTGTTATCGGGTCGGTGGTGTAGCGGTCTAACGCGCTTATATTCATTTATAGGCAAGTTTATGAGTCAGAGACTGCTGGGCTTCGAATCCCAAACCAGACCATGTGGATTTTTAATTAAATTGCATGGTTCGGTTTAGGATTTGATGTGTGCCGTATTAATAGAAATTCAATTTCTGTTGATATGACATGCAGATTATAAAATCGCCATGCATTACCGTCTCGATGATGGTGGGTGAGGTTTTTCGGGTTTCCCTCACCTGTAAGTCAAATGGCACCATCAATCATCTTTAAGTCGCCCCGGAGCAAATAATAATAATAGCCGTCCCTTTCCCCGCACAAGCTCAGCTTTTGGGGTTAAAATTCACTCGTCAGGGGGTGAATTAGGGAGAGTATTATTATTAATCATTCCGAACTGCATTGTTCTGAAAGAAGTTGTGAAAAGCACACATATTGGAGATAGTATTAATCGCAGCAGTTTCATCAGCTCTAGTTCCAGGTCCCAAGGAACTAGAGCTAGATATAAACGTTTTATAATTTTAAAAGTTTTATCAAAAAACTATAGTTTCCAGCACTAATACCAAATTTTTATTTATTTTTAAGTCTTTATTAAACCTAAATGTGATTTATTTTCAATAAACTCATTTTTACCTGCATTCCACCAGGAAGAGGCGGAGGAGGGGGTCTCACTATTTGTGTCCGATGTGGTGATGTGCTTCGGCTTTGACTTGGTGAAGCTGCCTGACTGACTAGTGGTGAAATGGTGGTAGGTGCGGGGAAAGGTGGAACCTAAAAATGATTTAAATAAATTTTGGGTGCGCAAAACTTTTTTGTTAACTTTTGGGAAATAAAAAACGTTTCATGAAAATTGCTCCTTGTTTTAATAAAAATAAAACATTCTAATCAAAGAGTGATGTATTTACATGTAACGTTCAACTTTTCTTGGTAATATTATTTATTAAAACAAATGCTGGAAAATTGCTAAAAAAAAAATAAATAAAAATGAGTACTATAAAGTAATAATACTGTTTATTTACAAAAAAAAAACAGCAATAATACAAATTTATTTTTAAAGGGGATAGATGTAAATAAACAATGGTGTTCCTGTAAAAACCAATGGTTGTGAATGGATTGAACTTGATTTCCAACTAATGAATGTTAGTAAGAAATATAATACCTAAATTAAAAATACCATATTTTGATCAAAGGACAATACTTATTTAGTTATATAGTATTAGTATTAGGTATATAGTATTCTAGAGATTGCGGATACATAATGCATTCCAGAGATTGCGGATGCATAGTGGCAATATAGGGACGACATGAAAATAAAATAAAAAAGTTTGTACCTATTTGGCATATGATTATTTTGAATCGAGCAAATAATGAATATATTTCCTTTTAGTATCAGCTAGGAATTCTTTGAAAATTTTTTTAATGAAAATTGTGGAATTAATCGTTTTAAGATATATTTTATAAATTTCTGGTAGTGAATTAAAAAGCCTTGGTATCAAGTAAGTAAAACACCTTTGTCCTAGAGTCTTTCTTGACGACGAGATTTTAAGGAAATGGGAAGTTTTTTGTCTAGAACTATATCTGTGATTTTTATCGTATAGTACTTTATTTCTATTTTTAAATGCTGAAATTAAGATAGAATGGGCGAATAGTTGGCCAATATCAAGCACTTGAGATTCTTGAAAAAGTAAATCTGTTGAGAAAATAAGAAATTTTTTTGAATCATTTCCAGTATACGTTTCTGAATTATCTCTAATGCCCTTAGATGAACTTGATAAATCCCACTCCATGCTAGTATTCCATACTGTAGCGGGTAGCCTAGACTCAACAAGTGAGTAGTAAATTATTTTTAGGTGATTTATACTCAAGATTATACTAAAATATTTAAATTTTAAAAGTAGACATCTTAATGTTTTTGTAATATTTTGAATATGCTTTTCCCACCTTAAATTACAATCAATAATGGGGTCTATTCTGTAACAATTCCTTTATATTTAACGGCCTTTAAAAATATTGGCGGCCTATAAAAATATGTTCGTATTCGTTAATTTACTTCATTAACAATCTACAGGTAGAATGCTGTGAATATCCAATGAACATTAGAAGAAACATTTTAGCCAGCCGATTTTTAATAACAATTGATGCAAAAAAATCCACTCTTATTTCAAAGATACACGAATTATTCATAGCAGATTTATGTAACAAATATTGGATAAAGAAGAAAACTCCATGCTTAGCTAAATGCTATGAAAATCTACAGGAATATGAAAACTCCCTTTACAAGACAGAAACAAATAAAATATACGAAATAGATTTTAACAAAATAGACAAAATTAAAACTTACTACCTAAGAAACTATACAAATTTTCCAAACATAAGAAACAGTCTTTTTAAATCTGACGTTAACAACTTATTTAAGAATTATTATTATATTTTTACAGATGCCTCTAAAAGCAGCGAATCCGTTGGTTGTGCAATCTACGACGAAAATGCTAACTACAGCAAAATGTTTAAACTAAATTCACCGATGAGCATATATACGGCAGAATCATTAGCATTGCTAGAAGCACTAAATTATATTACAACCATACAACATACTCAATTTGTCATTTTTAGCGACAGTAAAAGTGCACTGGAAAAGATTAGCAATATAAAACCGCGGTCCAAAATAAATTATATCGAAGCTAAGATAATACTTAAAACTGACGCTTTAAAGTTGGAAAATTAGTAGTTTTTTCGTGGGTAAAAGGTCACTGTGGAATAGATGCCAATGAAAAAGTTGATAAACTAGCCAAAAATGCTACGGACTTAGATACCATAACACAATACCTTTGTACAGCGGACGACATTAAATCCGTTATGGCTAAACTATATAGAACAGAATGGATTAATAAACATAGAAATCATACAAAGGGTCAATATTACAAAAATATTCAACCAAATATTTTAGACAAGCCTTGGTTTTCTAAAATCACAGTCACAAAAGCAATGGTAAAATCTATATGTAGATTAAGATTTAACCATTCCCTTGTACCGTCTCATTTAAACAAAATTAATATGAACGATAACCCAAATTGTTCCTGTGGGGAGTTTGGCGATACACAACATATAATTCTAGGCTGTATAAATTTTACAAACGAAATAAATGTATTTTTAGATAAATTGTTAAAAATTCCAGGCATCCATCAACCTAATAATTTAAGCTATTTAATTTCAATCAACGATAATTCCGATCTATACCAACTGTTGTAAGCGCATTTGTTAAATATTAATGTTAAATTGTAAATGTAAAATTATATTATAAATCCTTTGTATTTTACCTTTGTTCAAACCCTTCAAACTTACCGTGGTCGTCCATGTTATTGTACAAATCGTCTAGAAAGACCGTTAGGCGTAAAATGTGTCCCTGTTTATGTTTCCTCTGGGGAGAAAAAAAAAAAAAAACAAAAAAAAAAACAGAAAAAAACAAAAAAAAAAAACAGAAAAAAACAAAAAAACAAAAAAAAAATCAAACAAAAAAAAAGGGAATTTAAAAAATATGATTTAAAAAAAATTGGAAAAAAAATTAATTTACTTATATTACAAATTTTAGTTAGTAGGAATTACACAAAAATAAAACATTGTAAAATCAAAATAAGGCGAATGGATGTAAAATCCGCAGTCATAGAACCCCAAACAAACAAGCAAGCAAGTTAATTTACTTCTGTCATTATTTAAACAGATTTCTTTAAGATAGTCCTCTAATGTATTTTAAATATTTTAAAGGCCAAATATAAAGGAATTGTTACAGAATAGACCCCAATAACCCCTAAATATTTGATACGATTCGTTTTGTTTATATTAATATCAGAATTATTGTTTTTAATCGTTTGATAGTCAGGCAGGTAGTTAGCATACGATGCAAAGGGTATAAAAAAAGTTTTGTCGAAATTGATTGTTAACAACTTATTATTAAACTATTCAATTATTTTTATCATATCCACTTCAATATTCTGTTTCAGTTCTTGCCATATGTGTGAGAATTATACAGAATAACTGTGTCGTCAGCAAAACGAGTAATTTCCCCAGATATTTCTAAATTTAGCAAACTATTTACATAGAGTAAAAAATAAAAGTGGGCCCAAAATAGTTCCTTAAGGCACATCATACGATACGTTAGTTAGATCACTAGTTGGTGTGATATGCCTCTAATTCATATATTTTCCAAGGTATCCAACAAATGAGTGTGTGACACTGTATCAAACGCCTTGGCCAAATCTAGGAATATACCTAATGTAGGAGTAGCTGTATCTATTAAAAAAAATATATTTTTTTAAATTTTGACTGCACCCGAAGATGGTAACAAAGTTTTCCGAAACATACGTAGTGCTGTGCTAACGATAGAAAATAAAATTAATGATCAAATATACCAAGAAAAAATTATATTCATATAAAATTCTGCTACGGTCAGGAAATTATCCTTATTTAATTAATAGCCTTTGCCTGGACGTCAAGAGACCTATATGGAAGATAGAAAAATACTTTAATTGAGATACCATCCCATCCTGAGGAATTTTTGTTCTTAATATCTGATAATATGTCTTTAATTTCATAAATTTACAAAAAAGAAAGTAGTAGTAATATTGGTTGCCTAGATGTTTGTAATTTCTTACCAAAACACATTTTTATAAATAATTTAGTCTAAATTAGAAAAAATATTGTTATAACATGTTACGAAATGCATGTGGATTTGTAGTTTTTGATAACAAGAATCCACAACCCTTCAAGAATGGTTAAAATGATTCTGAAATCCCATGAAATGGAATGAATTGCATATATTGCAAAAAAAGCATAGATTATAAAATCGCCTTTGTGGCTTACAGAGAAAAAATACCGAGAAAAATACAGTTAGGTTGACATTGTAATGTTTATTAAAAAAAGGTGGAGATGCACTTTAAGGAAAGAAGTAATAGATGCAGGCCAAGATAGGACACTGTTACTGTTGACATAAAGGAAAAGGGAATGGCTTAAGACAGTGGGGATAATACTAAAATGTCAAGATGTTGATACTTCTAACTTGTTCTACTTGTAAGTGTTTTTTAGTTCTACATAAATTATGAGAATACGTTTGATATTTAATCTATCTTACCTCCGGAGCACCATAAGGAAATCCTGGTCTATTCCATAGAGGAGTCATTGGAAAATCTAACTGTGGGGGTGGTGGCATTGGTGGTAGACCAGGTGGAGTGTGAAATATCGCAGTTGAATCGCCACATGTTGTTGGAGCAGTCTTAACTGGTACCAATGGAACTTCCAAGGGCTAAACATTTATTTACACATTTGACTAATATTACTAATATAATGATCAAAAAGATTCAAATGGTACAGTCAAAAGCAACATTTTTATTCATGAAACATCAAAAAAGCAATCTGTTAATATGAAAATGGAGACATTTCAGATTCAAGTAACTATTATGATACAAATAAAAACAATTCATACTTTACATATGAAAATATTTGGCACAATTAAATTATTAATACATCAATGTTTGCTTCTATACAGTACATTAAGTTTAGAATATTGGAGAACAGTCTAGAAAAACAATAGCATTGAATAGAGAGAAATAGAGCTATACTTGTTATCCCACTACTGTGGTAGATGTGTCACCATGTTTTTAAACATCTAATCACGTAGGCAGATTAGACTGATTAGAATAAATTTTCACATTCTTATTTTAGAATTCGTTATATTTTTTGAATTAATGAATGCCATTTATTTTAAGGTATTTTCCAGCAAAAACTGAGCATTTTATTTGTAAGACATAACAATAACTACATAACTTTCCCAATGTTAAACAACAAGCGATGTACACCCCAAAACAGTTTGTGAAATGCTGAAATTTGTGCTGTGCTATGATCACTGACTGCGGGCAGCAGTGTCTGCCTCCTTGTCATCAAAATGGAGTAGTTAAACAAGCTTCTTTCTTTATTTTACTTACATCCAAATATAATTAAGTGTATCATCTTTATTTCTCGAAATTCCTAGGTTAACACTGTATACTGTTTTATTCTTGGTTTTATTTCAATTTATTTAAATTAAATTGAGATCACTTACAAAAAATTGGCATATTATATTAGATTTATAAATTGGATTTACAATTTTGTTAAATAATGCATCTAAATTGGAGTTCTGTATATGCAAACATAGTTATTATTTATTTAATAGTTAAAGGGCAAAGTAAAAAAAAACAAAATTATGGTTAAATTCCAAATTATAAATCAATAAATTTTTTGTCAAAAATTTCTACTATTCAGGAAAAAAAAATAAAATAAAAACAAATTGTCATTTTCGAAACTGCAATGAGAATACCTACAGATTCGACCATTTAATTTTCTGAAGCAACTTTTTATCACATATAACTATTATTAGTTATATTTTAATTTTCCAATATTTTAACTTCATTGTACTATTTTGGAGTCTATCTCTGTGGCTTGTTTTTAAAAGGGCCAAAATTTGAACATTTGAGATATAATATGAGAGCATATAAAATTAACTGCAGCTTACATGTACACGGAAACACCACCAATGGAGCTAGTGTAATGATTGGAATTATTATTAGTAAAAATTTAAAGAATAGACAAACTTCTAAAGGTTATAAATGTTTAAAAGTATCGTACCAAAAGTAAACTAAACAATAATTGAATGGTCTGGAAATAAAAGGGTTTAAGTGCATTTTTCTGCAAAATAAACAAAGTGCGATATGCTCTAAAAGTTAACTCTGCTTAGGGGTAAAAAGATTTAAGTAAATTTCACGACTCCTGGCGTCATCTTCCATGATCTTAGTGAAACACTAAAAATATTTGCAGTTTTCTACTATGGTAAAACGGTTCAGGTGCATTTGAATCCTTTTACTACTAAAACTTTGTTAGTTGCAGTGGTGGCCAAAATAGGAATAAAAATATAAGTAAACATTTTAGTTTTATCGTTTAAGCTACTAATATAGACGAGATTCACCATAAGTTTCTAGAACCTGGACACACTTATATGGAGTGTGATCACAGCTTTGGCTTAATCAAAAAAAAAAAAAAAAAAAAAAAAAAAAAAAAGGCAAATTCCTCAAGTTTTTGGCCCATCAGATTGGCAAAATGTCATAAGAAGCACATCCAAAAATTTCATAGTAGGACTAGAGAAGATTTTTACTCTCTTCCGCTACTTCACCAAATGATGAAATATCCAGAAGAGAAACTGATGGTTATCCTTTGAAGTGGAGAGAAATTTTATGGTTTCTGTACAAAAAAAAAATAAGAGGCAATCCTTTGGATACAAAGGTACCCTAAATAACGGTACTGAATATTGGATATGCATAATGGGAACATCTCAAGTTGGACGTCCATACAGAAACCTGCTTACCCTACTTGACTTTATTCCACCAGTGAATCATGCATTTTATAAAAAATTCAAACAAGATGGAGAAGCAGTGAAACGAATCAATCAACAAGCCATCAGAATGCCTTTCAATGAAAATGAAAGCTAACCAAATGCTGACGTAGACCAAATAGAGGACACAGCTGTTCCAGACAATGAGCCACATAGTGTGTAACATTTTATAATTCCATTTAAAAATGTTATTTTAATTGTGTGACATCCTGTATAAATTAGTATCAGATTGATTTACCATTCAATTATCGGCGCCAGCAATATGCTTAGAGAGGGAAATTTCTCTAGGTGGGGATCTGGCAGGCTCCCAATTTTAAAATCTTTTCATTAAAATTAATTTCTCATCTGATAACTTGAACTAAAAGTTGAGTGCTTAGACTGCAAAATATAGTGGTAAGTTTTTTAATAATGTCATTTTAAAGATATCTCAGTAAAAATTATATTTCTACTTATTTTTATTGTTATTTATTTTGAAAGTCAATTTAAATTTATTAAATATGCTTTACTCAGTTTGTGAGCTGAATTTACACATTGTCTATATTAATTAGTTTTTTGTTATCTGGATTTAATTTTAAAAAAAGTTTAAAAGTTACAAGAGCCTCGTGAAAAACAGAATTTATTTTTGTTTAGGAAGCGAATGTAAGCAGTCTCTTTCTCTCTCTCACGTTATAATGTTCTCCTTCATACTGAAAATTCACTGCTAGATACTGCTACTTGAACAGAAACTATGTTCAAATTCTTCAATTGGATGTTTTGGAGTTAGAGAGGCTACCGAGGCTATCGTTGATGGCGACATTCCTAACTACGAAGATCTACAGATATCTACATAGCGGTAAATAATTCACGAGGCTATTAAAGAACTATTGATTTTGGTATGATACGAGTTTTAACTTTATAGTGGTTTGTACCAGTATGATAAAAATCATTATCTAGAAAGTTTCAGTATTTTTTTTTTTTGTAAAATAATTCATGTCGTATAATTAAATAAACAAATTCATTTATATGTTAAATCTTATTTTTTTAAGGTTACAACAATTCTCTTTTACTCAAATTAAATTTTATGTAAGTTTTTATTAATTCATTTTTGATAAAGCTAGATTTTATAATTCTCACTAGCTTTCTAAAAATAAAAAAGAGAATTATTGGCGCCCCTCTCTCCCAGAAAATTATTATCCCAGAGGTGTCTATTAGAAAAGCCAAATTCACGACCGAGAAAACTATGGTCAATGTGCTCATTTCTTTTTAAATTGATTAAAGGTAAGTAATGTTTGGTGTTAAATTTCTATGAGCTAGTCAAAATTTCTTATAAGTGTTTTAAAATTAGCATCTTATTATAAAGTAACGCCGATCTATTACAAGTGATGAAGAAAATATTGCACTGGATTTAGATTATGAATAATAAAATGTATCTGTAGTCTGTATACTGTAGATTTATTTTTAAAATAAGGTTTATTAAATATTTTCCCTTGAATCATTTTACAACTTTTTCCTCAAGTGTAAAATGGTTGAAATACAATTTTGAAAAAAATAACGCTTGATATAAAATCTTAACACATTCTTTTTTCCTTATCATATTTATATGCTTTTAAGTGAAATAACTGTCGCAAAATATCGTTTCAAGCCTTATCCAAGAATTTTCACCAACAAAAAAGGTTTGGGGTCAATTATCTTAAAACCATGAAAAGTGCACTTGAACCGTTTTACTTCCAGGTCCCTCAATTATTATTACAACTTAGATTGAATCAAATAAATATTGAAGGATAATACACCTAAAGGTCACTCTAGAGGTGACCTTGACCCTATGTCACAAAGCACCTTATTTTGTAAAGTTTTCTATATAGAAGTTCATTTGGCTTATGACAGTAGACTAAATGTATTATATAAAACATTACCATTCTACCTCACTTTAATTATTGTTTTATAATCTTTATAAAAATCAAAATAAGTTGAACAGACTGCAGAATAGAGCAATACTAATATTATTAATAAAATGCTTTAAACTATGGATTGGGTGCCAATCAAAACTTTTTTATCAAGGAATGCATTATATTTTATTTATAAAATCAAATAAGGGTTACTTCCAATGTACCTAAACAACCATTATCCAATACGGAAGAAAAATAACTAAATTCAAGTCACAGATCAATATTTCTTCAGAAACAGTAACAGGGTTAGTTAGTTTTAATCGTATATGTATTATCTATGTTTTGACTCATGAATACAGTGTGTCTACGTAAGTTGGCTACATAAAGAAAACTTTTTATTATTAATTTTATAAAAAAAAATGTATTCTTCATAAAATATTGTGCATGATTTTAGTTTTAGACCATGTACAATTATTTATGTACATTTTTTTACTAAAAATAATAATAATAAAATAGTTTTCCATATGCTGCCAACTGTCTTTTATTATAATTTTAAGAAAAAAAGTTATTCATCATAAAAAGTTCTTCATGACATCATAAAACCTAAAATTCAATCATCTGACACCAAATTTTATCAGTTATATACGAGGTTTTAAAAAAAATAAAGTACTACTTTACACTTGAGCAAAATGTATATTTTATGACGCACCTCGTATATGGCTCAAAAAATGTAATATCTGATGGTTGAATGTTAGATTTCAGACTATGCAGAACTTTTTATAAGAAATATATTTTTTTAATCAAATTAATAATAAAAAAAAGTTTACCATATGTAGTGAACTTACATAGACACACTGAATATATTTTTTACTAAAATTATATCTAGTGATATTAACAAACTAAATCGATTTTATCCAAAACATTTTGGACATACATTTGTCCTCTTAGCAATCAATATGTACCTTATAACTGTTTTGTAGTAAACTTGAGTGGGCAATCTTGTACTTTAGGGGGCTTGTAATGCATATGTCCATACCACTCTGCACTGAAGTCTTGAAAATGAATTTTACACTTGCCACATTGTCATATTTCCATTTTTGTTTTGTCACCTATTATTGTGGTAAACTTGATTGATTATTGTGTGGTTATTAAAATGTAAAATAAAAATCATTGGTACAGGTCGACTACAGCCCTTTTTTTATTGTAACTCCCAATAAAATTTTAGACAATGTTGTGGTTCAGAAGAGGTTGTGGTATAATATATTGTAATATACCTAATATAAAATCTTATCTACTCTTTATATTTTTTTACAGTCTCTATTTGAAAATCCTACAGTTTATATCGCCACACCTGATTAAATTTCTTTTAATTTTGAGGGCAAGGAAAATCTGTATTTCATGAAAAAAATTAACCATAATAATCTAAAATTTAAGAATATTTTTGTTTATTGCTAAAAATTTTCCTTGCCCGCGGAAAATTTGTTTTTTCCTGGGGTTCAAATATTAGTATATCACTTGGCAACCATATAACGATTCCCATTGTCAAAGCGAGTAGCAATGGTGTGGACCAGAGATAACAGGAGATGTAACTACAAACCAATATTGTGCTTCACACCACATGTCTCTTCAGTCCTGATCTACAACTGGAGCGTATCTCCTGTTATCTTTGGTGTGGACATTGAAATTCCCCTAAACTACAAGATCGCCCATGAGTTGTTACGTGCATCAGTTAAATAGATTTGATATCTTTTGAATTCAAAATCATGTAAGATTTTAAAAATAAATGTAAGTATCACCTTATTTTTATCCCATAATGTAACTTCTGTTCTGTCACTTCTCAGTTGATTCAAGTAAAAAAGGTAACAACAATACTTAAATATAATATTCTTACCTTCAGTGTTGGATATCCAAATCCAGGAGGATATCCAAGAACACTATGTTTAGCAGATACCCTATATTCCCTATACTCAACTAAATTCAATAGCACCTTACTGAAAAACTGTTTGTGTTCAAATGTAAATGCAGGATGGTGTAATGCCATTGTATATAACAATAAAAATTCACTATGTAACATTTCATCATGCTCTTTATCTTTTAAATACTCTTCAATAGAGTCTGTCCTTAATAACTTCATAAAAAACCAATTGGCAACACTATAGTTTCTGGATGAAAGCACTGAAAGACATATTATTATCCTATGCCGCACACTCTCGTCCAATATGCCTGGGTTGAATGACACATCCTTAGATAATTTTTCTAAATCGTTTGCCGTAATCGTGTGTGCCCGTAAATCTAGATAAGTATGCTTTCCTAATTCTTCAATGCAGGATCCAAAGAAACGCAGTTCAAATGGTAAACACATATTTAGTAACTCATACATCAAATCTATTCTATTATGACTATCCAAGTCCTTAAACCATAATAAAACCTCCTCTTTACACACCATTTCCAGACTACATTGATATTACTGTAGGAATTTCTGCAAAATTAAAACATACTTAAAAATATAGAACAATAGGATTAATATAAGATATAAAAATTAATTGGGAAGGAGCATCTTTTTATACTGGTGTGACAACAGACATGAGTTGAGCCATGAATCCATAGGTGGGCCATGAATTAATTTATTAAACACAAATACAAGAAATCGTCTGTATCTAAATTACACAATTTTTTTTTTTTTGTAACAGGTAAAGAATTACAATATTTTACAGCTTAATGTTAGATATTTGCATAAATTTTGATATTTTTTTAACATTACTGTAAGACAGAAGCTTAAAAAATATATCAAAAAGTGTAACAGGAACTATTAAATATTTTGGGATATCTAAATTCTCTAAAAATGTATAACTATTATAATTATTCTGACAATTCAAAAAATATGTTGTTTCTTCTTTAAATTACAACATAAATTAAATTATTAAATTGTTTTACTAATTACAAGTTATTTACCTTTAAATCAAGCCCTTATATTAAACACAAAAAATCTTTTCCAGATCAAATTGCAATTAAATTAAGTTTTTTTTTGTTTTAATTTGCTGAAATTTGATTTTTATGCAATGTAGAGCTCAGAATATTTAAAGAAGAAATTGTGTGATTTAGATACATACGATTTTTTGCAGTTTGTGTACAATAAATTAATTCAATGCTGAGCCATGGATTTATAGTTTAGTCATGGATTCATAGCCCAGCCATAGGTTAATAATTAATGCTGTCGATCTGTTTCCAGCATTAAACTCATGCCTAGAATTCATGGCTGTTGTCACACCAGTTCATTTCATGTGTACTAATTGTTTTATAGGAAGATGATTATAAAAGCAAAATATGCTTCAAACTTCAGCTATTTATGTAGATTTATACTTCCCCTATTTGTAATTATTTTTTTAGGAGAATACAGCATGACAAGATTGAAATGGCAAGTCAGAATTAAATGTGCACTGGCAAATCAAAAAAACGGGAGTAGTTATCTCAGTCAATGGCTGAACAGTGATCTATTTGTGTTCATTTGTGTTAACTAAGATAACTCCTCCCATTTGAATCTTGTCATACTGTACCTAAGTAGGGGAGTGTGGTATATATTGGGACATTTTTTTCTTCAGGCCATATTTTAGTTAATTTTAATTAAAAAAAAATCTGTCTCAATATGTCATACTTGTTGGTATTGGTTACCTAAAAATTTGTTTTTACCAACAAACTGTTTAAGGTATAAAGAAAAGTCAGGTGTCTTAGTATACACTACCTGTCCTCAATAAGAACCACCCAGTGGAACTTAATAATAATAAACGCTTTTATTTTAATAATCCTCGGCGGAGTCCAGCATAGCTGTTCCACTCAACCGAGTACTGAATACAAACACTTTATATAATTAAAATAGACATTATTATTTAGATTTAAATTAATTGACGTTTTATATAGGTAAGAAAATTAACAATAAATAAACACAAACCATCTATATAAAAACAAAAGAATTTTTTTCAGTACTTTAAAAGTTTCCTATAGTTTTATTTTTAAATTGTATGAGAACGATCTCTGGTACAGAGTTCTTCTTCTTATGTTTAGGTATAACAAGAAGGTGGCATGCTACATCATTGGACAGCAATTTAATTCATATTAAAATGTATTTTTTTAAATCTGAACTCCAAATATTTTATAAAATCTTAACTACAAATGAAATATGAAACAATTTTACAAAAATAATAGATATATTATCAGTAAATCTTTCAAAAAATTTCAAAATACCTAACTATTGCATTTACTAAAATCACCATGGTAGTTTGGTTTTGGTAGCTTTCAAGCTATGTCTTCTCTTCCTAATATATATTAATCTTTTGTTTCAGGGAAGACAAACTTTGCATTCTCAAACTTTAACAAGTCCAATCATATACCACAACAGAGTGTCCCAAAATATATCACTATGTTCAACTTTTTTTTTCAAAAACCTGTTAAATGTTTTTTTTACTAGATATACACCTTAGGTATTATTACTAGTATTGATTTTTAATGTTAAACACCTCTAAATAGTTTTATAAAAACACAGAAAAAAAACATCACTACCAGGAGTACCAAGAAGAGATTTGACCATATTGTGGTGTCAATTAATGTGAAATCTGTGATTAATACATTTGGTTGACGTAAAAGGTACACTGTAAAGGATAAATAATTCATCTACTGTTTAATGGAAGGCACTAGATTGCTTTGGCCCAATATATACTATGTACCATATACCACTTTCCCCTACTTATGTTTTGAAAAAGACAAATATTTAACTTATTTTTTTATAACTAAATAATTTTTTGCTCATTGTTCAATACTTTTCTAAAATCACTTACTTACTTGAGCTTTGTAAAAAAAATACAATGAAAAAAATGTTTTGTAAGATCTTACTCAGATAAAGCCTAATTTATATATTTTATGTTTCAACTAATTTTTTTTTTAAGTTTTTGTCAAATATTTAATTTTTTCTGGCTTAATGCTGATATCTCCTCACAGAATTTGTCTCTTGGCCAGCTAAACTATTTTATTACTATAGATGGTTATAGCATTATAGCAAGGGTACTATGAAACCACACTGTCCTTGCTTATTTTCTGACTGTGGCAAGTGTGGCATCATATTGATGCCTCGCTGTCTCAAGAAGGACAAGCAGTGAGCCATCTGTTAAATGCCACACTGTACTTAACGTGTTAATAAAGCTAAATTGCTATTTAAAAAATAGCTAAGTCATCACTTAGTGGAATAAATTGTTAGCTACCCCTCTACTGGTGGTTTAGTGGCGTGTTAATCTAATAGGAATTTAATAATTATTCTTTTAAACCAATCAACTCACTTATTTCTTGTTTATTGATCTTAAAGTAAAATAGCTTTTTAACATTTTGTATAGGTTTAAAAAATCCTTGAAAAAATCTTGAAAAATCAACTTCTTATATTAGCAAATTCCTTATAGTAAAACACAATAAACTTTTACCAGTTGTATGCAACAATTTAATTTTTTTTACCTAACTGAAGATACCTAGAACATTGAATATATTCCTACCATTTGCTTATATACCCAATGTAAAAATGAGCATGCACTTAAATATTTATTCAATTTGTAGTTTTAAGTTATAAAATGTCCTTTTCTACCCATACAAGTGCTTTTGTAAGATGTTATAAAAACTCGTAATCGTGTATATGTATTTAGCATTCAAGATTTCCAAATGACAATAGTAGGGTCAAGTGTTTGGTGTTTTAAAAGTGTATTTTATATTTAAATGGAAGTGGGGTTTTGTTCAGTTAATTGGTAATTTTGAATGGAACAGTCCAAATTGAAAAAAAAACAAACTGTCACAATCCAAGATAGGGAGACATGTACCTCAAAACGAATATTGTTCACCTACTGACAAGTAAAAAGACGATATTCTCAAACATGTTTTCGCATTTTAAAATTTCAAATACCTATACAAGTAAGTATTTATAAATGAATACTTGTTCTATGTACCTTTACAAGATCAACTACATATTTATTGTGATAATTTACTTCATTAATTATAATTTTATAGTTAGTGATTAAACTTCAGACAAATAATTGTTAGATAAAAGGGGTAGGTATGTATGTGCATAGCTGTTAATCTCTTCACAAATAAAGTAACTATATTACAAATAACGTTTTGTATTATATTGTGATTGGCATTTATATTTAAACATTTTAAAGCATGTATAAATACTTTAGGTACATATCTCTCCTGTAATCTTACTGCACAGTGGGTTTTTTGTTAATAAATAAATTATAATGATTATATTATTGACCATAACCTATAAGTACTCACATTAAATGCATCCAAAATCATTACAACTTGAAGGATTTATGTTTCAATTAGACTTCATTCTTTTCTGAGAAAACATTAATTGTTATATGCTAATATTACTAACATACTAACTAAAAAATTATCAGATTTTATGATGCTAAATAACATTGACAGGATGGCTGGACATCAGAATGCTTGATCAACAAAAATACACTTTTTTTCTTCGATTTACACTGGAATTCTTCACTGTTCTTCACTACTTTTTTATTATTTTAGGAAATATATTGCTCGTCTACTCTTATAAAAAAACTCGGGGATTTCGCACACTGTAGGTTGTTACGAAAATACTCTACTAACATCTGATTATGGCGGCAAAATAGTCGCAATTCAAAAATATGTAGATATTTTCTCTGGTATAAAATTCAAAGTAGCACAAAATATGTGTGTTGAAATATTACTGGCACAATAATTTATAAAATTTCAATTCATCTACTAAAAATACTTAAACAATATATATAAATTTTTTGAAAAATATTTCTGACCTAATTATATTCAAATAGGTCGACCTCCTACCTTCACCTTTTCAAATAAATTTTTTTTTCTCAATCTGTAAGGAATATCTTTATAATATAATTTTAGGCAAAACTCTTATTTTTATATATGATGTGAAGTAATCTATTTAGAAATTTTAAATAATATATAAACTTATTTTAATTTTTAATTTTATAATACTGATCAAGAGACAACCCGATACGTCATTATGTCTTTTTCTCTCCTATTATAAAATAGATGTATATCTTTGTTTATTTTAAGTACATATTTTACAACAAACGAACTGTCATCTTAAAGTGTGTTTCGAGAATCGATTTTTATCACGGAACAACAGAGTATATCTGTATTGTAGGCAGTACATTATACCGACGTGAAATCTGGGCTGCCTACAACTAGATGGTTATACAAGGTGTCCCAAAATTCGACTACAAATGGCCTAGTGTAAACTGTAATTATTATATATTGATGGTACTTAGAAAATTTATAGCCCTCGTCTGACTGCAAAAAGTGACACGTCGCGTGTTTTTTGTTTGATATTTGTAGCTTAGACTAGGTATTTGTAGTTGGGTACAGGGTATAAGGGATGATGAGGGGTGAACCTATGTCATGTCTCGTTGGTGGAAGCTGTCGTGTAACCTGTCAAATTCAAAATAATGTTTTCTATCGATTTTTTCGTTTTTTGCTGCCAATAAAATAATTTGCTTCTAGACGTCTATGACAAAAAAATACGTTTGCAAACATTTTTTGTCGTCCGGTTTTGCTACTTTCGTTGTAAGTGTAGGAATTTTTTTACATTGATAGTAGCAAAACTGCTTACAAATGGATTGTTTTATTCTTTAAGACATCTAGAAGCAAATTATTTCATTGCCCGCAGAAAAACGAAAAATCTATCGATAAGAAATATTATTTTGAATTTGACAAATTACACCCACCAACGGGACATACTACATATTGTGCACCCCCCCTCCTCTGTACACAACTACAAGTAGCATGCAAAAAACACGACATGCCACTTTTTGCAGTCAGATGAGGCGCTGTTTTAATAATAACAATAAAATATCCAACCCATGTGTCACAAAATAATACTAGAGCTTTTATCTGCGAAACACAATTACTGCTTTAACTAATACCACAACAGGCATTGGGTTATATCCGAAGAAAAAAGCAGGTACTGAAAATTATTTTCAACATTTTAGCTTTGTTCTTGCTTACTTACTTTCGTTCTTTTAGGACCCGTCAGTAAGAAATATACATTCTCGCTTCTAATCTCTAATAGAAGCTGCAGAAGGCGTATAACTCACTTTAAGATAATTTCTCCTTTTTAATAATTCCCCGCCTGAATTTTAGCCAGTGTTTTGAGCGTTAAGCTCTCTACTTTTTTATTTCTCTTACATAGTAACAGTAGGTGTTGCTAAGTCTCTCTCCAGCCAAATTATGTTAAAATAAATTGTACTAAAAATTGTAATCACATTTTTTATTTGTACACTTTTTTATTCAACAATAATACAAATACATAAAGATATATTGACAAATTTAAAACCATAGATGTATAAAAAAATAGTACACAAATGGCTGCCAAGTTCACTATTCTAGCGGATTTACAGTATTTACGATATAGGTAATAAACATAAAAAATTATAACTTAACAGAGTGGATGGAAAAGAATAACAAATATTTGCAAGCACATTTTTCTGTAAAAATTCATGACAATTTCAAATATATCTAAATAATAGCTATTTATGCAACCAATTACGAAATGCGTTATTTACAGCATTAGTTAATGTGTTACATACAATATTTTTTCTAATTTTGGCTGTAATATTTATAAAAATGTGTTTTGGTAAAACATTACTGACATCTAGGTAGGCAAGCAATGTTACTTTCATGTATTGTTAGTTGCATATGCATAACTTCATTGATTTTATGGACAGAATGAAAATCATATTAATTATTTATTCTCAACAACATTGACACCAGATGTTAAGTTTATCAAAATTCTATTTTTATGAGTCAACCTGTCCTTCTTTGATATAAACTTTCAATAATAAATATAATAATGTACTTTGATTTTAAAACCAAAAAAGTTTATTTTCAACGGTTTTATTTTCGCAACTGGTAACATAATGATTTATTTGGTTCAACATTATGCAACTGGTTGCGTAAAGTAGATCATTTTGACACTGGTTACGATTCTAAAAAATGTACTTTATATGTCAAAATTAGAAAATGTTTTTTTGCGTGTCACTGGTCACTGTTTTTTAATAAAAGGAAATAATAAACTAACGTGTCATAAAAACCAGTAATAAAGATTTCTAGTTAACTCAATCCGAAGAAAAGTTACAAGATTATGGATTTTCAACTTTTACCCCTTATGAAATTATGTATTCATTAATATTATATATAAATATAAAAATCAATATATTATTTTTAAATATTCCATTTTTTACTTAAAACTTATTTTCTTGAAATATGTTATAATAGCATATTTAGTTATTAGGAAAGTAAATGTGCTTTCAAATAGAAGTTAGTTTTTACCAAACACTCTGTGTAGTTCTTAATTGGTCTATTCTGGTGGTGGTGCTTCTGCGGCGCCTTGTTCCTCAGCATCAGATTCAGTAGGAGTCTCCGTCGGTTCTGCAGGAGCTGCTTCTGCGGGAGCTGCTTCTGATTCTGGTACGGCTTCAACGGGTGCTGCTTCTGCACCTTCTGTAGGCGCTTCTCCTTCTGCAGCAGCAGCTAAAAAATTTGAACAATGTTAATTGTTTTTATTTATTTAAATGTTAATGTATAATACGAAATTTTTTCGAAAAGTAATATTTTAGAATACTAATTTTTTAAATTATATAATTCTGGCTATATTTCTAATATATAATTGAAGAGAGTACCAAGCTCACTATAAGTACCAAATTCATAAATACTTATAAGATAATTAAGAACATATTTTAAATGTATTTTTTATAGGCTTAATATACATAAAAACCATTCATCTGGTTACTTTTTTCACCGAAAAAAAGGTGTCTCGGTACGGCCCTGATTGATTCAATATACTAGCGGTAAATTATTAAAATTACCATCAAAACTAAAACAAAAATATATTTGAATATTTTTAAAATAAAAGGGGACATCCCGTATATACTTTGACCTTGATTTGAATTCATGACAATTTACAGTGAGCAAAAACTGTTTTAATTTTAAAATCACGTCTTCCATGATTTTCAAGTCTCAAAGTGGACGGACCAATCAGGAAATTACTTGCATAAAATTAAAGATGGTGGGCGCTTGTAAGTGTTAAGACTAAATTTAAACATTTCAAAAAAAAAACAGTGACTTATCTTCATACGTGCTAAAAATATGAAAAATTATTTCTCCAACTCATGGTAAGTTCATTAGATATTATTATATAGTTTTAGATAGGTATTGAAACAAAATATGTGCCAAAGGTTTAGCTAGGGTGACCAGGCGTCCGTTCTCCCGGATTGTCCCGTTTTTATAATAGCAGCCCCTTGTCAAATTTACATGAATGTAGTTTTTATGCCTATCAAAAATAATTTCTAGATATTTTCAAGCATGTGTCCTGGTTTTAGCAATTTAAAATATGGTCATC
Organism: Psylliodes chrysocephalus; assembly: GCA_927349885.1. Taxonomy (NCBI): domain Eukaryota; kingdom Metazoa; phylum Arthropoda; class Insecta; order Coleoptera; family Chrysomelidae; genus Psylliodes; species Psylliodes chrysocephalus. The sequence goes on from OV651815.1 coordinate 92,650,727, forward strand.
CTAGGTTTACCACTAAATATCTAGATTTATTTGATAGGTACATCCATTTTTCATGAACTGACAACTAATTTTGCTTGCCTTTTATGATTGACTGGTGAATATTTCTCTTTTTATATCATCATGCATTATTAATTTTAGTATGTTTGCTAATTTTTTGTTTTTAAATAATGTCAATTTGTTGTGAGAAAATCCCAATTTTAAGAAATATAAAAACTCACTAGTAAAGTGCCCTATATAATCGATATGATTGTTAAATTATTGAAATTGTGTTAAATTAGATCCTAGATATTTATCTTTAATAATAATTATTAAAATAATAATAAACACATAACCGATTAGATCATTTAATTGACGCAAGGCCTATTAGCTCAGGTGGTAGAGTATCAAACTTTATCAACTTTGCCATTTGAGACCTGGCGAGCGACCGCGTTCAAATCCTTGCGGGGACAGAATTTTTTTTTGTTTTTAAGTTTTTTTTTTGTTTAGAAAATATGAAAATTGAATAAATACGATTATTGTTGATTATTTTTTTAAATACATTTTAATTATTATAATAACCAGGTTTTACATTTTTCGATGCAAAATATTGTACATCAATTGTGTGAAAAGTGATTTTCCACACTCGTGTGATAGTCGCACTCGGCTTGTGCCTCGTGCGACAATATTTCCCACTCGTGTGAAAAATGTCACTTTCTACACTCGTAATGTAATATACTATATCAAAGCAATTGCACCTTGATTGGGCCCAAATATTTATTTATGAGACCAGTTAAGAAATGCCTATTTTAATAATACTCTCCCTAATTCACCCCCTTACGAGTGAATTTCAACCCCTGAAGTCGACTAAACGACTTGTGTAGGGGAAGGGACGGCTATTATTATTATTATTTGCCGTGGCGCTCCGGGGCGACTTAAGGATGATTGATGGTGCCATTTGAATTACAGGTGAGGAAAACCCGGAAAACCTCACCCACCATCATCGAGACGATAATGTATGGCGATTTTATAATCTGCATGTCATATCAACAGAAATTGAATTTCCATTAATACGGCACACATCAAATCCTAAACCGAACCATGCAATTTAATTAAAAATCCACATGGTCTGGTCTGGGATTCGAAGCCCAGCAGTCTCAGACTCATAAACTCGCCTATAAATGAATATAAGCGCGATAGACCGCTACACCATCGACCCGATAGGTAACTAGTTAACATTTGCGGGACGAGCAGAGCGAGGTCCCGCAACATAAACGAGTTACATAAAACGGCATTACGTAACGTGTTACATACACTATTTTTTCCAATTTAGACTCGATAATTTATAAAATTGTGTTTTGGTAAAACTTACTGACATATAGGCAACCAATATTACTATTTTCTTGTATTGTTAGTTACATATGATTAACTTCATTCTTTTATTGACAAATAGAAAATAAGTCATTTATTCTCAATGACTTATTCTCAACGACTTATTGCAGTGTTTTTACATTACTTGTTGAAGTTATTTAGATTTCAAGAAAGTTGGTTATTTTGTCATGTATCGTGTTTTAATTATTTTGTGCTGATTTAGAATGAAAAATAAGGACCAAAACAACATTATTACTAGGTTGTAGGTTTAACAAAATTCTATTTTAAAGTAAATCTGCCCTTCTTTGATATACATTTTCAATAAAAATGTATATTATTGATTTTAAAACCAAGAAAGGTTTATTTTTATTTGTTTTCTTTTCGCAACTGATGTCAAAGAATTTTTCGAAACCAATTTCATAATGTTTAACATTATGCAACTGGTTGCGTAGATAGATCATTTTGACACTTGCTGCGATTACAAAAATATCACTTTATATGTCAAAATTAGAAAAAGTTATTAATTTAAATCTTTTTCTACGAATATAAAAAAAAGTCAAAAATATATTTACAGAATCGCAAATAGTAAGAACAATTACTTTTATTTTTCTAGGAAGTGAAATAATTTACTAAAACAGTAGTTTTTGCAACAAAAGTGGAAATGAACCATCCACTCGAATTGTACAATATATTTTTCCTACGTCCCACTAAAGAAAATCTACAAATTTGGTAAAATATTTTTGGTTATTAAGCAAAAATAAATAATTTTAAAATAATTTATGACTTTTACTAATTTATAAAATAAAATAAATATAATAAAAACGATTTAAATTAATTGGTCCCCAGCCCAGATTCGAACCCGGTCTTTTTTGCGTGGGAGACAGACGCTCTGCCCTCACCGTCACCGCCACTTTCAGGATTTTAGTTTTAATACTCGTAATTACTTACTACTTTTTTTTCAAAATATGGACCAAATAAAAATGAAAATGCTATTATATATGAAATATATTCGTTCAGTTGAACGCAATAGCATACTTTTTTGTTTTGTAGTTTCTGCCAAAATAAGATAAGTACATTTTTTTAATTTTTGAGTTGAGTGCATGTCTAACATTAAAACTGTCTAAACTATGTACTGACAGAACCAGATAATTGTATTAAATGCGGTATACGTTGATACGCATGTGCACATAAAAGACTAAGTGCATTACAAGAATCATATTGGCAGCTAAAATAAGACAAGTGCATTTATGTTAGGTTTAAAAATTATTTTAATTTTACTGTGTGTATAATAGAGATAACAGAGATATAACCATTCATTGATAAAATATAATATTCACGATGCCAAGATTAATTCGAGAATCGATACACTCTATTTCTAGGGATGAGGAGAGGCGACGAATGGTGAGAAGTAAGAGAAGAGATAAAGAGAAGATTTTTACGCAATGAATAAATGTGTAAGCCGCTGTGCGCTTATAATAAACAACGTAAATATCCATGCCGTTGTGAGCTCTGTTGCCACTTCCAACCTAACATCACTAGGTTTTGGAATTTATTGAAAATTATTACATCTAATTTAGTGAAACTACATCTAATTTAGTTTAATTTAATACAACTTATGATTCAACATTTTCAGTTGCAATAAAATAGGTTGAATTATTTTAGCTTTTTTAATATATGTAAATAAAACGAGAATAATGAAATAGGCATATGACAACAGTGGATATTATACCCGCCTGTGTCCCTTAGAATATGTCTTATTCAGGACCGCACGATATTTTTTGTTAGTAGTTATACATCTCCCCGTTATCTCTGGTGTATAAGGAAATACATGTTTTGGGTAAATGTCGTCCTCTAAATGCAAATGAAATTAAAATCACAAAAGTGTACAAAAGATATAGACCCATTTCGGTTAAGAAAAAATAAGACCTACTAAAATTGTGTAAAAGTGATGTTATCCCTGAAGAATATCATCAATATTACAAATCCTTGCCTACCTCTAAAGAGGTAAAAAATTAGTTCCAAAGCCAGCAGCTGAATATTCTGATTTAGAACAACTTTCTTTAGGAGAGCAAGATAAATGAAACAAAAACAGGTACTTATACATCCAAAAGAAGATAAGTGCACAAAAAAAGTGTTTTTTCACTAGTAATACCACTAGAGGTCAAATTATTTCCGGAAATTTTTTCGAGCTCATGAATATTTTGAAAATTTCCCTCGTCGAGTCGCAGACGAGGGAAATTTTCTAAAAATATTCATGAGCGAGAAAAAATTTCCTGATATTAATTTGACCTCGCGTGGTATTCGGTAAGAAAATTCCACGCCGAATTATGGTTGAAAATTAAATATTTTTAAAATTTATTTTTCGTTTCTCAACAATGCAAATTATTTTCTCCAAGTCACCAGTGAAACATAAAAGGTGTTGTCGCCTTGATTGTTGAGTTGTCATGGTAACTAAGTGAGACCCTAACCTCGAATATAATTTCAGTTTTGAAGTTGTCAAGCGGCCCGACGTAAAAAAATGTTTCGCTGCAATTATTTAGGCCTTCAAATTGCTTATTTCTACTCATTGTAGTTGCATGGGAATACCATTTGAAAATAGAAAATAGTATATTCTTTAATTTTACGTAAGTTTTGAATAACTACAAGTGGCAGAAAATTGTTTTTCTGCGTTTTTATTAACATGCGTTATGAGCGCTTTAAAATGGTATGAAATTCATAACCAGCGTCAGCAAGCATCAATCGTAGGAGGCTGTGATCATTGTATTTTGACAATTCAAAACATTAAATAACTCGCGTTTTGTTGCGATAAAGAATATTGCACAGCAAGTAAAACCAACAAAATTACCTATTTGTTTAAAAATGAATCGATTTGAAAATCATACGCTATGCAAAATATGCGTGAAATTGTCTGATGTAATGATCAATCATTGCACCATGACTTACTTACTCGGATTAATAGAGGATTGTGGCTCCAACTTGAAAAACGAAAATTTGTTCCGAATTGTCCACGAATATTTGCACCTAAACTACGCAAAATTCAAAGTGCTGAATGGGAAAAAGGTGAATAAATTAGTGTCTAAATATTATATATATATTTTATTAGACATAGACACATAATTCAAAGCATCCAAAGTCCTGCATTTTCGCCATTAAGAAGAAAAGAAGTGGCCGAAGAATACAGGGTGTTAAAAAAAAAGTGTCACAAAATGAAATGGTGAATAGTATGACCCAAAATAAGCAGAAAAGTCTTAATAAATATATGACCGCAAATTAACGGTTTCGGAGATACGGACCATTTTGTGTTTATAACAATTTTTTATTGTTATAAAAAAACAATGATATTTATAAACAATCAATAACAACATAGATATAAATGAGATGTTCAAAGTGCCCTCCCTCCATTTCAATGCATTGCCATTTGCACGACCGTACATAAAATGCATGTCAGCTAATTCAATATTAGTGTAAACAGGCATAACGAAAATTTATAAAATTATTCACCCACAACAAAATAATAACTGCAAATAGTATCTATGAAAAAACATCGGTAGACTCCGATAAGAAAAGCAAGTTTTTGAGAATGAAAAAAGATAATCAAAAAATGATACAAAACACAAAACACTCCGTATCTCTGAAACCATTCATTTGCGGACATATGTTTATTAAGACTTTTCTGCATATTTTGGCCCATACTATCCCCCGTTTTATTTCGTGACACTTTTTTTTTAACACCCTGTATAGAAAACACCTTAGCATTGTAACTAAGATGTATCAAAACTAAACCTATTATATGAACAAATAAAAACCAGTCTGTCAAAAATGGTCTGTTATTGTAAACGTCAAAAAATTTCCAGTATAATTCGCTGTTGGGTACCCCACGAGAAAAAAATTTCCACTAAAATACCTCCGTTGCCATGGTGATCTGTCAAAAACACGTATTTTGATTGGTTCAAAATTACAGGTGTGGAATTTTCTGCTAAATATTTTGGTAGTTTTTAAGTTTTATGATAAATGTTTCTACTGTTTTATATACAATTGTATTAAAATTCAGTTCCTAAGTAAAAACTGAGTTTTTCTTTTATACCAGATTTTCCTCAAACATTAATAACTCAAAACTATAAAAATATAACTTATCTTGTTTTGGCAGTAACCCAAGGAAATTATTGTTAGAATAACAATTTTTAAAGAAAAGAATAAAATATTCTACGTACTATATATACAGGGTGATTAGTAAATACTGACGTAGGCCAATATGTTTTTGTAATTTTTAATGTGTGGTTTAACTTGACTTGTTTGTATTTGTTATATTTTTAACATGTATAACTATGTATTTAATTAGCTACAGGGTGATTTACTAAATAGATCAATATTTAATTTATCGAATGTGTCAAACAATAATTTTTGTTTACTCATTCTGTACTATTTGATTAGTCCTTTAAAGGTAAAGGTATATTCTGTGGAATTTTTTTAATATTTAGTTTACGCAAAAGATCTTATAATAAAAAAAATACGTATTATCTTAAATACCAAAAAAATATCATGTAAATAACAAAATATAGTATATATTATTAATTACTGAACAGAATAAGACCCAATTACAGAGTAAGAGTACAAGATAATACATGGCCGTCATTTGAGGGGGCAAGAGGGGGCATCTGCTCCCCGCTAAAAGTTGATTCAATATATTTTATTAGGCAAGATTTATTTCATTAGCGCTAAAAGAAAGTTTATATTCTGTTTTAATTTTTTTTTCTCAAATTTTTTACTTATTTTTATTTCCTTAGAGAGCGTTTTGCATTTCTTCTTACATATTTTTTAATTTTCTGATTGATATTTATATTGTTATTTATTGTATTTTTTGTAATAAAGGATCGCCAGAATTAAGACAACTTTTATTAACTAAAATATGTCAAAGTGACAATCAACAACCTATATCGAATGTTCATTACATAACGCAATATACTACATGACAGGGCTGCCAGATTCAGTACGTTTGTACTGAATTCAGTACTTTTTCAGTACGTCGGTGTTACGTTGTTAGTTTTAGTACGTTTTTGTTAAAAATTGTCAATTCGTCAATTCAGTACCATTTTCAGTACTATTTGGACATTTATTGAATAAAGTGACGTATTTTATCAACAAAATAGTCAATTCAGTACTATTTTGACATTTTTTGAATAAAGTGACGTATTTTACTAACAATGGATAACAGTTGAGAGTTAAGTCGTGTGATAATTTATTTGAAATTGAAATATTGCACGTTTGTTGGTTATAATTCTGAAAGTAAAATGGCTTAAGACTTTTTTTGTTATATATAGATTTTATAATTTAATAAAAGTGTTAAACTTGTTCCATTTGTTCCTATAGGGTGAAATTTTTGTAAATGTTTAAAATTTTTCTGTAAAAGTTATTTAATAGTTAATGAATTTAAATCTCCAGCCATTTTTAAGGTATTGTTCATAAAATATAGATTTTTTTTTAAATTTAGTTATTCAGTAAGTTTTTTTGAAATTCAGTACGTTTTAAAATGTATTTCAGTACGATTTGTCTTTTTCATTCTGGCAGCCCTGCTACATGATCTACACAGTCTCAACCTATATCGAATGTTTATTACATAGCGCAATATACGGCATTTTTTAGTGGCGCTGTTTGGTTTATATTAAAAGTTTTAAATGTACTCCGCGCTGAGTGCAATGATACTTCCTATTTTATGTTTTTTGCTAAAGAGAACACACACGTGTGCAGTTTTTATTTTATTACTTAATATTATGCTTCTTTTAACAAGACCATTATTGTTTAGATCGTTCTTTTGTTTTAAGTAAATATATTCTTTCAAAGAAAAGTTTTAGAGGTTCCTATATTTTATGTCCCTATTCTTTTATAATGCATTTTTCTAATTAAAAAACTTTGGAGGTGGCTCAAATTTTCTTTACAACGCCACAATATGTTCCCCTCCTACAAATTCTCATAACGAAGACCTGGAAATATACTAATTGATTAAACAGTAGGAGAAAAAAATGCTAGGAGAATTATTTCTAACATTCCTTGAATATATAACCAAAGCTAAAATTTTCTACAAATTATGTAAATTCCCAAAGAAACAACAAACTCTTCAAAAAAAAATCTCATCTCTTGTGGTAGATATTATCCCTGAGCATTCTTTAAAAAATATGCCTACTGATTGGAATGGTCTTTCTGAAGATATTGACTCTAAATTTTTAGACTTCTTAAATAAAATAATTATGTGTTTCAATACAGCTTTCCCCCTTCGCCCCATTAAAACTAAATGTCATAAATCTTGGGCAACTAAAGGAATAAGAACATCATCTAAAAATATGAGGTCACTCATGTATATTAAAAAGTACACAGATAATCCCCTAATATTAAACTATATCAACAACTACAGAATATTGTATCGGAAAATCACCAAATCTGCTAAGAAAAACTATTACAAAAATCGCATCGCAAGAGCTAAAAACTCCTCCAAAGAAACCTGGTCTATAATAAATGACTTAAGGAATAAAACCCGTTCTTCAAACAGTGTAAATCCTAGCCCAGATGAACTAAACAATTATTTCGTAAATGTAAGTAAAAATATCAAATCTAACATAGCTCCGAGTCAGGATGCTCTCTCCTTCCTCCTACCTACTAAAAGGATCACTGAAAGTTTCTTCCTAAGACCAGTAGACAAGCATGAACTAGTGCAAACCATAAACAACATCCAAAATAAATTTTCCTGTGGAATTGATGGCCTGTCCACCAGAATATTTCTAAATATACCGGATGTAGTAATCAACATTTTAACTTCACTGATTAATGAATCCTTTGAAATTGGTCTCTTTCCTAACTGTCTAAAAACAGCTATAATAATCCCACTTCATAAAGGTGGCGACAAAACCAAAACCTGTAACTATAGACCTATCGCGTTATTGCCTACCTTATCGAAGATAGTAGAACGGCTAATGAAAAACCGTCTTTTGCCCTTTCTTTTCAAGCATAACATCCTCACAGCTCATCAGTATGGCTTTCTACCTAAAAAATGCACTAGCGACGCAATGTTTTCCGTTCTTAATGAAATATACACATCACTTAATGATAAACTTTTCACCGCTTCAGTATTTTGTGACTTCGCAAAGGCCTTCGATTGTGTAAATCATGATATTTTAATTAATAAGTTACAAATTTATGGCATACGGGGTTCTCCTTTACAATGGTTTAAAACTTCCCTAGAAAATAGAAATCAACAGGTGCGGGCGAATGGTGAGGATTCTACAAATCTAGCAATAAGCAGTGGAGTACCTCAAGGATCAGTATTAGGTCCAATTTTGTTTTTATTATTCATCAACGACATCACAGACTTAAGAATAAGTGGTAGAATTACTTTATTTGCTGATGACACCAGTGTAACCTGGAATAATTCTAACATGCAGACATTACAATCTATCATACGTGAAGATCTAGTGACTATTAAGTCCTGGTCTGATTCGAATGGACTTTGTTTCAACACTAGTAAAACTGTAGCATTGTCTTACAGAGGTACTTTACAACCTATAACTTTAAACAATAATCTGATTCAAACGGTGACTTCAATCAAGTTTTTAGGTCTTTATATAGACGATTCTCTAAAATGGTCTGCTCATATAGATACCTTAGCAAAAAAATTATCCTCCGCATGTTTTGCCATTAAATCGGTTTCTAAAGAGCTGACTCCTTCTACTGCATTAATAACCTACTTTTCCTTATTCGAATCTCACCTTCGCTATGGTTTACCTTTCTGGGGTTCTTGTAGCTTATACCTTTTCGAATCTATTTTTAAACTGCAAAAAAGAGCAATCCGCTATGTATTTGGTTTAAGTAGTAGGACACATTGCGAAAATTACTTCAAAAATTTCAAAATTCTAACCCTTCCTGCTCTATTTATTTTCGAATCCGTCTGCTTAGTTCGCAAGCACATTCAAAATTTATCCGAAAGACCGACTCGTAGATATCCTACAAGAAATTTAGAGACTGATGTTTATTTAACAATGCCCGATTCTGACCTATTAAAACATTCCATTACCTACAATGCCAAAAAATTGTATGATAACCTTCCGATGCAATTAAAATCTATAAATACATACGATAAGTTCCGAAGACTGGCTAAAGCTTTTCTTCTAGAAAGACCATATTACACAGTAGCAGAATTTTATAACGTACCTTAAACATTTGAGTTCCACATACAATGGCATTAATTAAATAATTAAATATTAAAGTTTAAATTTAAATTTAAATTGCAATTGTTATTCCTATTTTGTCTGTTTGTTTCTGTTTGTTTTTTCTGCTGTTTAGTTATTTTTATAATATGTTTAGTATTTAAGTTACACGCTTTGTCTATAAAATTTTTGTAAATTTTTTTACGACAATAAAGCATATCTCTCTCTCTCTCTCTCTCTCTCTCTATTCATTCAATCAACAAAGCTGATGACATCGATATAAAAAACCGAAGATTAAACTTTACCTCTCATAAAAAATAGTAGATAGACTATTTTGTATAAATCCTCAAATAGAGAATAATTATTGCGAGAAATCTCCCTTCAGTAATATCTTTCTCTTTTGATATTTTCCAAATTTTCTAATAATTGTTTTTCTTTTCAGGACTATCCGTAAAAACATTTAAATCGCCGCAAATATTTCGAGTTAATCGGTAGCATGATATCAATGGTTTGCGCTCATGTTCATTTCACCTCTGACAATAAAGACGTTTGATCTTAGAATGTATATGTCCTTTGATGATCAATGTAGATTTTCGATTTGCATTATAGTGTCTTTGGATATACCTTCTAGGACCAAATGGACAAGGCTGCAGATATACTAACCTGAGATACATCTATGTATCAAAGGGTTGCTATAGAATTGAACATGATACGATTATCATTAATGTCGTCGGGAATGGAAGATTTTCCGGTCGCGATTTTATCAAAAAAGTCTACTGAAAATAATGAATATGATGAAAAAAGGAAATAAATACTGAACCAACTAATGAGCGGTTCCAAATGGTGAGTTTTTTTAATTTAAATTGAGTTTTTTTGTAAACAAATTATTACAAAATATCTTAATCTTTTTCTGGATTTGTAATCCATTTTTATTTCTACCGAAATTTCTTATACCCATTAGTGCAAGGAAGTCCAATATCATAAAAAAATATAAAAAATATTTTTAAAAAAGTTATAGGTTATTTTAATGCATATTTATAAAATAATTTTAAATATACAGGATATTTAGTTACAGTGAGACAGCCTTAATGTCGATGTTTTTAAATAACTCGCCCTGTACATATTTTCACCATTTATTCCAGTGTAAAATTTAATCTGAGAAAATATGAGAATTTACTAAAACTGTTCACAAAACTTTGGTTTTGACATTTAGGTAAGGTTAGCTGAAATATGCGACAAGATCAAAAGTTTATTTTTATGAACAGGGAATTTTAAATAGGGTATTTTAGGCAGAATAATCAAATTTCCGTTCTTTAAACATCTAAAATTTCGAAATGAACACCATGTTGAATTAGAATACTAGGAAAAGATTACTATTTTCTTTAATATCTTTTTTACATTTAGATTTAACCGTCTAAACTTTCTCACTCGCACACTCAGTGGTCCCATCCCGAGCGGCGAGATAAGTTTTGTAAAAGCAATTATTAAAAAAATATACAGGGTATTTCAGAATAAATTACCTTGTGTAGATCTTAAATAACTAATAAGAGAAGCTACATATAACTTTATCACCCTGTAGAATGAAAATTGAGACGTTTACAGGAAAACTATATAAATATATATAATTAAACCAGTAATTTGTGGGTAATGCAGCAAATAAAAGAGTACTTTTTTAAGTTTATTCCAAGCTTTCGGAAATGTTTATTTCCATCATCAGGGAGAATCTTAATTAAGGTTGTTCATTTTGGTGGTATTATTTAGTTTAGTGTAAAGATACAAAATGGACAAGCTGAAGTCAATTACAAAATAATATACACAAACAATAACTACGATACTTTAAAACTAAAAATATATAAATAATACCACCAAAATGAACAACCTTAATTAAGATTCTCCCTGATGATGGAAATAAACATTTCCGAAAGCTTGGAATAAACTTAAAAAAGTACTCTTTTATTTGCTGCATTACCCACAAATTACTGGTTTAATTATTAACTAGTCAGCAACGAATATAAACTCTCTTAAATATATATATATATATATATATATATATATATATATATATATTATATATATATATATATATATATATATATATATATATATATATATATCTGATTTATGATTGTGAAAATGCAGTTAACTTAATAAATCAAGACCTAAGTCAAATTATTTCTTATTCGTTAAATCGTAACTTACATATTAACGCCAGCAAGTCTAAATTGTTAATATTTTGCAATAATAATTATAAGGATTTTGTTAAATCTAAAGCAATAATACATTTTGGGTATATTTTACCTTCGCCACCTTCTGCAGTTCCTTCAATATTAGCAGCTTCTTCACCCTCTGGGGGCCCGCCTGATACGAGTTCTGCTCCTTCTGTAATTGCTCCACCTTCTTCTTCTGCCCCACTTTCTCCTTCTAAAAGTATCTTTTTTATCTGTATGTTTATAAATTAGGAAAAGGTAATTTAAAGGTAATTTATTAGAAAATAAAATATTTTGACGAATACGCTACATTAGTGATGACGTAATTTTGGTTCCACTGGCAATTAGAATGACAAGTATGTTTTTTTTCGAGTAAATTATATAATTTTTGAACTTTTATGAATATATTCCTAGGGTTAGCGATATGATACTGGTATCGATACTTTTCTTTCGATACTTTACTCATATGGACACTACTTCTGTTTCAATATACTACTTTCTCGTTTCAATATTTTACTAGTTTTGATATTACAATAAAAACAACAAGTATATTGTAGGATCACTTTATGGTATGGTATGTCGGCGTACCCTATGACTTTTTTTTGTTTGTTCTTTCCCGATATCGGTATCGATACTTTCGTTTTGATACCCTTTCGATATCGGTATCGATACTTTGGTTCCGATACTCTTTTCGATACCAGTATCGATACTTTACTGGTATCGCACTGGTACCTAGGGTAAGTAGATAAAATGCATTAGGTATATAATTATCCATATTTATCTGTAACCAATTACATATCTTTAAACTACTTTTTATGACCAGCAAACAATATTTAATGAAAACATATAAAAATAAGAAGAAGAAGAAGAAGAAGAAGAAGAAGAAGAAGAAGAAGAAGAAAGAAGAAGAGAAGAAGAAGAAGAAGAAGAAGAAGAAGAAGAAGAAGAAGAAGAAGAAGAAGAAGAAGAAGAAGAAGAAGAAGAAGAAGAAGAAGAAGAAGAAGAAGAAGAAGAAGAAGAAGACAGAAGAAGAAGAAGAAGAAGAAGAAGAAGAAGAAGAAGAAGAAGAAGAAGAAGAAGGAAGAAGAAGAAGAAAGAAGAAGAAGAAGAAGAAGAAGAAGAAGAAGAAGAAGAAGAAGAAGAAGAAGAAGAAGAAGAAAAGAAGAAGAAGAAGAAGAAGAAGAAGAAGAAGAAGAAGAAGAAGAAAAAGAAGAAGAAGAAGAAGAACCAAAATTGATCAACCGAAGGAGGTGCTGGAAGAGATTATTTGCAATCAAAATAAAAATATACAGAACTCTCTTGACAAACAACTGATTATGCTTACATCCCTCCAGTCCCGTGGTTTTCACGCTACTTTATGCACTTTAGAAAAATCACTTAATGGTACCTAATAATAAAGCAATGACGATGTGAGCACAAGATTTTTATAGTGATTACTTATATTGTAATTTGTACTATATTGTACTTTTAATCTCCAGGAGATTCAAAGTAATTTTAATCCCTAGGTAGTAAAAATTCCATTAAGTATTGTACTTTTATTCCCTATCTATTAAAAACTATTTTTTTATTTTCTAGGGAGTAAAAGTATCATTTTAGTCCCTAAAGTGCATTAAATTAAATGATCATACCGTATTCACTTGCTTCACCTTCACTGTCACCACGTTCACTTGGAGCACCTACACTTGGGGCTCCTTCGCTAGGAGCTCCCATACTCGGACCCTCTTGACTAGGCGTTACTTCAGCTTTGGGACTTTCGCCTGCCTTGCCTTCTGCCTCTACTTCTTCGGCTACGGTTGTATCTACAGGTGACGGTGGAGGAGGTACTTCTTCGGGTGGTTTTGCTTCTTCTTTGACGGCTAAAATAAATATAGAGCAGGTTGTGTTGGGTTTGAATAATTTCATATTTAATTAAATTAAGGAAATGAAGGAAAGTTACAAAAAATATTGAAATTGATGGGTGTTAAAAAAATAAAAATATACATATAGTCCTACAAGTTACGTCAGTTCTGCAGTACCAGAATGCATTCTCAAATAACGATATGGACAATTCCATATTTAAATAACTTACGACGTAGGCAGCAGTAGATATTTAAAAAGTAGATTTTAAAATCAATTGCAAAAATTGTTAATTTTACTGCTATTTTATCGCTATTTTTTATCTATTTTATTCCAATTTTTATCGTTATTTTATTGCCATTTTTCAATCCCATATTTAAATTACTTGTGACGTAGGGCAGCAGCAGATATTTAAAAAAGTAGATTTAAAACCAATTGCAAAAATTGTTAATTTTTACTGCTATTTTATCGCTATTTATAGCTATCATATTACCTATTTCAATCCCATTTTATTGCTATTTTATTACCATTTTATTTTTATTTTATTTTATTTTACTGCCATTTACTGTCATTTTACTGTCATTTTACTGGATATTTTTACAGATATTTTACTGATATTACTATTTTTACTGATATTTTACTGATATTTACTGATATTTTACTGATATTTTACTGATATTTTACTGATATTTTACTGATATTTTACTGATATTTTACTGATTATTTACTGATATTTTACTGATTATTTACTGATATTTTACTGATATTTTACTGATATTTACTGATATTTACTGATATTTTACTGATATTTTTCTGATTATTTTTATACTGATATTTTACTGATATTTTACTGATATTTTACTGGATATTTTACTGATATTTTACTGATATTTTACTGATAATTTTACTGATATTTTACTGATATTTTTACTGATATTTTACTGATATTTTACTGATATTTTACTGATATTTTACTGATATTTTACTGATATTTTACTGATATTTTACTGATATTTTACTGATATTTTACTGATATTTTACTGATATTTTACTGATATTTTACTGATATTTTACTGATATTTACTGATATTTTACTGATATTTTACTGATATTATTACTGATTATTTTATTGATATTTTACTGTATTTTACCGATATTTTACCGATATTTTACCGATATTTTTACTGATATTTTACTGAAATTTTACTGATATTTTACTGATATTTTACTGATATATTACTGATATTTTACTGATATTTTACTGATATTTTACTGATATTTTACTGATATTTACTGATATTTTACTGATATTTTACTAATATTTTACTAATATTTTTACTAATATTATTACTAATATTTTACTGATATTTTACTGATATTTTACTGATATTTTACTGATATTTAACTGATATTTTTCTGATATTTTACTGATATTTTTACTGATATTTACTAATATTTTACTAATATTTTACTAATATTTTACTAATATTTTACTGATATAGTTTACTGATATTTTACTGATATTTTAATTACTGATATTTTACTGATATTTTACTGATATTTTACCTGATATTTTACTGATATTTTACTGATATTTTACTGATATTTTACTGATATTTTACTGATATTTTTACAGATATTTTACTGATATTTTACTGATATTTTACTGATTTTTACTGATATTTTACTGATATTTTACTGATATTTTACTGATATTTTACTATTTACTGATATTTTACTGCTAATTTATTGTTTTATTACTATTGAATGAAATCTATTGAACACAAAGTAACATAATATCAAATAGTGTTATTTATAAATAATCCACCAAATTCATTAAACTTAGACGTCCAACTTTACTATAGCCTTTTCCTTTTCCACCTTACTTTTTATATAAGATTTTCCTTACCTTGTTCTTTTGATGGTTTTCTCTCGGCTTCCTTCTTCTTTTGCGACATCGGCCCGAAGAGTTTAAATTCATTCGGCAGTTCTTCGTCAGTATACAAGGTGTCTGTGAAATATAATCGTCTAACACGGACATTTGCGTGTATTTGTACTCTCATAGTTTCGCAGTATGTCGAGCCTGAAATGTTTATACGGAGTGGCCCAAAAGTTTGGAAACGGCCAATTATCTCGTAAATTGCTAGTCCTATTATGTACAAAATTTGTGGGTAAACATATTAGGGGTTACGGATATTCCAGATTTGATATTTGCAATGTTGCCAGATTTTCCGTTTCTCTTATATTATTAGTAACTTTGGTTTTTCAAATTGATTACCCTGTTATTAAGTCATTATTGGAATCTCCTATTCAATACGAGTTCAACCATATAAAACACTTATAATTTTATGTAGTCGGAAGGTCTTAAATAAATAAAACAATCATGGAGAAATGTGGTAAATGCACTCTATGATCGATTAGGGTACTGTCAACTCACAAATGAAGCACATTTTGAACACTTGGATAAAGTAACCATTATGTTAAAAATGGTGTAATCTTTCAATTGTTACGTTTTAATGTACTTGAAAATAGTTTGTATTAAAAAAATTATGAGACAATTAGGCGTTGTCAGACTTCTGTTTTATTTATTTAAGACCTTCTAGACTACATAAAATCATAAGTGTTACACATGGTTGAACTCGTATTGAATAGAAGATTCCAATAATGACTTAATATACAGGGTGATCAATTTGAAAAACCAAAGTGTGACTAATAATATAAGAGAAACGGAAAATCTGGCAACATTGCAAATATCAAATCTGGAATCTCCGTTATTCCAAAAATAGGGCGTACCCCAAATTTTGTATAATTAGGACTAGCAATTTACGAGATAATTGGCCCGTTTCCAGACTTTTGGGCAACTGTGTATATATCTTACAAAATAAAATAGATATTGCGCCTGCTTAATAAATTATTTTTAAAAGCTAATTCAGTTTTAAAAGAATGTTTCGGAAACTTTGTAGATATTATGGAGACTATTATGGAGACTAATAATAAAAACCCTTTGTACCACTGTCAGAACTGATTCCAACATACATGATAAGGTTAAAACGTCATCAGCCAATAACCTGTTATTTCTTTCAATGAGACAGACATTGGGGTCTATTCTGTAACAATTCCTTTATATTTAACGGCCTTTAAAAATATTGGCGACCTTTAAAAATATGTTTGTATTCGTTAATTTACTTCTGTCATTATTTAAACAGATTTCTTTAAGATAGTCCTCTAATGTATTTTAAAGATCCGTTTAAATAATGACAGAAGTAAAGAAGAAAATATTTTTAAAGCCGTTAAATATAAAGGAATTGTTACAGAATAGACCCCATACTTAGGTATATAGATATGTTAAATAACATCAAGTAATTGAATTAATGGAGTTTACAAATGAAGTAACAAACACAGTTGTCACAATCTATCTATTCAGTTGGTTTTTTTTATCTTCTGGTCCCCTCCCCTCCCCCCAAAAGTGTGCCTTGGTATGGCATCGATTCTCCATAATATACCACATTCTTTTTTAATGAATACTTTTGTTGCCTTTTAGGACAGATGCTTCTCATAAAATTTTAATACCAACGTCTTACCATAAGCTCTTTTGGTAAAATCAGCTAAATTGAACTGGACTTGGTTCCACCCCGAACTAAGTCCAATTGGCATTGTAGTACAGAAAGGCTTTACTTTCGTGCTGGATTGGGAAGTTGGACACCCTAAATCTACGGTGCATGTCTTTGTCATCTATAAAATAATATATTAAAGGAAAATAATATTACATTTTTCAGTTTACTCGCCTAATATTTGTATTTCAAATGTAAAATATTTCTTCATATTCTTTATGATCATTACGAAGAACGGTAACCTTATACCGAGGGAGGCTCTTGGTTTGATCGGACATGTAATGTAGGTGGTTGCTACGTTTGTACCGGATATATCTAACACCAACGATTTTACTTCGTCATCCACGATCCTTCTGATATGTCCATTTTTAACCTAAAACATTAAATACAAAAAAGATATTAACAATATATATTATGTTCATATGTCTATATCAGGCAGATAATGAATAAAACAACCGCAACTGTGGCACAAGTTACGTGGTTTATTTCGTCTCTTTCAACATCCGTCTCTATGGTAGCGGACATGAAGTAAATACAATGGACTGTATATATGAGAGGATGCCCAAACGTTGCAGAACCGCACATTATGTATGTTTAAGTTGCCCGACATCGAGTTTGAAGAGTTTCCCGCATTTTGATAGGTACACAATTATAAGGGGACTAAACACTACATAGGTATATTCAAGTATGTAAATCTCACATAGATCAAAGTTCATGTTGCGGTACCTCGCTCTGCTCGTCCCGCAAATATTCACTCGTTACATAAAATAAAGTATTTCGCAACTGGTTTCATATGATACACCAAGAGAAACATTGTGAAAGAGGTTTAGAAAAATAGTATTCCTAAAATTAGAATATTTTAATTTATAGTTACACTATATATCAACTTCTAAACATGCTGGCATATTAGATAACAATATAAAAAGTGTGAAGATGTATAATAGGATTTATGAAGATTTTGAAGGAACTATAAAGGATGTATAAAGAATTTAAGAGGATATCTAAAGGATTTATGAGTTTTTCTTATGATTTATAAAGGATTTATGAGGATTTCTGTGGAAATGAAGAGGATGTTTAAGGATTTAAAAGGAATTATATGATTTATATAGATTTATTTCTGTCAAAACGAATGTTGGTGTACAACATATAGGTCAGTGGTTAAAATAAGTACAGTAGGATAGGACTGTATATGACCACATTGCTCTACCTTGGAATATACAAGATGTGTTTTGACAGAAGGTTGCCAGACTGCTTTTAATTTTTTCTTGAAATTATCCACTTAAATGTAATATTTAAGCTGTAAGTACATTATTTGATCTAATAGAGTGTTTTTTAGTTAATAATAGTTCATATCCTGTCAAAGGTTTGTTACAGGGGAAAGTCGGCTATATTGTACCAGCTCCTAAATTTTACCATTCCAAAATTTTAAAGAAAACGATACCTTAAGCGCCATCTTTTATTGCCACGAGGTACTTTTATGTATTTGAAGGTTAGTAGTTAAAGAGAGTGTCGTTCCGCAACGGTTTCGAAGAGCAAAGAGTGATTAAATAATGTATACCTATTTCAAGTAAATTTCGACTACATTTTCTTAAGGTTTAAAACAAAATCTATGATATTTAGGACGATTTGATTAATATAAGTCTAAAAGAAACTAAATTTAAAATATAACATCAAAAACTTGTGAATAAAAAGTTTGCAATTTTGTCTAGTTGCCTAATGAGGACCACTAAGGTGTTTCTTAATTTGTACCGGTACAATTTAAACGACTCATGCATGTTTTTATTTAGAATGCCACCCACCTCTGAGAAAACGAAAGGGAAAATATTGTCAGTAGTCAAAGGAAAATATGAAAGAAGCCATTGCGAAATATAAAACATGAAAATATGGTCTAAATGAAATATGTACCATGTACTAAGTTCCTAAGCCTACTTTCAAGAGATATCTAGCAGCAACGAATAAAGGTCTAGGTAGGTCTACAGTTTTCTGTTGAGGTGGAAGCAGGGTTGGAAAAACATATTATTGCGTTAGAGGAAATATTCTTTGGTCTTATCATTAAGGACACCAGAAGAGCAGCATTTCAATTCGTAGAAAAAATTTCTATAAAACATAATTTTAGTAAAAGAATGGGTATGGCTGGGAAGAAGTGGTACTACAATTTTATGAAACGCCACCCAAACCTTTCATTAAGGCAACCATAATCAACATCATTAGCACGTTTCAGAGGATTTAACAAAAAAAAATGTTACAGATTTCTTTAATAAACTCTGAAAAAATCATCGATGAAAATAAATTAGATGCCACACAAATATACTTAAGTTGGAACCATATGGAAAACTTTTTTATTATTGATTTTAGGAAAAAAAAGTTATTCTTGATAAAAAGTCCTGCATAATCCAAAACTTAAAAATACAGTCATCAGATATCAAATTTTTCAAGCCGTATACGAGGTTTGTCAAAAAATATGAATTTTGCTCAAGAGTAAAGTACGTTTATTTTTTTACAAAATCGAAAATTTTCATTAAGAAATTTGCTAAATTCTTCACAAACATCAACAAAAGGAAAGCGTATCATGTTTATAGTAGCTAACGTAATTTATAACGTTTTCAGATATTTAAAATCAATGTGTAGAGTGTAGAGTTTATAAAAAATAAGAAAATCTGTTTTTTCAAATAGATCGGTGTAATTGCATATTTGAATGTAATATTCAATTCTAATCAACTTTTCTTAATGAAAATTTTCGATTTTGTCAAAAATAAACGTACTTTACACTTGAGCAAAATTCATATTTTTTGACAAACCTCGTATACGGCTTGAAAAATTTGATATGTGATGACTGTATTTTAGGTTTTGGGTCATGCAGGACTTTTTATCAAGAATAACTTTTTTCCTAAAATCAATAATAAAAAATGTTTTCCATATGGTTCCAACTTAAGTAGACACACTGTATAATGTAGACGAGTCAGGATTCTCGATAGTCCAAAAAAGTAATGAAAAAAATTTTAGCCAAAAAGGGGCAAACATCAAGTTTGGTACTATTGCCAACGGAAAAAGAGGTGTCAACACTATGATGGTTGTTTGCGCAAGTGCCTCAGGTCAATTTGTCGCACCAATAATTATATTTAAGAGAAAACGAATGTCAGCAGAACTGACTATTATACCACCACTTAGCTGTTTGGTGCAGATATCAGATACAGTCTACATTAACTCTGAGCTATTTGTTATTTATTGAAGTGGTTAAGCCTACAAAGGAAAATAAAGTTCTTTTGGTCTAAAAATTATGCTGCTATATAGTTTTGACCCATGACAATGGTCTACTTATTTTACAATTACCAGGCCACATGACCCATCGGCTTCAACCCCTGGATGTTTCAGTTTTCAAGCCTTTAGAAACATACTATAACCAACCAAGCCATTGAAAAGTGGTTAAGACAGCATGCTGGAATGGGAGTTACGCAATTTCATGTTGCTTCTCTTCTTAATGAAGCTTATGGCAAAGCTGCTGCTATAGTAAATGCTACGAACGGTTTTAGCAAATGTAGGATATGGCCTGTAAATAGAGATGCTTTTTCTGATGCTGATTTTCCTCCTTCAGAACTATTGACTGATAAAGAAAATATTTCAATTGAGACAATGCAAATCGAAATTTTGGAAAAAAATTCCAATATTAGAAAGCCACCACAAATTCAAGTTTTGGTACATGTTCACAGAGCAGCTGACCACGTTAGCACTGAAAAATTCGATACACAGGCAACCAAAAATTTAAATGTGTCAATTGTAGATATTCTTCCTTTACCTGACGTTAGTGAAGCTAAAAAACAGAAGAGCGCACAGACGGTTGAAATTATTACATCCACTCCCTATAAAGAGCAACTGGAAGTAAAACAAAATGCCGTAGAAGAGAAGAAAAAAAGAGCTGTTAAACGAAATTTTGCGATTGAGATGTCACAGAAACCAGCAAGAGGAAAATCAATTTCGAAAGGAAAAAAGAAAATTCTCAAATACAATACGACTTACAACAACCATCATCATCAACAAATGAAGATATTTCAGTATCCGTAAATTATGACAAAAGTGAATGGTTACTGCAAGATTTGTAAGAATGCTTAATAGAAGATATGATTCAATGCATAAGATGAATCATGTGCAGATGCTTCTGACAATTACATATGTCATATGTGCTCTTAAGCATATTGCAGCATTTTTTTTTATACCAAAGAAGGTCGTTTTAATTTTTTTTATTTTAACAGAATTTATATATGTTTTAAGTTTTAAGTAATCTTGTTGTTCAAATATTGTTTTTTTTTTTTAATATTACTTACTAATAAACTATTAAAACTAGTGATTGATTATTTTAATCCAAAATAAAATATTATGTATGCAATAAAGGATAGTACAATTTAGGAAACCATCTGGTACAAATTAGGGAACCGGCTGCCTTAATTGTAGCACTTGTAAAAGTTTTAAAAAAGTTAAATTTGAACCAATAGACGTTTTCAAAACTGTAATGAAAATTATGTAGCAATTTAAACTATCATTTTCTAAAATTTGTAATTGCTATAACAAAAAACGTCAGAACTGGTCCAAATTGGGTTAACCTTACCCCTACATCCTGAAAAACAGAAACCAGCATACATATTTTGTTCAAGATTTTATTTTATATGTAAACAAGTTATTACCTATCTCTATTAAGTCCGCTTCAAATTTTTGTAATCAGCTTCTAAGGCAAATCTACTAATAATGTAAAAAGATAAAGTATCCCTTTAAAGTATACATAATTTTTGTGAAGTATTACAAAAATAATACACACTAGTTTTTTTAATAAAAGAAACAAAGCATTCATGTGTGCTGAAAATCCATTTACACAAATTTTTTCAGTTGCATTGTCCTGGATTATAGTGAAAAGCGATTTTTAGCAAACTGGTATTTCGAAAAACAGTATTTTCACCGTAAAGTCAATTCAATTATCACAATTTTAAATCCGCTAACATACGTACCAGCTTCATCATTTTTAAATTCCATCGACCAGCGGGCAATCCGTTTAAAAGATCCCTCGCAGTCGATTCATTCGCACGACTATTTTGATTTAACATGATTTTCAGTCATCAATGCACTTACTTCCAATTATTGTTATTATTCATCGCCCTGATACAGAGAGGAAAGACGATTTATTTTACGACACTAAAATTGGCTCAAACAGTTTATAGGTCATAAAACTGATTGATATGTCTTCAAATAATCGTTATTACAAGAAATGTAAATTTGAACAAGAGCTAACTATATTCACAGGCGGATTCAAAGGGAGGCAATAGGGCAATTTCTCCCTACTTGAGTCTAATAACCCTAGATTACAAATTGTCCCTCCCCCTGAAAATGTTCTGGATCAGCCCCTGAATACAGGGTGTTCCATTTAAAAGCCACATTGCTGATGTTGAGGGAAATAAACGGGAAAAATAAAAAAATATTTGAATTATTAAAATGTAACACATAAAAGTATTATTGGATGCAAAATCAGAGAATGTACTAGGTGCTGGAATTGCGGTGAAATGGGAAATGTAAGCAGTTCGCGCAAACATCTAAAGAACACTACGAATCGAATAACCGTGCCGGTGGCTGTACAGGAAGGAACGGTGTTGCCTGGGAGTAGTGAAACCATAAGAGTAAGGCGGTTGTAAGAAACTGTAGAGGAAGCAACGCCTGTCATGGCGGAACCTTCGAAGCGCAATGAAGGTGTTGGTCAAGGAACTTTGATTGGAAAGGGATTGGCCATATCTGCTAAAGAAGTTACAGTACGAACACGTCAGTTGTCAGTGATGAGTGGGCCCCTGTCAAACTTAGGGAAGAACAAGAGAGCGATCCCGTTTGGAAGAAGATAAGAGACTGGAAAGCGGAAAATCGTCGACCTACTTGGCAAGAAGTATCGAAACTCTCTCCAGTAGTTAAATCATATTGGGATCAGTGGGACTTCTTTATCCTGGAAGATGGCTTATTAAAGCAAGTACTTGAAAATGATGATGGTTCCAAGAACAGAAGACAATTGGTCATTCCAAGGAGTAGAGTAGCTGAAGTACTTCGTTAGTTACACGACAGTCCATCAGGAGGATATCTCGGTGTTAGGAAACCCCTTCAGAGAGTTCGGGAAAGGTTTTATTGGATGAATTGATGAACAGTTCCGATGATGTAAAGGACTGGTGTAAGAAATGTACCAGCTGTGCTATGAGTAATGGACCTCAGCGAAAAAGGAAAGCTCCCATGAAGTAATACAACGTTGGTAGCCCATTTGAGAGGATCGCCTTAGATATTGCTGGACCATTTCCCATGACCGAGAATGGTAATAAATATATGATGGTGTTTATGGATTATTTTACGAAGTGGATGGAAGTCTTCCAAATCAACAGACTGCAACTGTTGCAGATATGTTGATAAAAGAGTTAATTTGTTCTTGGAGATCCACAGTGGCCAAGGCAGAAATTTTAAAAGCCAACTCTTCCGTGGAATCTGTGACAGACTAGGCATGTAGAAAACCAGAACCACAGCATTGCACCCACAATCTGATGGAATGGTAAAGCGAATGAATAAGACCATTGGAAAATATCTGTCAAAAGTTGTTTCATACCATCAGCGAGATTGGGATCAGTATCTTTCGCTCTTTGCAATGGCTTAGAGATTCGCTGTCAATGAATCAACAAGCCAAACACCAGCAAAGGTCCTGTTTGGGCGTGAGATGAGACTACCGTGTGAACTCGACTTTGAACGCCGACCTGGAGAAGATGTAGCAGGTGAAGATTATGTGATCCAGTTACGAAGAAGAATGGACGATATGCATGAATTAGTCCGCTGGCATCTTCAAATCGCTAGTGACCTAATGAAGAAGCGATACGATACCCAAGCCACAAAAGGATATTTCAGGGAAGGCGACAAAGTCTGGCTCCATAACCCAAAAAGACAAAAGGATTATTCTCCAAAGCTTCAAAGGTCTTGGAAAGGCCCATAGCTCATCAAGAAAAAAAATCAAGGATGTCATTTACCGTACAAGTAAGATCCCGAACGGTAAACCAAAATTAGTGAACCAAAACCGGCTGGCGCCATTTGAGGGTGACCATGAAGAGGAAGAAGAAGTAAACCACCTCCAACACCTGACCTTGTCTTTGAAGAATTTATGGAGGTACCGGAAAAGCAAGATATGGTGTTACAACCGAGCAACAACAAGACCTGCTCACGGTTCCTAAAGAAATCTCGCGGGTCCATAGCACTTCCGCCAACATCTACGACGCTCCAGGTCTGGCATCTGTATTCCGGAAGAAATTGGTCGGTTACCAGCCCCTGGAAAAGCATTAAAATTTCAAGATGGATCACGTTATCTGTTCTATTTGGTAACAAAGAACACCTTCCGAGATCGATCCACCTATCAGTTTAAGGGAGTATGTGATGGACTCCAATGTAGAGTAACTAGCTATTAAAAAGATAGAGAGCAACCAGCTGAATTGGAGGATCATTAGAAACATGGTGGAAGTAATCTTCTAAGATAACCAGGTTGAAATACTGGTCTGCTGTCATTCTCCCAGTGTTCAGGTTATAACGAAGACTGCGCCTTGTTACTTCCATGCAACTGGAAATTGTAAAAGAGGATCCAGTTGCAAATACAACCATTCAGTTTTAGTTCCAGGAGGAACTATTTCTTAAGGAGGGGGCAATGTCATGAAATTCCTAAGCCGACCCTGTCTACAGCAGCTTGGCACCCGACTCATGCTCGAAACTACGGAATCTCCTAGGAATGCCGCTGACGCTCTAGAAACGGCTAGAACGAGCGGAGAGTGCTGTTGAGTCAGAGATGGAATTTTCGGGAGCATCTAGAGACTTCTCGTAGCAGAGTTGCAGTTGGTATAAATAGCCCGGCTCATTGGCGTACAGTTTAGTTTAGTATAGAGTATTGGAATGAAAAGTTACAATTGTAATAAATAAATTAGAATTGTTAGTTAGTGTCTATGTATTATATAAATTAATTAGTACTTCTTAAATAAATTGTAAATAGTGTTTTAAATAAATAAACTATAAATAAATTAGACTATCGTCACAGTATTATAGGTTTATTTTGCCCGTTTGTCCGATGTCAAGCTATATAAAGGGACAAAGCTTATTGATTAAAAAAAAAAAACTGATTAAAAATGGGAGGTTAAGGGGGGTTGAAATTAAAAAAAACATCATTACTCAAAAAAGAAACGCGATATTATTATCAACATGAAATTTTTAGTGAAAATTAAGCTCTATGAGTCTTGAGTTTGAAAAAATTGGGGAGTAAAAATATTAAATAAAAATCCCAACTCAAAAGCAAAAAATGATATCAACTTGAAATTTTTAGCTAAAACCATGCTCTATATGGGGACAGTCCCTATTGATTTTGAAAAAATCTGATGAAAAATAGGGTATTTAAGGAGAGAGGGAATGACATTTAAAAAAATCAATAATCAAAAACAAAAGCGATATCAACATGAAATTTTTAATAAAAATTCAGCTCTATATTTAAAGAGCTTGTTGATTCTGAAAAACAATTTGAATAAAAATGCGGGGTTAAGGGGGATTGAAATAATCAAAAACGAACATTAATATCAACTTGAATTTTTTGTAAAATCAAGCTCTATAATAAAGGGATAAAGCCTATTGATTTAAAAGAAATCTGAATATCAAGGGGGGGTTGAAATAAAAAATAGAAATCAAAAACCAAAAGCGATATCAACATGACATGATTAGTAAAGATCAAGCTCTATAAGGAAATAAATAAATAAAAAGATGGGGTGATAAAGGGGGGTCGAAATATTGAAAAAAATCCTAATTATACAAAACAAAAAAATATATCAAATTGGAATCTTCAGCTTTATGAGGAGATGAATCCTATTGATCCTGAAAAATCTAAGTGAAAACGGGGGTTAAGGGGATCTGTTAAACGGTGAAGAGTATAATATAGAATGCCAGGCATTATATTTCTTTAATCTAGTTTTTTAATAGTAATAGCGATGTTATTTTGTAACTATAAATGAACTTAATTTTTGAGCAATACATATTTTACTACCTTGAACTAAATTAACCAAAGAGAATTGGTTGGTTTACATACTAACCAACTAGCTGGTTATTATGTGTTACTATGAATATTAAGTTCACTTTATTCAAATACTGTGGATAGTTTGTAAACTGTACTTTTCTTGTAGTTTGTACTTTGGTGACATAGTTTGTAAACTAGCTGGACAATATACAATGATTTTCCATCAAAACAGCCAATCATTTGGAGTTTGTGTACTATCCAGCTAGTCTATAAACTAGCCAAGTAAATACTTTAATTATAACGTATACATAAGAAAATATGAAATAATGAATATTATTGCGTACAGAGCACGTAGTTAGGACAACAAATATGCAACATTAAAAAATTTAGTAAACCCATGACATCACATATTAGTAGGTACTAGGAAAGAAAGTAAAAATACCTATTAAAGCTTCTATAATCAATAATATCAATGTTACTTTTTACTACCTCTTACCTTCTATTTAAGTGAAATGAGAGTCACCTTATCGATCATGTTTAACTTTTCTTTTTCATTATAAGATTTTATGGATTATTTTACCTCACCTGCTTGTCCCATAGGGCTAATGGATTACTTCCGACACTATAAAATATTGAGATAAATCCGCTTTGGTAAGAATTTGCAAACATTTTTTTTTATCAGATGTCAAAATGTCAATATGTCAGTGCTAAAGTGATGTGTAAGATTTTTACTCACTTGATCAATTAGGCATTCAAACGACCTGTCAAACAATAGGTGCCAGTGGGAAATTCTTGTATATTTAGGGGGGGTAGCGACATAGTCTTGCAACTTGGACGCTATTTTTATTCGAAGTAGTACTCGCCAAGCCTGCCAATTTATGAAGAAATGTATAGGTGGATATTTAAATATTATTTTTATTGTGTTTGGCATAAAATATTTAAATGTAATCCAATATTTATGATTTTACGTAAAATAGATAGAATACACCATATGTCGCCACCCTTAGATATACCAAACCTGCCCACTGGTAATTCATTTGTTTGGAATGCCTAATAGGGTTCTAACCTCATCGAGATAGAATAAAGTAGAGACGAAATAAACACTATTTTGCGATATGACAGATGGACACACATCAAATGATGGAAAAATGTAATGAAAATGGCGACTTGAGTCCTTCGAGCATATATGCTCGAAGCTTGAGTCGAACTTTGATTTATTTGAAGTCAACCATTTTATGTTTGAAGACTGACGGATTGAAAATGATTTTATATCATATAAATGAAGCTATTTACAAAAAGTGGCATTTATTCTCACTATGAAGACTATAATTCTCACCAAAACTGATTAGCTAAGCTCCACTGTTTTGAATTTGACATATGACGTAAAACTGCAATGCAAAGGTGCGGTCCACATACTTTCATTTTCTTTTGTGCGGTCACTTTAGCATCGTGATAGCATCTCCTCTTTATTATATCTCAATGGTTGAAAGTCCACTACACTGAGGTAGTGTCCACTAGTATTATAAATAATTATATTCCTGTATATGAAGACTAGAGTCTTCATATCCCTATAAAAAAGGCATAGCCTTTCAGCTGCACGTCACCAAATATGACGTAATATCATGTTTTCGGCATGTCTTTGATTACTACATAAAATTTGATGGCGACTCTACAAAATTTTGACAGTTGTCAGGATCGTATTCAGCCAATTAGGAAAAAGCTTTGAAATTAATAAGAATTGTGATATCAAAACATTACAAAATAAAACAAAATGTATTTTTAATTGATATTTATTATCATAAATAATATAACATTAGTAAATAAATTCCTAAAATTAGTTATTATAAGACAACAAGGATCACTTGCCGGATGAAACCTACAATAAGAAATTAGATCTGTTTAAAAAATCACACAAGTTTTATTCGATAAACTAATTACCTTAGAAATCATCGAAATTTAACAAAACTGGTAACGTTAAACTTGTAGAACAACAGCCATTTTTGAATACAATACAATAAACGTTTATTATGCAAAGTTGTCTTCCCACAAGTCCCAATTTGATTCGTTATCCGATTCGTTTAAATCAATGATTACAGGAGAGATATTACTTGCATCAATGATTTTTGCAGTCTCCCAATATTCATCAATAATTTTTCTTGTATGGTCTACATACCTCTTCCATTTTTCTGGTGTAATCTACAATTACATAACAATTATAAACCATAGTATAAAAAAAAACTTTGCATTAAATCTGTTGAAGAGATTCGTTCCAAACACTAATTACAGTATCCGCAGTAATACGTTCTGCCGAAGTTATTTTTGCATCGTAATACCGTTTACACTCAGACCAAACAAGTTTAATTGGATTGAACTGGCAATGATATGGGGGCAGTCTCAACACACGATGACCATGCAAAAGAGCTAATCTATCTAATCTGTAAAATATGCATTTTTAATATCTTATTAAATTATATCATATCATAACATGCCTGTATACTTTATCTGGTACATGTTTCTTGGCAATTTCTAACAATTTGAACTTCATACTAGACATTGGAAACTGTATATTCCTTTCTTTTAACCAATTAATCAGAGAAACTTTGTTCCAACTTGCATTTGATATTTTTTCGAGCAACATTGAATGGTACCACGCATTGTCCATTATTATTAATGACGGTTCTTCTAAGCTTAGTAGAAGCTGATATTCAAACAATCTTTCAAAATTATCAGCATTCATTAAATCATGATAATTTCCAGATTTATTACCACTTTTAAATATCAAGCTACAGTCATTATTAAACCCATTTTCAGAACCCGCATGAAGAACAATGTATCGTACACCTTCACCACTCTTCTTTCTGACTGCCTTATCGGTACCATCCTGCCAGATTTTGCGAAATCCTCCTTTGCTGAATATCCAGGTTTCATCAAGATATACAGACTTAAGACGATGAGAATCACTTTCATTTTTTTTTAAATCTCATAAAAAATATAATCTTTTTCATGTAACATATGAGTGTTCCATGAGA
This sequence comes from Psylliodes chrysocephalus, assembly GCA_927349885.1. Taxonomy (NCBI): domain Eukaryota; kingdom Metazoa; phylum Arthropoda; class Insecta; order Coleoptera; family Chrysomelidae; genus Psylliodes; species Psylliodes chrysocephalus. The sequence continues at coordinate 92,679,983 of OV651815.1, forward strand.
TATTTTCTGTTAGAAATGTTACAGCTTATCCACTTGAATTTGAATTCTTTTAAAGCCCTACTGAGTGAAGAAACTGGTGTATTTATCCCATATACACCTTTTAATTTTTTCTTCAACGTATAAAGAGTCACATGCTCATCTACAATAAGAAAAAATGTTACAAAAAAATAATTAAAACCAACCCTTGAAAATAAACTCATAATGAACCAGTAAACAAATTTGTGTGTGAAATGGAAACATAATAACATTGATGAAGATATTTAGAACCTTATACAATCTAACTTGAAAAATATGTATTCATAAATACCAACCTTGACTAAACATTCTGTATATATAAGTCCTGATACCATGTTCATATTTCTCCCAAATATTGGGACCACGGCACAGAATCGGACATTTTAGCTGAGTATTCGCGATCTGCTTGAATACTTTCATTTGCCAATCATCCTACAGTCGATAGCGATATTCCTAAGGCGGCCGAAACACGCTAAAATTAATTGATCATCAATGAATTTTTACTAAACTTTAAGATGTGAAACTTACTTCATGTACAGCATTTACGGGCAATAGAGTTTTACCGGCTTGTTTTTCTAATTGTAAATAAGCAAGCAGTTTTTCGCTATACCTCGGCATGTTTATAATTATCAAAATAAATAAAAAAATAAAAAATAATATTCCAACTTCTAAAAAATGTGATTAACCACAATAATTACAAATGGAACTAATGGAAGTACTGGTCTGATAAAAACTGTTAGACGTACACTTTGACGTTTATCAAAAATAGCTAAAGAGCGTGTTCAAGATTTCAATTTGACTATGAAGCCATGACGTATAGCAAACGGCAGCCAATGAAATGCCTGTATTTTGTCAATTGTAGTTATTTAATATCTACGTGTAGATCTCTCATGATTTTGTTGCGTTACGAAAATTTATAGTGGACGTATCGTTTTTTGCATTTCTTTCAACTTAATGAGATAAAGCGAGATAGATGCCGTATGACGTGCAACTGAAAGGCTATGAAATGAACCATACTGCTCTTGATATAAATCCAGTTTTGATAGTGGCATAATATGTCGTACGAGAAAAGGAATTTCTTCAAAATTCATATACTTAGATTTTAATATACAGGCAATTTTGCAACTAGGTCGTTGTGAAGAATTAGGATAGGGGATTTTTTAGGTAACTCAAAAACTAGACATTTATTAAAATTAGTGCTTTATTACTTTAGTTCACCTCAATAGTACATAATTTATAGGGTGATGCACAAAATAGGTTTCTAAAATAGGCTATTAAAACAGTACGCATATACAGTTCATCAAATTTCTAGAGGTGTTCGACGCCCAGACAGAGAACGCGCTACGTGTGACTAAGATAGCTATTGTACAGTCTGCTAAACAAGTTATTTTAAATAGTTTTTAATATTTTTAGGTAATTAAATTTTAAAAGTGTGGAATAGTTTAGGGATTAAATTGGTCTGATTGGACTTTCTTAGAACGTTTTTAAAAGCAGCTAAAGATAGTATGTAGAATTGAAAATAATTATTATGCCATAAAAGGTGTTTTGGAATTCCTTCAACCTTTTGAAATTGAGTCAAAAAATATAAATTTTATAGGATAGCGGAAAATACCTATAATTTTTTTGTAGGCCTTTGTAAATCGTGGAAATAGTTTATATTTTATTTCTACCTTATTAAGGAAAATGGTACCTATTATTAATAACGGTTGTTTCTGAAAGATTACTAAAATTTTCGAAATTTTGTTTTTCTACAAAATAATAAACTATACTATTTAGAAAAAAATTTATTTCTCTTATAATTTTATAAAAAATAACAGGGGAATATTTACATTTCTTGATCTATTAAACAAAACGATAAATTATCTCGACGAATGACACCATGTTCTAGTACGGAAGCTAGCTTTACATTTTTGTTGGTGGTTTCATGGGTTTCATATCAATTTTTTGTAATTGTAGTTTACACGTACATATACCTCTTAACACTTGTTTGCTTTATTAAAAAAGTGTGTTGTTGTGATTTACGTCGAAATAAGTCAAAAACAACTTGAAACCCCATATAAAATCAAAAAGGAGAAACGGAAAAAAATTGAGCCTGTAAATGAACACAACTCAGAAACAAAAATAGCTATCTAATAATAAAAAAATAAAATTTGATTCTTGTGCAGCTTCATCTATATCATTAACTGTTTTGGGTTTTTTAATGGTTTTTCTTGGTGATGAAAATTCCGATATCTCACGGTTATCGATTCTTTTTTTCTCTCCAGAAATGCGGACGACAGTGTTTTTAGATACTCCTGTGGCTGCAGCAACACGATCATTTACATTTTTAAATGGTATTGAAGGTGAATTAAAGTTTCCTTCTCTTCTCATAAACTCTATAACATTGGCTATTATTTCGCGAGATTGACTGTTAATCACGCGGCCTCTTAATTTGCTATTAAACTCCATACTTAGGTTCTATTAAACTGTAATGAGCAAAAAACACAAACGAAAATAAAAGAAATGTTTTAGCGAAATTTACATCTGACATTTACGTATGAATGAAATAGTGAAATACTTGATGCGCAGAGTGTACTTTCATTGCGTAAATCCGTCGGGATGCCTGTCAGTAGTGCTTTCTCTGTCTAGCCGTCGAAAGCCTCTAGAAATTTGATGAACTGTAATACAATTCGATGGATTGAGTGCAGAACGTCGTAACCCCAAAAAGTAAATTTTACAGGGGAATAAAAAAACCAAATAGACTTTAGATGTAATTTCGAAGAGCAACTTTTTGTTTTGGCGCGTAAAATTAATTTCATTTTATACTGTTGCTTACGATAGTTTTACACAAGACTCCAATGACGCAAAAAGAGATTTTTTTAAATTTTGTGGGTTACGACGTTTTGCACTTAAGCCATCGAATTGTTCTTTTTAAATGACAGTTTAATTAAAAGTCATGCGTAGTTGTTAGGTATCCTAGACCAGAGATAAGGGCATGATTGTACCTATACATTGACCAGAGATACGGAAGATATATCTCTGTCCTTGTCTACTCTACAGGCGCTAGTAAAATAAGTGTGATCCTACGAATAAGTAACTATTTGACAAATGTGTACTTTCTGCTGTAATAATACGAATACTTTTCTATGACTATACTGAATATATAAAACACTTTAAGTATTGTTTAACGAACTTTTTCTATCCCTATTACACGCCCATTTTTAAAAATTCAGACTGATTATGTACTGCTGTTGGAGCAAACCTTGTAGTTATAGATAAGTGTATTTTAAAAATCGTTATAATGATTACGAAGATCTGGATAGAATTTCCTCAATTTTTCGTTTCTGGTCTTGATTAAGCTTAATCATATCATTTCGATTCGGCTTTGATAAAACGGTATCGCTAAATTCCCTGTGAATTCTGACGCCGTCCAGAGCTTTCGTTTGAAGAAGTTCGAGAAATTTAATTTCTTTCATGAATTGAGACCTTTGTATTTTGCTCGCTTTTAAGTACCTCTGATGGCAGATTTGACTACTGAAAATAATACAATTTTTGGTTGAAAAACGAATACATAATCAATTTTTTAACAGTTTTCTGACGAAAACATAAAATAAATCAATACATAAAACCTGGACCTGTATACATAAATTCATTGCCAGTAAATATTTCAATTTTCAAATTCACATACAGTATAGGTTGGAATAAATTTGATATATTTATAGTATTTTAACAAAAAGCTTTTACATATCAATTTTTATTTTCAACTGCGCATCTTGAGCTACTATTGGATGTAAAGTAGAACCAGAAATATTGCAAGGTCATAAAACACCAACCAGCGACACTTAAAGACCGCTAAAGTGTCGCTTGTCACCACTGTTACATGGAAACAGTTGGTTAAACAATAATAATAAAAATGAATGCATAAATCAATTTAAATTTTAAAATATTACTAATAGTTAATAATTATGATTTAGGAAGTTGTGAATCTCCAGAAATATTTATATTTTGGAGTGAGGATGACTAAGAACTTGGCGGATATGCTTGTTCGTGGATAATAAGCACTGATGATGGCGAAAGCGCTTTGCATTTAATAATTTAAAAAATTTTTGCACGAAATACAAATATTTTCTTTTGAATACTAAATATGTTGCCTTTGTTATTTCCATTAGAGACAGAGACTGGAATTGAGAACCATCTAATTCTTGCTGAAGAGTCCTAATAAGGACGAAACTGGTCCAAAAATGACGTTCTCCCTGGTGAGGAAAATCAAAGGTAGAGTGTTTAAATTTAACTTCTATCTCTGCTGTCTTTCCTTTGGATGTAATTCAATACTGGATGTAATTCATTAGCTAAAGGAGTAGTTGTTTTCCGAAGGGAAACGGTCGATCCTAGTTTGTGACATATGGCTTTGTGTTTTATTTATTTATTTTTTTAATAAAATATATAAAACACTTGAAAGTAGATAATTTTACGAAAGTTTTTTCTCACAATGTTGCCATAGTATGTTGCTAATATAAAATTTTAAAGCATACAAATTACGAGTTGAAGTTTTAAGAAGGAGAAAATTGGCTACCTATCATGAATTATTAGAACATAAAATAATAACTTACTAAGAATAATTCATCTTTATTGTTGAAATAGGTCCAGTATTATTCAACCGTAAATTTGACGACAAAATACTAAATTTTTGGAGGTTAGTTTTACACCTCTTAATTTAAATAATCCACTGTCAAAAGATTAGAACAAAGAGTTCTAAAATTACATCAAGGTTTTTAAAGCCACAAATTACAACATATTTCAATGAGGGAATGTTCTAAACTAAAAAGCATTTGTTTACGTTACCATGACAATTAAAATATTGAACCAACCATTCCTACAAAGTTTATTAAGTGTGGAAGAGCTTTGATTTTTATATGCTTGTGTTTTCGTCACGAATTCCTGGAATAAGTTTCAAAAACCGTTTACAAATTTGTATTTAGTTAGCCTGGAAAGATTGATTCTAGTAAACAAAATTCAATATGGTTACTATGGTTAAAACTACGATGTTTTATAAATAAGTTCTCGGAGTTTGATATCTATAAGTTGAACGGGAAAAGCTAGGTTTTAATTCTTTTTAGTTTTGGTTAGTTATAAAGTATATGACAGAAACTTTAAGTAATCACCATTAAAATCGGTTGCAGAATTTAAGAGAGGAATATCAAATGTTATTGATGAGCACCGCTCTCGAAAATCAATTTCTGTGACCACTCCGGAACACATTGATTCTGTCCAAGATATGATTTTAGCAGATAACGAGTTGGACTCAAGCGTATAGTGGAAACATTGCATAATTCCCATAAATGTAGCTTTTACATCATTCATCACCACTTGAATATACCTGAATGGAGATCAACGCCTTCGGTTGACAAACTCAAAGGAAATCTTCCGTAATTTGGAAGACACTTCCTAAAACTTTTGGATCAAGTTCTTAAAACGGACAAAAAGGGTTTAAATACGACCCATCCACTAGTATTCAAACACTTGCGATTTATATAATACAAGCTGGCCCAGCTAAGCATCAAATAGTCAATAGAAAAATTAACCGGTCTTGAAAGTGCGTTTTAAAATTCAACGAACGTTAGAAGCCACCATAATTAAAAAACTAAAAACATTCAACCATATGATTAGGCAAAGACTGATATAAGAACAAAATTAACACAATATTGTTTGATTTTAGAAGATTTAAATTCTCTACGCTAAACTGGCAACGGAGGAGATAAATAGTATTCTTTATCCTTTGTAGTCTAATCAACAAGTTCAAAAGCGTGTTTTTGGGACATACTATTACGAAAATTATTTTTCCTACGGCCACTTAGGAAAGTGACACATATCACACTATATAGTCCAATGGAAAGTGCCCTATATCACACGCGTATAAATAAGAATTTACTCTCCACCCGTATACGAATATGTTACTTTCCGCAGTAGCTGGCACAAAATGTCAAACACCTAATTTCTATTTTGATCTAGGTATGCAATGTCCATATTAATACTAAAATCGATATAATTGTTAAATTATTGAAATTGTTTTAAATTAGATGCTAGATATTTTATCAATTTTATCAATTATTATTAAAATAATTTTAAAATAATGTTTGCTCTTTATTCTGGTTAAATACATAACCGATTAGATCATTAAATTGACACAGGGGCTATTAGCCCAGGTGGTTAGAACATCGAACTTATGAACTTTTCCATTTGAGACCGCGTTCAAATCCTGGCGGGGTAGAATTTTTTTTTGTTTTCTTTAATTTTTTTTTATTTTTTTTTTAGTTTTTTTTTTTGTTTAGAAAATATGAAAATTAAATAAATACGATTATTGTTGATTACTTTTTTAAATACACTTTATTATAGTAATAATAACCTTGGTTTTACATTTTTTGATGACATTATTTTGTGGTCGTAGGAAAAATATTGTACATCACTTGTGTGAAAAGTGATTTTCCACACTCGTAATGTAATATACTATTCAATAGCTCATTCGATTCGGAATAATGTCTAGATCAATGTGTGAAAAAAAATTATGCATTGCATAAAAAATTGCAAAAGTTATAAACAATTAAACACCTCATAAAACATGGTGTTTGGTTTTTCGCCTATAGTTTGTAAACTATAAATATTTTTGGATTTTTCAAAAAAGATCCTTAAAGAGAAGGAGAATTGTTATAAATAAGTTCCGACTCCCGGAACTGTACCTCCATTATTTATAATTTTAATTTAACGCTCAAAGTAGCCTTCCGCGCGCCATTTTTAGCTTGCGAGCACGGCGTCGAAACCGAGTACATTACATAAAATAATTTTTTTAAGTTAATAAAATTAAATTAAAAAATTTTAAAAAATTACGGTGTGTAAACACTTAAAAGAATTCATTCCCGTTGGAATTTTTTATAAAAATTAATTTTCCAACGAAGTATGTTATTGTTAATTAACAAAATTTTTAGAATTTCTCTCATCATTACAAATTGATAAAAATATTAAATAATTACCTTTAATTTTTTTTGCTTCGTGGAGCTCTTTTTATATACATATAAAACAAAATAGCTTCATAAAAGTTTAAAAAATGTTAATACTTTGTTTATAATACCTAATTTTTTAAAGTTTACAAAAACAGACAAGTCACAGCGGTGCTATAAAAAAATATTTCATTAATAATTCCATTGTTTATTAAGTTAACAATTTGTTATAAACAAATTCCCAACTTTGGTTTTTTTTTCCAGAAAGAAATAAAAATTCCAAAAACGACTTAGTGCATTAAAATTACGGAAAAAAATTTATTCCATTTTTTATTAAACTAAAAAAAAATCAATTTTTATAAACAAATATAACAAACAACAAATTGACAATAGGTACGGAATTGACAAATGACTTATCTGAGAGATAATTTCATTGCCTACAAAAATGACTTGAATGTTTATTGTCGTATCTCCAATAGTTTAAAAGTTATATCAACTTTTAAGTCAACAAATGGATCAGCTGCTGCAACTTTGATAGTACGTATATTTTCAAAGTTTAATAAAAAATGATCACCTTTATGAAATAAAGAAGGCAACTTTTAGAAGAAAGAAAGTATGAGCTTGATGCAGAAGAACGCAAAAAAGATGCGACTCGAAGAAAAAAGAGTACAAATGGAAGAAAAAAAAATATAAATGACAGAAAAAACTAAATGTCCACTTAAGTATATGTGATAACCAACAATCTCTAATTAAAATTATTTTAGAGAAAAATACAAACTAATATTTTTATGTAGTTTATTAGTACAGTTATATTATTTTCGTTTTTTATGTTAAACAGAATTAAAAGTTTATTTTTAATTAATAATTAAGAATATTATTTTTGTTATTATCATAAATATATAATTAACATTTTATTAAGTACAGGTTATGAAAATATATTCAGTAATAAAAAAAAAACGTTTATTGAGAAAGTAACTTATTGCAAAGAAAATTAAACTATGAGTAGTGGCTGTGTACAGGTTAAATAGAAATAATAAATGGTTCTCTGTATTTCATGAAAGTATATTTTTTTAATAACTCAGCTAAGCAAAGAGTTTTTGTCATTTTCAGTGCTAATTGTCTGTGATACATAAGAAACTTTATGACCGGGCATATATTGTATTAGATACCTCAATTAGCACTGTGGATGGCAAAAGCCGAAAAATTATTTACTGGTAATACAAAGGGCCATCATTATTATAATTACAAGGTTTTTATTTTATTAAATGTGCATTTTTTAGTATCCTAAATATTTTTCAAGATGTGGAGGTTTTTTTTTTTTGTAAAAAGTTTGCTGTTGCGATTTTTTTTTTCGAAATTTTTGTCAGTGCTGTGGATTTGAAGGCCTAATATTCTAAAGAGAAAAAAAATTTAAACGTCCCCTTTAAAAAAAGTTTGGTACCTTTTAACCCTCCGTATTTTTTTTGACAAAGAAACTTGCTTTATCGATCTTAAAATCAAAAAGAACTATGAATTTTTAAAAAATTTTTATAGCGTAATGAACTTTGTATCTTTCTTATTTAACGAGCTATTTACAATTTTTTAACTGAATTTCTAGAGCAATTCGTCCGTCCTGGACTTAACATATCAAAAAAACTAAGAGTAGATGAGGAGTTATTGTACAAAAAACGCTTATAAAAATCATTGGCGTGTCTAGGTCTGTGATTGAGCCGCCCCTGCAAAAACTACCTCTTTTATTTATATTTTTGTATTCAAGAAGCAGGAGGACATGTCGAATATTTACTAAATTAAATAGTTTATAAAATATGTATAATAATTATTACCAAATGTTTATTTTTAATTGTTAATTTGTTGTTAATTGTTTAATTAAAAAAATAAATTTTTTATTTACTAATATATTTAATAAATAAATTTTGCAACTAACGTGTATTTTTATCAGTGGCATGGTGAACTCATGATGACGGGTGGCACACCATTTTTATGGCGCCAATCCAATATTATAAATACCTTTTTTACAAAAATATAAATAAAAGAGGTAGTTTTTGTAGGGGCGGCTCAAGCACAGCCCTATACACACCACTGATTTTTATATGCGTTTTTTGTATAATAACTCCTGACCTACTCTTAGGTTTGTTAATATGTTAAGTCCAGGACGGAAGAATTGCTATAGAAATTCAGTTAAAAAAAATTGTAAATAGCTCGTTAATTAAGAAAGATACAAAGTCCATTTCGATATAAAAAAAATTAAAAAAATTCATAGTTCTTTTTGATTTTAGGATAGATAAAGCAAGTTTCTTTATGTCAAAAAAATACGGGGGTGTTAAAAGGTAAACAACCCCCTAACTTTTTTTAAAGGGGTTGCTTTAAATTTTTTTTCTCCTAAGAATATTGAGCCTTCAAATCTACAGCACTGGCAAAAATTTCGAAGAAGAAAAAACTTTTTACAAAAAAAAAAGTTTTTCTGAATGTTAGTTTAACACCCTGTAACTTTGTTGGGAGCCAGTTTTTGATGTAGGTAAATATAGCCAAATCTACTTAATTTTAGGTAATCTATCTGAGGATGAATTTATGACGTACCTTTTTGAAATACCCTGTATAATGTGGACAAAACAAAATTGCATAACAATATTTATATTAGGCTGTACCTAGTTCACTTTCTTTTTTTAAATAATTAGGGAATTCGGCCAGAGTATCAAAAAGTTTGGGAACCCCTGATATATACTAAAACAAAGTTCCGAATCGATTAAAATACCATACGGCTATGAATAAATAAGGTCTGACTTTTTTGTCAAAAGAAAATGTTTATTGTAATAAAAACCATCGCAACATGATTAAATCTAAAAGAAAACTTTTATTAGGCCGATCAAATGTATTAAAATTTTATTTTAATTACAAGTAAGCATAAATAAAATGTCTACTTCTTGATCATGTACTATGTTTTGCAAAATAAATTACCACACTCATTCCTTCTCTAAGCTATAGTTTTTTAAAAGTTATGCTTTTTTTATTATTTATCGTAGGTACTAATGAATATCTTGAATCAATGTTTTTATTCCTAGAAACGTATTTGCATCTTAATCCCTTTGAATCCAGGTAGTGGCGTAACTGATCGGTGTACAGGGTTTTTCATTATAATTTGACCGGTATTTATTTTCATTATTATTGCAAACACAAAAAAAAGTTTTAAGTAAAAGCTATGTTGTTCTATCTGTACCGACTAAAAATGTAATAACAGGCTGAAATGTATATACAGGACGACTCCAACAAAATATAATTTAATTTTTTTAATGGGACACCCTATATATTTTTGTCATTTTAAGTAGATTTGCATTCCCTGATTACAAATATATAATATTTTAATTATTTAGTGACTTATTGCACTATGCAAGCGTAACACATAGATGGGCTATGAAAATGATGTTTCCAAGTGAAACAGTTGTTTGTTTATTAAAAGTTGTCAATTGATTACTTGTAATGGGTTATACTGTGGGCGAAAAAGTTGAGATAAAACAAAGAAGCTTTTACTTGAAACTTTTTTTGAGTTCACATGAATTATGAAAATAAGTAGTGGTCAAAATATAATGAAAAACCCTGTGCTTAGGATTGCCACCTGTCCTTTTTTCAAACAAACTGTCCTTGTGACTTTTTAAAGCTTGAAATGTCCTTTTTTACGGCACATTCCCTTTAAAAGGACTGGTTTTTATAAAAATATAAACCGAAGACCGGTCAGAAGGACCAAGCGTTTATTAAAATAACTTTTTTTTAGAATCTCGGCAAACTTATTTTAACCGAATCCCTGTCGTCACCGTTGTCCTTTATTAATTTGTAGGTGTACTTATAGCAGGTACCAGCCTCACGGCGAAACTGATCATGACCGATCATATATGATCGAAGAGTTATATCCAATAATTTGGTCCTTTTAGCGTCTAAGGAAAATAGACACTTGAGTTTAAATTATAACGAATAGCAAAAACCGTGTATCCCAAAATCATGAGTAAAATCGATTGATTCATAGTCGTGTAGGATTAGCCTAGATCTAAATTTTGAATAATTAGTTCCTTCATACGGATTAACATATTGTAAGCAAGAAGAAGAATGCATCAATCTCGAGGACCGTCCTACAACCGCTAGCGCCGAGCTAGCGGTAAAGCAAAGCGATAATTATGTAATAGTAAAGCGAGGGTGGATTTTGGATCGGCCATTTTTAGAAGCGCTCGGCTCGAGACGGCGACGCTCGTACGCCGTGGTCGCTCGTAAGTCCATATGCGCGCTACAAACCGTGTCTAGTATCGATGCGGTAGATGCGGGGCTTGTTTTTAGTGGAGATGCTCTAAAGTTGTAGTATTTTGAAGTGTTGTTGGGTTTTTAATAGTGAAACCCGGGGTGATTTTTGTTTTGGCACAAATGATACATGATTTTCGGTACTAGTGCATAGGACCAACAACTTTTCACTGATTGGATTTATATAAATCGTCTTCAACCCTCACTTTCACTAATTTTGTAAGTATTGATTGCTATTTTTTTAAGTTATGAATGAAAAAGTATCGGTGGATGCGAATTTTTTTTGGTGTTATCGTGGTTTATGGTCAAATGTCAAAAATCGCGGGCTCGTACCAAGGTAGCGCGCTGTCGAGTAATATTGATTTTATACATATTAAGCGAAGGCCCTTCCCCTCGAAATTTATAGAGAAATACACAAATATGAAGGGTGTCAATGCACGGTTTTCTTAGACTTTGAGGAATTTGGTGATTCACAGAAATATTTTCGGTTTCTTCGTGCTTCTTGAGCGCTTTATTGAAAACAGAGTTGGTTAATTTTAGATCCCAGTCGACAACATGCATGCGACCTGTGCCAAACAGAATTTTATCGATTTCGGGATTTTAGTTTTATTCGGTTATAAAAATATCACAAGAAGCTAGAAATTTAAATTGTTAATTTATTTATTAATTTTTCTTTTGGCATAAAGAAATAATTACACATTTTGTTTTGAGCGGTGAAAATGTATTTTATCCAAAGAATTCATGGAGAAAGTAATTTTTCTCAACAGTTTTTTTATATCTGTGTAGTATGGGTATTTACAACTAAATGTAGTTTACTTGCAGAAACATAGGATATATTTATATTTGTTATTTATCAGGCACCACAGAATTTTGTTTTGAAAGTATTTAACAGGTAGTAAACATTTTTAAAGGTGAATAAATAACCGAGAGGTAAATACATTGGGAATTCTTGTGTACATCTTTTAGGGAATTGTCAGGTATTCTCTGGGTATTATCGGGAAGTGTCTGGCTATTTCCGGGAATTCTCAGGTATTCTTTATGTTAGGTATTCTTGTGTACACAGTTTTGGATGTGTTTACCCCTCGAAAATAACTTGATATTTGAGAATTATTATTTTAATCTTCTTCTAGTTCGGTTCACTTACATTTTCTTTCCTATTAATTGGTAGCTTTTAACGATGGCATATTTAACAAAATCCGTTTGATTTCTCAATACCAGGCGGTGAGCTGAGTTCTACATAATCAAAGGAATATTTTACCTACGTCCCTAAATATGAATTCAAAAATTCTAAAAGTATATCATTATTTTCATTATACTTTTTAAACAAAGTAATCATTATGTAATGGTTTTTTCTACTTTCAATTATTATTTATAAAAACATTTTTCACAATTTCGCTGGTGTCATTAATACAAAATGCTTAAAATAATCGATTCAGAACTGTTGTACCATCAGATATGTAAGTAGCTGCGGAAAATAATATAAATATTATTATTCTTGAACATGTTGTAATGTATGATCAAATTAATACGTTTGTTATTTTTCGATTCTTATTTTACTTAATAGACAACCAAGTGGTAAACTGCAGGCCAAAATTTGTACTCTTAATTTCCTTTTACTATCCATTTTCCGCATTTTGTTTAAAATTGTCTCTCAATTCCTGGGTAATCCCTCTGCAATTCCTATACAATTTCTCTGCAATTCCTCTGCAATTCCTCGGCAATTCCTCGGCAATTCCTCTGCAATTCCTCGGCAATTCCTCGGCAATTACTCGATAATCTCTCGGAAATTCCTCAGCAATTTCTTGGTAGTTAGCGCAATTCCCCGGCAATTCGTCGACAATTCCGTGTCAATTTAGCAATTTCCGAAATTACTCGGCAATTTCGTAGTAACTTCTTGTCAATTCCCACAATTTCCCGGCAATTATCACAATTTATCTAAATTCCTTGTTAATTCCTACAATCTCCCGGCAATTAGGTACCACAGTTCATCTAAAATTCCTTGTTAATTCCCACAATTTCGCGGCGATTATCACAATTTATCTAAATTCCTTGTTAATTCCCGTACTTTCCCGGACATTATACCACAATTCATCTAAATTCCTTAAAATTGTCTCGAAATTCCCTAAACAACATTGCTGTTGTGACAAAACTTTGAATTTATAAGTCTCTTAACAGCACTGATATGTGATGTCATTATATGTCAATAATAGCTTCGTTTGCAGTAACAATCTTGTACTGATTCCAAACGCTAAGGTAAAAATAATACTGCATATTACAAGTATAACTGGATTTGTATTGTTTAAATGTTTATGCAGGCGTGTATGGTCTACCTTAGCGTTCAAAATAAGTTTGGTATCGGCTCCACGAACGAAGCTATTAACAACAGCCAGGTAATAGTAGTTTGTGTAACAAGAGTGGACGAAAATTTACAAATTTAAAAAATTATTTTAGATCATTAAGACAAAATAATTAATTTTAAAATAATTTATGAATTTTACTAATTTATAGAATAAACAAGAAAAAAAAATTAGTCCTTAGCCCAGATTAGAACCCGGGGTATTCGCGTGGAAGGCAGTTGCACCTCAGCTCCACCGCCACTTTTATGATTTTAGTTTTAATATTCGCAATTAAATTAGTTTCATATAGTTTGATTAAAAGTAATTTTTTCAAAATGTGGACCAAATAAAAATAAAAATTCTATTATTTATCGATTCGATACAAAAATAACTCATTTTAATGTAAATTTAATCTTAATGACTAAAAAATATACTGACTATTAGTTTGACAGAATTATTACTTATTTAAAAATTTAAAAATAATAGTACTTGAGTGTCCATCATTGTCCTAGAATGGATATGAACTCTCATTGTTGGATTTAATGGTTTTGCAATATTCTCACTACCTAGAATGGATATGAAATATATTCGTTCAGTTGAAGGCAATAGCATACTTTTTCGTTTTGTAATCTGTGCGTAGATAAGCTAATATCCATTTTATTTCTTTATATTAATTTGTATTGTGTTTAAATCTAATATAACTACATTTATGCAATAAAAGTGTTTGTATCTTTAATCTTTCAAGGCTAATTATATTTTGTTTGAAGTAAAACTCTTCCAAAAATGTTAACTTGTAAAAAAAAATCAATATTACTACGTAGGAAAAAATTATTTTCCTGAACTTTTGGAATTTTCTAATTTATGAATAGATATACAAACATGGAAAGTAGTTGAATGATTAACATAGTAAAATAATAATTACAGAAAAAAAAATGGTGAATGCGATTTTGATTGTTGAAAACACATTAGATACCTCGGATATAAATAAATAAATAATTCATTTCGGTAGTCATTAAAATTAGATTTAAAACAACCAAGGGCGGATGTAGCTTTTTTTATTAATACTAAATTATAATCACAATGAGACTGGGAAAGTACCTAAAATAGGAAAGTACCTAAAACTAAAATCGAATAAAACGAAAAACACTTTTTGACTGTTACTAGGTATTAAAAGTCTAGTCAAAATAATAAACGTGTATTTTTTATTTCTATTAGGTAAATGAAATCTTTTTAAACTTAACTCGTAAAAAATATATACATACCTATTGACATCTTAGGAATTACAAAATAACTAGAAAAGATGGAAAAAAAAGATATTTCAAAATGGCTTTATTCTAAAAATATTATCAGTCCTTCTAAATCCTTGAAGGTAGAATTACTCGTAATAGTAAGACAACATAAAAATAAATAATTAAAAATATACAGGGTGCTCGATAAGTACGGTACATAACTTCAGGAGCGTATTCTGTAGTTAAAATAAAGGTATTTTTGTCATATACACTAAGTATATCTCAAAAATGCTTCGTTACGGAAATAAAGTGTGAAAGTTTCATAAAAAAAATACAATTTTTTTAAATATTTCCAAAATTAAATTTTTGCTGCTTTTGAGAGTTAGCAACGTTGCGTGTTTTACTGTAAACACAGTGGCTTTCATTTAACCAGTGGCGTGCGGACAAGGTAATAGCTGAACAATATTGAAGGAAAAACGTGTTACGCTGCTGTTCTTTTTCAATATTTAGTTTTTTGATTGTTCGAATTGGAAGAAAAAAGGTCCCTTGACTTTTTTCATGAATAATTACAGAGCCATTTTTATTTTTTTTATTATTTAACTACAAATAACAATCATATAAATAATCACTTATAACAAAGAATCAAAGCAAATTTTGAAAATGGCCACTTTCTGATAAAACGCACGATTCAAATCGTCTCCTCATTGATTGTCTTACTCTTTCAAAAACTCCTGGTGTATTTCTTATGGTATTACAACTTTGAATCATTCGATTTCTTAAATAATTTTCATTTAATACAGGTGTCCCATACACGAGTGATTTAAGGTGGCCCCTTAAATAAAAGTCCAAAGGATTAAGATCGGGACTGCGAGGTGGCCAAGCTTGAGGACCTCCGCGTCCAATCCAGCGATTAGGAAAAGTGTTGTCGAGGTATTGGCGAGCAAGAAGACTAAAATGGGCTTGTGCACCATCGTGCATAAACCATAAATTTCCTCTTGCAGAGGCACTTCTTCTAACAGACCATTTAGTTCTTCGTGTAAAAACTGAGTATACGAATCTCCATTCAGTCGAGGGGGTAAAAAGTATGGTCCAATAAGATGGTCATTAATACTTATCCATACATTTAGTGAAAATGTTTTCTGAAAGCGACCTTCTCTTATTGCATGAGTATTCTCCTCAGCCCATAAATGTTCATTATGAAAATTAATAATGGCTTCTCGCGAAAAAGTTGCCACATCATTAAATAAAATTAGGGTCAAAAACTTGTAGATATGAGCAACTTTATGGAGTAACCACCTACTAAAATTTAGCCTTGACTGAAGGTCGCGGGGCAGCAGAGCTTGTACTCGTTGTATGTGGATGGGTAAAGTAGAGAAACTTTCAAAACTCTCCAAATAGTATTTGCACTTACTTGAAGCTGTTGTGCAATCTTCCTGGTACTAGTTGAAGGATTTTCTTCTATCTCCTGTAGTATAGCTTCTTTAAACTCAGGCGTTGTTACTGTTTGTGGTCTACCAGGAACTACCCTATTATGCTGAAAACTACCGGATTCACTCAATCTGGCATGTATCTTTCTAAATGTTTTAGCACATGGCGTTACCCTATTCGGATAACGTTGCTGATAAATTCTAGCTTCCACTGAATTCCCATTTGCTAAGCCATAAATGAAGTGCATTTGAGCCATTTCAGCGTTAGTAAAGTTATTCATTTTAATGTCTGACATACAAATAAATAAACAATTGGCGACTAGTAAAATGTCAAACAAGTCTGGGAAAAATTGAAGATAACTTTTTTGTTGTACATTGTTTAAAGAGATTAAAAATAATAAAAAAGAATGAAAAAATTTATGTCTTTGTTGCTTTTTCTTCCGAATCGAACATTAAAAACAGAACAGTGGCGTAACACGTTTTTCCTTCCATATTTTTCAGCGATTAGTTTGATTAAAATATCTTTAATGGTTTTGGAAATATTTAAAAAATTGTATTTTTTTTATGAAACTTTTCACACCCTTTATTTCCGTAACGAAGCATTTATGAGACATAGTGTATATGACAAAAATACCTTTATTTTAGCTCCAGAATACGCTCCTGAAGTTATGTACCGTACTTATCGAACACCCTGTATATTATAGACGAGATCGCCCGAGAAAAAGGAATTGAAATTCTCAGATTGCCTCCTATAATTCAATGTTAAAGTGCAATAATTTTGTCAGGAGCATAAGGTTTATTTTTATTTTTTGTAAATAATATAACTTTTTCATTTAAAATTTAATTTACGAACCGAATATATACCATTTTATATGCCGTGGCCTTATTTATATTATACAAATTTATTTTGCAAAGTACACCTATGGAATGTAACGTTATATCCCCTCTTTTACTGCACTCCTCTTTTAAACAGACATTAGTGTAAAAAATGAATTGTATACAATTTAAAAATAATCAATCATATAGGTATAGAATATGTGTTATAGAAAAACTGCTATTTATTATTTATTATAAGTTTATTAATTGAATATTATAAATAAGTATTAAATGTTTCTCTTCTATAAAGCGGAGATACAGAAACGCAAAAGGGATAATAACACATTCCTTTCATCGACAGGGTAGAATATGCTGATTCACAGAAATATTTCCAAAGTTCTAGTTGGGTGTGGTATGAAAAACGGTAGGTGACTAATTTTAGATTAAAGTCCAGGGATAGGCCTGTGCCAAAAAGAATTTTGTGCAGCTGGCATGTTTGAATATCGTTATGATAATAATATGGTAAATAAGAAGACAAGAATTAATTGATAATAAAGTAAACGAAAATATTGGTTGTTCTTCAGTATTTTCGAATACCTATAGACAATACATTTCTTGAATACAAAGTATATCTATACAAAAAAAATTACAGCTTCTTGAAGTTATACAAATTGAAAATTGTTTCCCTAAATCGAGCAGCTACCCTAAAAACTGGGGCTTGTTAAACATCAAACACATTGCAATGTATCATTTACTCGTATTATGTCCTTCTTCAAGTAATAATGTCATGAGTCTTATTTAGTTCTTATATTCTTTATTTTTATCCCTTTAATTGTTTGTTATTTTAACTGTTCCTGGTTACGAATTAAGTGTGAGCACTTCGAAAAAGACTTTTTAAAAAACAAAAATTTAAATGAAACCTTTATTAACAGAAAGCTAACAATGATCTGATCTTTTTTTTTATTCTGACTTATATTTATAATTTTAGTCCAGAGTGCAATGTAAGCATTATTCTTGTATTAGTCGGCGGGATTGTTTCCATAACTCCTCCGGGGCTAGATGAGAACTATGGGGTTGAACCAGAGTTCGAAATGAGCGGAAAATTCTTGAGGTCTATATCTTGAGGATTTTCTTTCTTCTTTTTCTCGGTCAACTTCTTTGTAATGTAAAATTTAAAAGCTGCATAAATGATTGCTAAAATAATTATAATATATAATACAATTGTATAAAAACTTATTTTTTGAAAATGCACAGGGGATGTGTCGATGTCTTCTAATTTCAATTTATCTTCCTGGAGTGCACTATGAATATTGTTAAGTTCATCGAGCTTTATTGAGTTTATTTGCACTGGTTTTAAGTTTATTGTTGAGGTTTTAAAATTGTTTTTGAAAATTTTTTAAACTTGGCAGTTCAATATTTCTAAAATTCGGATTTTTGGTTTCAAATGTTTTTAGGGAAAAACTGTCTATATTCACTTCACACAAATTATTAAGTTCTATTAAATAACTACCATTTATAAGGACATTGTCTAAATTTTTACCACATATTTGTTTTGTAACCACACTGTGGGGTGTGATAACAATCCATTGGTTCTTTTCTAACTTCTGGATTTTTATTTCGCTGACATCTACTGGAATTTGTCGACATTTGTTGATAAATTTAGAATACTTCAACAGCTGTACTTCACAAGGGGAATTCGGAGATATTCTTAAGGTCTGGACATCTTGGCAGAGAAATCCATCTTGAGTAACTTCTTTGCACCCCAAGTTTAAAAGTGCATATTGCTGCTCATTTGAGAGAAGAAATTTGGATTGAGGAATAATGGTTTTAAAGGATTCTATGGAACGTATAGGTAGAGAGTACAGGTGATAGTAGTTATAATTATTGGATTCTACTATGGGTATTTCAAGTAGAAATACAATTTTATTATTTTTACTATAGCTTTTGATTTCGATTATTTTTTCAAAATTTAAAATATTATTTAAGGAGAGTTCAAATGGAAATTTTTCATTATTGTTAAGATTTTTACTAATTAGTGATATTTCAGAAAATAGTTCTGTAGGATCTGCAATAGCATTATGAAATGTATTAAGTTTTGAAAAGCTAATGGCTATCTCTATTTTTTCCAGTATGTCATATATAATTTGAAAACTAATAGAAAATTGTGAGACAATTCTTTCCAGTGCAAAGTAATGAAATGTTTCCGTTTTTTCTATATTTAAATTTTTAATTAATTTTTGTATTTCATTAATACGAGAGCTCAATATTAATTGATTATGAGCTAATAATTTAGAATTGTTTTTAAAGTTTTGAATTGAATTTTGTAAAATAGTAACTTGGTGCTCGATTAAAGTTTTAATTTTATTTTGATTGATAGACAAAGATGTTATGGCTTCGTCATATCGTTTTGCATCGTTTTGGTCTAAATTACCTGTTAAAAACTTTATTGCTGAACCGAGTCCATCGAAAAGGGATCTCTTTGATCTAGACTTCCAAAAAGGATTTAACTGATTTAATTGAATGGTTATTTTATTTTCGATAATTTGAATCATGTGATATGAGTTTTGAAATTCTTCTTTGAAACTAAAACTTTCGGGAGTTGTAGAGAGAGAAATGTTTAATTTGTTATATTGCTCTTGCAATGTCAAAAAGTCTATTGTAATGTTTGTTATGTCATAAATATGTATAAATGTCCAAAAATTTGTTTTAACTTGTGCTGTTCCTAAATGAAGAGGGAGGAGACCTGGATTGTCGTTTAAGTTATGGAATTGAGGAATGTCTAGTCTTGCGGCTGTGGTCCAGAAGAGGAATCTGCAACAGGAGGTTTCCTTAATTCGTTTATGTGTATAATTTCTTTATGTAAGACTAATTTTTTATGTTTTAATGCTTCTCTGGAAATTTCAACGCGATTTCTATCAATAATTTGAGTAATTTTGAAAGGTCCTAAAAATCTTTTATCTTTTTTATTTCGCTTTTTTGGATTTACTTTATAGACGGTTTGATTAACTTGGAATTCCGGATTAGTTTCACCTTTTTCGTTTCTTTTTTCAATAATTTTATTTTTTTTATCATTTAAATTCTTATGCACACCCTTGTAAACGTGTTCCAATTTTTCTTTATGTTTATTAACGTAATCTGTATAAAAATCATGAGGAAGGAAAATTTCGTTAGGATTTCTAGAGTCTGTGTGTCCGAAGGTAAGTTCAAATGGAGTAAAATTTGTCGAACTATGTATAGAGTTATTGTATCCAATTATTGCATAGTCCATTAAATCATTTTCATCTGGGTAAATTTCACGTAAAAGTCTTAAATGTTCAATTAATGTCGAATGTATTCGTTCAGCTATTGAGTTAGATTCATGGTGACCAGGAGTTGTGAAATGAACTTTAATTTTGTGTAATGCTAAAAGATTTTTTACTGTCTCGTTATTAAATTCAGTGCCTTTATCTACTACAATTAGTTGAGGAACGCCAAATGAAGTGAAATATTTTATCAGTGCTTTACTGACATGAATTGCGGTTTTTCCTGGAATGAAGAATGCTTGAGCTAATTTTGTGAAAGCGTCAGTTAGAGTTAAATAATTTTTTGCATCGTAAGTAAATACGTCCATGTGTACAATTTGGAAAGGTTTTGTAGCTGTCTCAGTAAGCATTAGCGGAACATAGGGGTTTTGTCTGGCATATTTATTTTTTTGACAAATAGAACAAGCGTTAATATAATTTGTGATAGATATTTTCATATTTTTCCAATAATAATTTTGACGTAATTTTTCTAAAGTTTCATTAATACCTCTATGCGTTGTTTTTCCTTCATGGTAATTTCTAAGCAAAAGAATTTGTTCTTCTTTATCAGAAATAGTGTTAAGTAATTTTGTGCATTTAACTAATTTTGGTCCATTTTCCGAAAAGTGTTTTAAATAAACATTATTAAAATCTCTATATAAGTTTTCTCTATTAAAATGAAAGTAAAATGTACTTTTTAGATCAGTAAATTCAACTAGAAATTCAAATATAAATTTTTCATTATCGGTTTCTGGAATTTTAATTTTTATAATTTTTTGATTTTCATAAGTTTCGTGAGTGATATCGGTTTTTTGATAAAGATTTGGATAAACTAAAATTTGGTGTGTTTTATTATTTATGATTTCATCTAAGATGGGTATGCCGTTATTTGTTGTTTCGTTTGCTGTCGAATGTTGCGTCGAATCGTCAGAATCGTCTGTGTCATCTGTCCAGTTAGATTCAGGGGTATTTAATTCATTTCGTGTGTCATTAATTGTAGGAGGAGGAATTTTTATATTTGAAATTATATTAATTTTGGATTTATTCTTTTTATTTGTGGAAGGTTGTGTTTCTTTTGGAACATTTTCAGCTAAATTTTGCAAAAATTCTAAAATGTCATTACCTGCATCTCCGGTATTATTAACTACTGATTCATTTTCTAGGGCGTTAAGTGATATACGGGATAAACAATCTGCATTTGTATTATTTTTGCCTTTTTTGTAAATGATTTTATAGTCGTACTCTTCTAATTTGAGCCTCCATCTTACTAGTTTAGAGTTAGGCTCTTTTAAACTAAATAACCACGTTAATGGTTTATGGTCACTGTATATATAAAAAGATCTCCCATACAAATAAGGTCTGAAATGCTTGCAACTCCAAACAATTGCAAGTAGTTCCTTTTCAATAGTCGAGTAATTTGTCTCTGAATCATTTAGGGTTCTAGAAGCATACGCAATAGGCCTATCGTTTGGTACAGTACCTTGCGATAAAACTGCACCTATAGCATAGTTACTAGCGTCTGTCGTTAGTATAAAAGGTTTATTAAAGTCTGGGTATTGCAGTATAGGGTCGTTTGTCAAAATGTCTTTACATGTTTGGAAACAGTCTATAAAATCTTTATTATGAATTACCTGAGCGCCTTTTTTCAAACATTTTGTTAATGGCTTTGTAATTTTAGCAAAGTCACGAATAAAGCGTCGGTAATAACCTAAGAGTCCAAGAAAACTTTTAATGTCAGTCTGAGTTTTGGGAATTGGAAAATTTTTAATAGCCGAAATTTTATCAGGATTTGGTTTAACTCCAGAGGGGGTAATTACATGTCCTAAATACATCACTGATTTTTGAAGAAATTCTGATTTGTCTAGCTGAACTTTTAAATTATGTTGTCTGAGTCTGTCGAATACGGTTTTTAAACGTTCTAAATGTTCCTGAAGGGAAGTACTGTAAATTAAAATGTCATCTAAATAAACAATACATGTTTCGTCTGTCAGTCCTCGTAATACATTGTCCATTACTCTTTGAAATGTGGAAGGGGCATTTTTCAATCCAAACGGCATTCGTTTAAATTGAAAATGACCTTGTGGGGTACTAAATGCGGTTTTGTCTACGTCATTGGGGTCTACTTCAATTTGGTGAAAACCACTAGCTAGATCGAGTGTCGAAAAATAATTTGCTCTACCTAATCTGTCCAGGATTTCCGTAATGTTCGGAAGGGGGTATTTGTCATTTATTGTTCGTTCGTTAAGTTTTCGATAGTCGATAACGCAACGCCATTTTCTTTTCCCGCTTGCATCTTGTTTTTTAGGAACTATCCAGATGGGGGATGAGAATGGTGACGTCGAGTTTTCAATTATGCCGTCATCTAACATTTTTGCTATTTGCCTTTTAACTTCATCTCTATGTATTTCAGGAAAACGATAAGATTTTGTGTAAATTGGTGAATCATCCGTTAATGTAATTTTGTGTTTAATTTGATTTGTGAAACTTAATGGGATACCTTCACAATAAAAAATATCTCTATACTGAAAACAAACATTTTTGAGAGATTCTTTCTCCTCTCTGTTACAATGGTTAAGCCTGATATTTTTTAAATTTTCTTTTAATTTATTATCATGAAAAGTGTCATAATTCGGATCTGAATCGACTTCCATTTTGTCTAAAAAATTGACTTCAATTAAATTCAAAGTTTCGATATCAAAAGGTTCAAAAATATCTAATTTTATAGGATTTTCATTTAAATTAGTGACAGTGGTTATAGCAAAATTGTTAGTTACATTTACCAAAGCTTTAGGCATCTCAAGACCTTTTCCTAAAATTTTATAGTCAAGTACGCCTAAACCATTTTTTAAATTTACCGGTAATTTTACTATCTGTTTGCAACGTCCAGGTATAGTCAGTGAATAATTATTTTGTCGGTTGTCATGAGGGTCTGTGTCCAAAATTAAAGGAATAACTGCTTTAGGGGTTACTATTTCATTTTTATTTACATTTATATTTGCATTTAATTGTTTAAGTAAATCTACGCCTATGATGCCATCAAATCGGTTACTAAACTTAAAAAGATAAAATTTATGATAGTCTTGCAAATTAAATATTTTAAAAAGAGGAATGCAAGCGACTTCATCGTGATATGAAATATTATGAGCTGTCTGAATATTAAATTTCTCTTTGATTATATAATTTTGATAATACCTGTATGCCAAATTTGGATCAATTAAAGATTTCGAGCTGCCTGTATCGATAAGAAAAATTGCGTTAATTTCGGGAATTTTGATATATGGTAAATTTGCTTTTAATGCGTTAACAAAGATTATGTCGGATTGCTGGAACTCGGCGCCTGGATAAAATCCTGACTCGGGTTATTTGCATTAGCTGAGAGTGTGGGATTTGTACATAAGTCATTATTATGAGAATATGTAGTGTTATCATTTACAAGTGTCGAGAAATTATTATCATAGGAGTATTGAATTGCAGGAGAATAAGAATAAGGGTCAATGTCATTGTCTATTTGCGTATGGTATAAATTTTGATTATCGTGACAGTCGTATTGATTTTCATATTGTTCAAATTGTTGATACTGATATGGATTTTCAAATTGTTGAGGGTTGTATGAATTTTCAAATGGTTGATTTTGATAAGGGCAGTTAATATTTTGATTAAAAAGTTCTGTAGAAGTAAATTGTTGTTTTGGATGAATTCTAGTATTACCTGAAGATGTATCCATAGGTTCAGGTTTGGAATTTTGAGAATAATTTTGATTATTAATTTGTGGCTGATTAAAAGTACGGGGTTTCATTTGATTATTGTTTTGATTTTGGAAAAATGGGTGACGTTGGGTAGGGAAATTGTTATTTGGTCTCCAGTTGTAAGAATTATTTACTGGGAAATTTGGTCTAAATTGAGAATGATTTAGAAAAGGTGCTCTTGGCATAAAATTTGGTTGAAATGTAGGACGAGGCAATTGTGGAAGTGGTTGATGAGAATTTAAATTACTAAAATTTGGGTTAAATGTTGAATGGGCTCTATAATTTGGATTTATGGCAGGGGTGATTCTTAAATTAGGTTTAAATGATGAATTTGAATTTATATTATTTGATTTTTGAGTGGAATACAAGAAATTTTCTTCTTCTATAACTAAACTCATAGCTTTTTCTAAACTATCAGGTACTCTTAATCTAACGTTTGTTTGAATAGGTAATGGTAGTCCTCGAATATATGTTTTTAGTGCCAAATCATCATAGTTTGAAAGTCTGATTGCGCGTTCATTATCATGTAAATTTAAAGAATTTAATTTTGAAATAATAAGACTCCTAGAATCTTGACATCTCATGCCAAAATTATAAGGGCTTTCATTTTTTAAAGGACGTAAATTTATTAAATCTTGAACCAAGCAATCTATGTTACGTTGATCTCCAAAACTGAGGTTTAATGAGTTTTTTACATCAACCCATGTTTTAAGCTCTGTTCGGGAACCAATTAATCTTTGGGCTCTCCCTGAGAGTTTACCAATTATAGCTTTTAATAAAAATGAATTTAACGCAAGATTATTTGGACTGGCAAAAACTGATATCAAACTTTCACAATTTTCGATAAAAATACTTAAAATATGAGGATTACCATCGAATGAAGGAATTGAATCTAAATATAATCTAAGCATTTGATAATCTACTGGGGGGGGACTCATTTCTGAATTATTTTCTAAATTATCTGAATTATTTTCTAAAGAACTTAAATTAAAACTTGTTTGAAACAAATTAACTAAATCGAAAATTTCGTGTTCACTCATAAAATAGATCAAACACAGTTAATAATAATTATAACTACTATAAGTAAAATTAAAAGGAATTAAAAGGAAATAAAAGGAATGAGCACTTACAATATAATGAAGATTTTCATTCTTCTTATCTGCTAAGGGTTTGGACGATGTGTGTTCCTCTCCCAGGTGTAGAATTCGTTTTCGTCTTCTTCAAAGTACACTCAATGTTCGATCAACTGCAACTGTCTGTTCGCGACCCGATATTCTTTCGAATAGAAAACAGAAAAATCCGATATACTTTCGAATTTATAGCTCACAGTATCACAAAGTTCGTTATTTTGGTTAATCGTTGATACGAAAAATTGCCCGTGCGATACGTTCAATTTCCAAAATATCCTACTGACTGCGCCAATTAAGTGTGAGCACTTCGAAAAAGACTTTTTAAAAAACAAAAATTTAAATGAAACCTTTATTAACAGAAAGCTAACAATGATCTGATCTTTTTTTTTATTCTGACTTATATTTATAATTTTAGTCCAGAGTGCAATGTAAGCATTATTCTTGTATTAGTCGGCGGGATTGTTTCCATAACTTACGCCACTGATTCCCTTTTCTCCTCCGAGAGAAGTGAGGTTAAAAAAAAACATTTATATTCGGTCTTCAGCGCATTAACGTTTGTTGTAAAGTTAGAATGTAATATTATATAAACCCAATAACTCTAACCACTTCTAGTATGAGAGCCCACTGCAAATTTCGACCGTCATCTGATAACGAAATGAAATATGCTCCAAAGGCATGTAACAACATTGTACTTTACCAAATTATACCTGTGTCAATCCCTATCCTGAGCAAAGTGGTTAAAAAAAATATTTTATATTCAAAAAATCACATAAGACATGACAGCGACAATTATGTTTTCCCTGAAAATTACAATCCCAATTCATTGTGAACCTAGCTGTTAAACCTGAATTACTAATATTTTTACCTACCTTTTAAACCATGTTTATGTATGAAAGGAAGAAGGATGGCATTGTATAAACCATTTGCAGAAATAGTCAATAATAATTATAAACTCTTGTTAGACAATTATTGTTTTATTATTATTATCAAGATATATTTGATTGTTATTTTATGGAAAACTTTAAGGGCAAACAAAATTAGCGCTGTCATGCCTTATGTGATTTTTTTAATATAAAATTTTTTTAAGCCACTTTGCTCAGGATGGGGTTTGGCACAGGTGCCATTTGGTAAAGTACAATGTTTTTCCATATTTCTGGGGTATATTTCATTTCGTTATCAGATGACGGTAAAAATTTGCAGTGGGCTCTTGGGCTATTCGTTATGTCCCAACTTCTTTTTCTGGTGGTCACGATTGTTTATTTTATTAATTTTCAAAATTTAATAATAACCACGTTAATTTTACTCAGTGTCGAAAGCAACTAATCACGAACGTTGGTTGCAATTTCATATTATCAGTTTTATTAACCGACTTCAAAAAAGGAGGAGGTTATCAATTCGTCGTGATATTTTTTTTTATGTATGTTCAGCCATAATTCTTTAACACGGTGTCCGATTTCAATGATTCTTTTTTTTTGTTAGAAAGGGGGTACTTCAGGAGTGGTCCCATATGTATTTGGTCAAAATCTAATAATTGGGTCCGTGAGGAAATCCTCAAACTCTTCATTTTTTATATATGTTTAGCGATAATGCTTTACCACCTTGTCCGATATATATGATTCTTTTTTTGTTAGTAAGGGGGTACCTCAGGGGTGGTCCCATATAAATTTGGTTAAGATGTAGTGATGGATAATGCTTGTTTTATAAAAACATTTATACACGATAAAACTTATAATTTTTTGTTCACGTTTCGAAAACTAACATACTGAAACATATTTAAAATTAAAATAAAGAAAATAGTGTATTACAGAATTTTAAACGTTTTTCACACATTATTATAAAAGACAATCACTTGATGATGGTCCCGAAGACACAAAACGTTTATATCGAAAATTTAATGAAATTTCAATTGAAAAACTTTTTGTTACGTTTTCTTTTCACAAAAACTAATAGCATTTTTTCTATACTGTATAACCAACCCTAAACTGGCAATGAGAAGAAATTCAACCTTTGGGTGTATTGTAGAGTCGATAAATGCGGATAAATGAATGACAAAGTTAATGCCTTTTATAGTGTTACGGAACTAAAATGAACCCAAAAGCAAATTCGATAAATCCGACTTACCCAGCAGAAGTTTAACAATGTTGAGAGAGAGAATTTTACAAAGAATTTTATATCCTTCAGCGACATAGTAGCAGCATACGAGTGGCCTCTCAATTGAGAAAGGGGAATAATTTATAAACCTCACATCAATCGGGAAAAGCAAAAGACTGGATCTAAATCGTTGTTCAAATTTTCTGTTGGGATTTGATTATAGTGGTAGAGCAAAATGAAAATCTATATAGTATTTCGAAAAAAATTAAGATATTATCGAGCATTTAGTTTGTAAAATTTTATTTAATTCTAGAAACATAACTGAGGATCCAAATTTGCAATGTGTCACTATAAAATGAATATTTTCTCAATACAAACAAATGGAGACTATTCATTTTTAGTTAATTACTTGTTTGGTGCATGTTACAATTATTATCTTAACAGTCTCTTTTGAAAAATCTGCGATTTTTCATAAAAATTGTATGTTAATAAAAGTAATTTTAAAAAACCAACTTCAAATTTTGATGATTCTTTCATGGATCCCTTCGTCACATCTTAATTAAATTTATATGTAACCACGCCTGACGTACCCCCTTTCTAACAAAAAGAAAATCATATAAATCGGATAACGTAGTAAATAATTATGGCTGAACATACATAAAAAAATATCGCGACGAATTGAAAACCTCTTCCTTCTTTTGAAGTCTATTTATAATAATCATAGCCGTTACAGTTTATTATATTATTATTAAATAACAAGCAGAGTCTTCACATTAGACATCGCTATTAAATTTCCCCCATTTAATGTCGCTCAATTCAAACTAAAAGATTAAAATGAAATGTTGCTTCTTCCGACATTAATATGATAAATTACTGTGATATTGCTTTTTCTTACCGATCTTAAACATATTAGAATATTATTATCTCCGATATACTGCTAAAACGAAGTAAATTACAACATTTAATGATTTATGGTTTATCTAAGTGCACAATTTATTGTTTGAGCTATTTTGACTTGCAAAACCGTTTTTATGGCCTGCTTTGTAAAGACGTTAGAGTGTGTCAGAAGGTGCTAATTGTTCATTTTGATCAATGTGAAAAATGTAAAATAACACATAAAGCAACTTCTGTTACGAAAGAAAGAATAATATAAAATATTATGTTGTATTTTTACATAATTATTTATAGCCAGTTATTTGTTTTTACATAAAAAATAAAAAACAAGAAATTATAGACTTATTGATTAAATGAGGAATTAAACGTTGAAAGTAAAATAGATTTTTTTTATTTTTTACTTGTTTATTATTATTTGTTTATTAGGTTTGAATTTGGTTATAATAAACACACTCCACGGGCGTTATGTGCATGCGATACACATAGATTCTAATGCCCGTTAATTTATCTTTTATTGTTAACGTGAGAAATAATTTTAAATAAGCATATTTGAAAGACTTATGTTGCCTATGTGAGATTGTTTAGAGAAAATATTAATAATGATACCAAGATATTTTGGTCCTTCGTACAATTTATATCCTGGTCCTTTAAAATCTAAAATGGATGATTTATCTTCATCAGTGTTTAAATTGACCTGAGAATATAATTAAGTGTTTGGCGACATTCCTGTTCGGAAATTACACCCAAACTTTAAATCCTAATAGTTTAAAAATCTCTAAAGTGCTTACGGCATTAAAGAAGCTGAAACGTAAATAATTAACAACCGGTCTCGACAATGCTCCCGCGTTTTTTGGTAAGAAATTGTGCGCTGCTATTTTGTAAGTCTTTAACTAGGCAACACTTTTAATTTTCTGTTAAAAACTTTGGGCTTTCCAAATATCTGTTCTGTTTTTATAAATACATATCGTAACAATTATTTAATTTAAAAATAGTTTATTTATGAAACAGTTCATTTATAATTTATTTATACTATTTAATTTATTTTTTACTTAGGCACTATTATTAACTCACCATTCTAATTTATTTATTACAATTTATCTTTTCTATGCAACACTTATATTGAAACTTAACTTCTATAACTTCTACCGCACTATTTATACAAAAATAGAACAGTCCAGAAAGAATCAACTCTAACTAGAAACTTAGTCTAGAAGTTCTGGAAATTATCCTCCACGCGTCAGACTGCGATAGAAGACATTCGAGTCGATTTCTCGAGTCTCGAGGCGGGTCTCGATATGGCCAGCGCTAGACTCCTTGTCGCAGGTACGAACAAGAAAGAACAGAGTCGGCTTCAAGCGATCTCACGACAATATCCAATTATCGTCCCGCTTCAATCTTTAGTAACTTTTCTAAGGCGTTTTATTAGCCCAAACAAATCTGACATAATTGCATTCACCCGCAGGAGGAAATTGGAGGGATTAGGGCCTCTAAACCTAAGAGGTGCAAGCATCCAGCTTAAGGGGGAGGTAAAATATCTCGGGGTTATGATTGACTCGAGACTTACCTGGAAGCAGCATCTAGAAAGAACCACAAGGAGAGCGGAAACCTCATTAATGATGGCAAGGCGATCCTTTGGAAAAAAATGAAAGTTAAAACCAGACATGGTATATTGGATTTAGAACATGGTGGCGAGACCCATAATAACATACGCAGCTTTGGTGTGTTGGCCAAAGACACAGCAAAGGAAAGCAATAACGAGGCTTAGCAAGGTACAAAGACTTGTCTGCCTCGGAATAACGGGGGCAATGAAAACAACCCCCACTGCTGCAATGGAAGCACTAATAGGACTCCCACCTCTTCACTATATGATACAAGGGGAGGCAAGATTAGGTGCATACAGATTAGGGAATACACTGGGAAATCTTGACATTAGGCCAGGTCACATGAGTATCTCAAAGTTAGTGACAGGAGACGTGCTAGACATGAGATCAGACCACTTAACCAAGAGGTACTCTTTCAATACTCCCTTTGAGGTTTTAATACAGGAAAGAGCGGAGATCACCATAAGGGAACCCAATGCCCAACGACAGGAACAAACCTGGTATACAGACGGGTCTAATACTGCGGAAGGCACTGGGGCAGGAGTATTCTCCAAAAACCCTGATACTAACCATAGCTATGCTATAGGAATACATTCCTCGGTATTTCAGGCCGAGGTATATGCAATTTTGCAATGTGCAAAAACGAACAATGAAAGAGCTGTCGAAAATCAGCATATTCAAATAATGTCAGACAGCCAAGCGGCACTTAAGGCCATATCGAGTCAGAAAGTTACGTCGAGGCTGGTATGGGAATGCATCGAAGAACTAAGAACACTGGCAGACCGAAATAGAGTAAAACTATTTTGGGTGCCAGGTCACAAAGGGATCGAAGGCAACGAAAAGGCTGACGAACTTGCAAAAAGAGGGTCAGAAGAAACACCGGAACCAGACACAAACCCAGGAGTACCAAAAAGTACAGTCCTGGGTTTTATAAATGACTGGATTCGGGAACAACATATCAACTATTGGGGAAGCACCCCAAAACAGGCACATGGAAAAGCCTTCATAGGCAGACCATGTCCCAAAAGAACTGGAGAACTACTCTCAATGAATAGGAACCAGTTGAAAGTGATAACAGGGTTCATGACTGAGCACGCCCCAGTAAAGGGATACTTGAACAAAATTGGCATGTTCAATAAGGAACTCATGTGCCGACTATGTCACAAGAAATCAGAAACGGCCAAACACATACTGTGCGAATGCGAAGCTCTAGATTGCGAAAGACAGGCTCTTTTTGGACAACCCCAGATTGATCCAACAACGTATAGAACCCGCTCACCCAAGGATCTGTACAAACTTGTACAAGGTACAAAGGTAACAGAGTGGGTTCTATGAACTAACATGGGGTAAAACACAATAAGCCAATAGGTTTCAGTGTTATTCGGAGACACATAGACGAGCCCAGGAGAGAGAAAAAAAAGGCGTTTTAAATAGTTGTAGATAATTATCTTTCGTTTTAATATCGCGAAATTATGACTCCTCACAAAATGCTATTATTTCTGATCGCTCTACAGTGATAAAGTTATTTTGTATGACTGACTTTATATCTAAAGCAGTTCATAGGAAAAGTCAGGTAGATCTGTGATTCCTCTACTCTAAAGCCTTTGACAAATCGACAAGATTCGGCATTATGGATTCATTCTTTATTAAATCTTTTTGTCATAATTATCCAATCGTTATCTCTACGTTCAGTGTTTTGGATATACATTTTTAAGTACATTCAAAGTTCCGGTGTTCCACAAGGTACTGCTTTGAGACCATTATTATTCCTACTTATTGTTTTGATATATGCTGACGATCACAAGATTTTTTCGGAAATTAAAAATTTCAACGAATGTGAAAAATAGAAACAGTATGGATTGTTAATGTGAATAGTACGTTATAAATATGATGATCCATAAATGCAAAAAATGTTATGGCGTTTAACCGAAAAGATCCTTGGATTATATTTTGATAGTAAATTAAGATTTTCTTCATGCCATCTTTAGGACATGAAATCTTAGGATTTATTATTAGTATAATTTTTTAAATTATATTTTACGTGTGGAACGGGTACAATGAAGATTCATTAAATTACCCTGTTTTTCGATTGATGATGTTTACCCAGTAACAAGTATTATTTGGAACGTAGAAAATCGATGCATCCTGTAATATCTTTATTTAAAATAAATAACTAGGTAGATTGCATTTTAATTCCTTGAATGTTAAATATTCATACGTTTTATAAAAATTCTCACAGAACTAACACAAAGTCATTTCCTTTGTACCACCAAATGATTGTTAACTACTCAAATATTCAAGCTAATGTTGATATTTTTAATCGTTCTTTTTCATCTATTAAAAAAATGTTTTTGTCTAGTCAGTGGCTCTTATTTATTCATTGTTAATTGCTATTATGTATACATTTATTGAGTGATTATTTTCGAGTTTAGAATTGAGGCAGGTTGGTGCATCATTTGTTTCTCTCATTAAAGTTTTGCTACATGATTCACTTAGATGTCTCTTTAGGTATTGTTTTATATTCTTTTTTACCTTATTTGGAAAACCCTGTAGGAAACGAATGATTAAAAATAATTAAATAAAATTATTACTAAACTATCTATAACTGTCATTGACTACTTATAAGGAAAAATGCATTACAAAAAAAATTCTTTAACCAAAAATATTATATGCTCCACGTGTATGTATTATTAGATTACAACTATCATCGGGCGACATCCATTCCTCGGTTCAAACATCTTTTTATAAAAATTCCGACAAAGATTAAGTAACAAAATAATGTGGAATTAGTGTATAAATAAAAATAATTATACGATTTTATTATTACTGCCTCTAAAATACAACCTACCATTTGTTAATCCCCAAATATGGACAGGTCGTTAAATTATTTTATAATATGCTGTTATAAAGACACAAAATTGAAAAATGATGGTATTAGAAAGAATTGAAACTAGATCTCCGCTACCAAATAGAAAATTAAAAACAAGATAAGCTGTAATAGATTTTTGTGTTTAATCTGAACACCGATCCTATTACGAATGAAATTACTTGTCCCATATATCCTTAGAACAGGACATATTTATGATTATAAAGCTATTAAAACAATGAGGTGAGTTTATAGCCTCGGACCACACAAAAATACGAGATATAAATAATTTTATGAACATAGAGGAAAGTGGATTGAGTAGAACTCACCGACGTGATAACTAAGTGTTGTTTATCCTTTAGTTAGGTAGATATTGTTATACGGTTGTCAGGTACGAACCAAAGAATGCTACGCCAATCAATGAATAAAAGACTAAGGCGAGACGGAATGCTGTTTTTACTGGGGTTTTGATAATAGAACTTTGTTTATGAATAACCTACAGATAAACTTGATGACAAGTTACATTTAAAATGCATCAATTGATTAATAATTTTTTTGAGTTTTGCTTTAAAGGATATCATGAGAATGAAGCGTAAAATTTATTAAGACCGCAGTTTCACTGTATTTTTACTATAGAGGTACCATTTCGGTAGGCGCGACAGACGACCGCCGACGCGACATACGACCGCTGACGCGACCGAGAAGTGTCGCTTCACATCTAAAATACATACAATTATATGAAACACATTTCGCACGGCGAGACACTTCCTGATGACACTTATGAATCTGACTCGGGGCAAAGGTTTGCTGCCTGTCGCACTCGAGGTCACTGTCCTCGAGCATCGCTTGGAGGTGAATAGGTTGAAAATTTATTTCGATCTAGGCAGTGTTGCCAGATTTTGGAACAGTATGGGTGAAAAAAAAAACCGTAGATCTGAACATTAGATTTTAATACAGGGGGAAATAATTAAAATTTGCAGTGTAGTAAATAAAAAAACAAGTATATAAGAAACGAAAAATAAACTTTTTAAACAATGATTATCTTGATGTTTTTTTATGGAGCCAACCTAGAGTAGTGGATGCTTATTACGCTGCTTTTATTGTAGAACATTTACTAGAGAAAATATTCTTTAACCATTTGCTGAAGAATGAGGCAAACTTAATAAATTAAGAACAAAATTTGCTAGAGACAAAAACAGTAGATCTACGTGAAAACAGTAGGTCTGGCAACGCTGATCGTTCCTATGAATGGTTATCCTGTAAGTGTCGCGCGACACTTCTCAAGCTTGCGAAACGTACCAAGCGTAACATTTATGCATCTGTCGTCCTACTCGACCTTGGGGTCGCTTCAGTGGTCGCTTGTCTCTTGACGCGCCTACCCAAATGGTACCTTAAGAAGCATGCATTCGCCATTTCCGATAGCATTTAAATTCCGCTAAATGTATTAAAATTAATATTTTACTAGCTTAAAGTATAAGGTTCGAAGAATGAAATTTCCTACTTTTTATTTGTCCTGTGTGTATATTGAATTAAAAAAAAAAAAAATTTATAAAAATTGATTTTAAAACCAGAGCTAAAGAGTAGAAGATTTAATTCGACATATTTTTCCAAGAATCCCTCCAAAATATTTCTTAATTTTATTGGATATTTTTCTAATCTAAGCGGAATTACGATTAAGAAATATTTGAGAAATTTACTTGTCAAGGTAGAGATTTTCTATGACTATCTGTAATTTTCTAGTACAATGGTCGGCAAACCGCGACTGGTGAGCCGCATGCGGCTCTTTGCCCCCTTGATTGTGACTTCCACAAGGTACAACGTGTTGGCTCGCACATATACGATGTGATGACTGCTTTTCTTTACTTTTTCATACTTAGTTGGTGTTTATGTGTTTTTATCTTTAGGCGAATGCTCTGAAAAGTCTTATTGAGCTAACATTTACAGAAAGATGAAATATCAAAGGAAATCGTACAATATATTACTTCTGATCGCGTATCACCACAGGAAAGGCTAGAGTTGTAGTAAAAATCTGCAGCTTGGTAATTTCATCTGCCTCTGTCCGAAGCATTTTGCCTTCCCTCCAAGTTTCCATTTTGATTTACTTACCAAGCCTATTGAAATTGTGAAATTTGCTATTTCAAAACCACATTTTTATCAACTAATAATATTATTATTAAATGTATCAAGTTTTATTCACAGCACCTATAAATACAAGTTTATTGAGTTAATTTTAAAAAAGAGTTGTGAAGTGAAAGAAGATGAAGTTTCAAATATTGAGGAAGGTATGTTGAGATGGTATAGATATATGAAGAGGATAAACGAAAGGAGATAGACGAAACAAGCTTACACGGGGAGTGTGGATGAGAAAGTTGGAAAGGGTCGACCTCAGCGAACGTACCTCAGACAGATAAGGATTACCTTAATTAAGTTAATAACAATATACAAAATTTAGCTCTCAAAAGAAATTTCATTCGTTATACTGTTGCTATCTGGCTCTATTGACTAATGAGTTTGCCGACCACTGGTCTAGTACAACCATTTTTAAGTAGATGTCACCAAATAAAAACAATGTTGCCACTCTGTTTTAGAGATGCTTTTAGTAGGTGAACGATTGATTAGAGGTACCTATCTTTGAATCGGTGATATAGCTGTATGCTATGCTTTGTTTCGTGCTTTTCATATATTTGTCTCGCGTCGTTCTAGTTATCTACACAATTATCGATTTAGTTTCCCTGTTTATGATAAAAGTGTTGCCACGTTGCCAGATGTACAAT
The DNA here is from genome assembly GCA_927349885.1 of Psylliodes chrysocephalus. Taxonomy (NCBI): domain Eukaryota; kingdom Metazoa; phylum Arthropoda; class Insecta; order Coleoptera; family Chrysomelidae; genus Psylliodes; species Psylliodes chrysocephalus. The sequence goes on from OV651815.1 coordinate 92,715,441, forward strand.
AATTATCGTTTTATACGACAATTTTGGTGTTCTATACAATATACTTTTGTAATGTTTATTTCACAATTCTTTCAATAATTTGATTCAGACTTCTTCGCAAGACATCGATAATTCGGAAGAATTTCATTTCATTCAAATGCTGATGCAATTTGGATACGAATGACTTGGCATCACTGTAGGTATGGTATGGTATGCACGTAATAATTATTATTAGTTTGCGGGATTTGCTGACTGCCAGGCATTCCCAACTTTCCCATCGCGCCGTGTGTATACATATTATTCACAAGCAGCGCTTGATTTCTGACCACGTATCTATAAAATATGCATATGAACCGTGCATTTGGGGAATCTATTGAATAGGCGTGGAATTAACAATATTTAGGTTGATCTGATAATATCTTCCTATTTATGTTTTAAAATAGAAAACTTTTTTTATTCATAATTTTAAAAAATAAATTATTCTTCGTAAAAAGTTATGCATCATCTAAAACCTAAAATTTCAGCCATCTGATATTAAATTTTATCAGTCGTATATGAAGTTTGTCAAAAAATATTATTTTGCTCAATAATAAAGTTTCTTTATTTTTGACAAACCTCGTATACGATTAATAAAATTTAATATTAGATGATCGTATTTTAGATTTCAGACTATGCACAACTTTTTTTGAAAAATAACTTTTTTCCTAAAATTAGTAATAAAAAAGTTTTCCATATGCCGCCAACTTACGTATAAATATGAAATTTAAATGTTTTAAAAATTATTTTTTCCTACGACCACTTAGGAAAGTGACACATATCACACTATATAGTCCTATGGAAAGTGTCCTATATCACACGCGTATGACTAAGAATTTACTTTCCACCCAAGTGAGAATATGTTACTTTCCGCAGTATAGTTGTCAAAAAATGTCAAACACCTAATTTCTATTTTGATCTATGTAATGTCCATATTAATACTAAAATCGATATGATTGTTAAATTATTGAAATTGTTTTAAATTAGATCCTAGATATTTGTCTTTAACAATTATTATTAAAATAATTTTAAAATAACTAAGATTATGTTTGCTCTTTAATTTGGGTAAATACATAACCGATTAGATCATTCAATTGACGTAAGGCCCATTAGCTCAGTTGGTTTGGACGTCGAACTTATCAACTTTGCCATTTTTCGACCGCGTTCAATCTATGGTTCAAATCCTGGCGGAGCAGAATTATTTTTGTTTTTTTTTTTTATTTTTTATTAGTTTTTTTTTTTATTTAGAAAATATGAAAATTGAATAAATACGATTATTGTTGATTATTTTTTTAAATACATTTTAATTAATATAGTAATAACCTTGGTTTTACATTTTTTTGATATTATTTTGTAAGCTAATTTCTATTTTTATCTATGTTATATCCATATTAATACTAAAATCGATATGATTGTTAAATTATTGAAATTGTTTTAAATTAGATCCTAGATATTTGTCTTTAACAATTATTATTAAAATAATTTTAAAATAATGTTTGCTCTTTATTTTTGTTAAATACATAACCGATTAGATCATTCAATTGACACAAGGGCTGTTAGCTCAGCTGGTTAGGACGTCGAACTTATCAACTTTGCCATTTTTCGACCGCGTTCAATCTATGGTTCAAATCCTGTCGGGGCAGAATTTTTTTTTGTTTTTTTTTTATTTTTTTTTTTAGTTTTTTTTTTGTTTAGAAAATATGAAAATTGAATAAATACGATTATTGTTGATTATTTTTTTTAAATACATTTTAATTATTATAGTAATAATAACCTTGCTTTTACATTTTTTTGATGACATTATTTTGTTGTCGTAGGAAAAATATTGTACATCACTTGTGTGAAAAGTGATTTTCCACACTCGTGTGATAGTCGCACTCGGCTTGCGCCTCGTGCGACAATATTTCCCACTCGTGTGAAAAATGTCACTTTCCACACTCGTAATGTAATATACTATTCCCTACGACAATTTAGGAAAGTGACACGCATGTAAAAAAGAATCTACTTTCCACCCGTGTGTAAATATCTTCTTTCCGCATCAGCTGTCAAATATGTCAAACGCGTAATTTCTATTTTCATCTATGTAATGACCATATTAATAGTAAAATAGATTTGATGAATAAATCGTAAACATTGGTTTAGATTCTATAGACGCTGCTTTTTTTTTATTTCGGAAAACTAGGAAAATTTAAAAAATTCGACCATTCTTATTTATTTATTTTAAATAGGTACATTTTATTTATCATAATATCACATCTACAGTTAATCTTTTCAGTAATCATCAAAGGGTGCTGAAGTTTTTTTTGTCACTGATACGGTTTAACTGAACAGTGTTGCCATGTCGATTAGATATCCAAACTAGACCGTATAAATAATAAATAAAATTATTACTGCTTCATCTGTTGAACAAAAGGATTCTTAAATATGACACATAAATGACACATATCAAAATTTGTTAGTATTACGAATATTGGAGTATGCTACTGTGGCCTTAAGAGCCAACAGCAGGGCATCGTAATCTCTCGAATTTCTTCAGTTCCCCAATCTGTGACAGCAAGAATAATGCTTTGGCAATCATGTAACGAACGACCTGACGGTCTGGATATTTCTTTCGAATTTTAGACAAAATTACGATGTTAGCTCACGTAGAATTTATTATTGTATATACAGGTATTATATACTAAATAAATTTAATTTTTAATATAACAACTAAAGAAATATTCATATAATTATGCTTTTTAATTTTTACATCAACATATTTTGAATACTAACAAAACTATTGACTTAATGATTTAAATGAAGTCAATCAATGGCATATTTCTGCTACCTAAGTTATTAGTAAATTATTTATATCCATCAAAAACATCACCTAGTAAATCAAAGACAAATTTATATCATTCATATTTCGTGTGATGCCAGCAAATATTCTGATAATTTAACTTTTAGTATATACCAGCCATTGTCTCCTCGCCAACGACGATGACATGTATTCTTCCGAATCAATCTGATTGTGACTCTTATGAATGAGAGTATAATAATTGATTATGTCCTTTTCCATTGTTGTAAATATAAATGTATTTCCTTTTATGTTCACCGGGGCGTCACAATAAAGTACAGCTGTTATCGAAACAATGTTTAGATATATTGCCATTTAGGAAAGCCATATATCTATAGTAGATAAAAAATTAATTGGTCATATGAATGAAAGTTTTTTTTTAGTAATTTCTTGTAGGTATATCATTGTTAATAGCGTAAATATAATTTTAAATCTTGAACTATTGGAGTTGTTTTGGAAAATTGGTTAAGAATAGGCAAAATGCGCATTTCTCTGACGTAAAATTTAATAAAAAGGGCGAATTTAAAAAGACAATTGATACCCCTAGTTTTCTACCAAATATTACTGTTTTAAAAAATTATCCCATTTTGTTGAGAAAATATCCCTTTTCCAAAATCAAATATTACCCCATATTCTAATCCAGTTTGGTTACATTTGAATTTGGAGTTGTTTAATTCTTTAAAATTGCCATGATGGGTACACAAACTAACTTCGATTTTGCTCACTAATGGCTCTACTTTCTGACTTCTTATTTTCACTCATCCAACATCAAGGTAGTATACAAGTAAAATCTACGCCATTACAGCTTTTGGAAATCATTTCATCTGCGTTGTTTCTCTTATCCTCCGTTGCCTTCTTAGACAAGCTCCCTTAACAGCTCCTATAAATATTTTTCTGTCTTTTTTCTGCTTCAAAATATTTTATGCGGTATGTTTACTCTATTTTTCAATATATCCACCCTACATCATGCTGTGTTTCTATTCTACTTCACGGAAACCCGAATCATACTGCCTTTCATACCTCTTCTGTATTCTAAATATTCTTTTAATAATATCAACGTATTCTTATACCACTCATTCTCCACAGCATCCTTATACATAATATCGACTCTTTTACTGGCAAATATATTATAAATCCGTTATTTATATATATTTTGTGATTAAGACACATTAATTAAATTTAATATCGTGATTGGTCTATAATTTTCGTAATGCACGGTAGCTGACGATTAAAACCATTCTGGGTAGTAATTATTTCATACTCAAGACAACGTAGGCGTTTTAATTGGAAATCAAACCAAATAAAACATGTTAATTTATATCTCGACGAATGCCAGCACTTTTCTGTGAATATAAAAATGCTACGAAATTTTGAATATTATATCCAAATGATGTTCCTTTTTATAGACTTAATTAAGAAATTGAAAGGTAAATGATGTGCTTGGTAGTTATTATAATGTTGATTAACATAAAATGTACATTTTTGGTCTTAAGAGTAAGTGATTTCGTTTGAATTAAAGCAATAAGCAATAATAGAAGGATTAACTTTTTTTACTTTGACAGAAAACTTGTTAACTTTACTTAATACTTATTTACTGGACGTACTTACGAGGGATATTCTAAAAAAATAATGAACCCAGCAACGGAAACAACTCACTGTGGGTTGTGTAGTAACATTTGTAATTAAATTATATTTAAATTTAAAAGGTTAGTTTTCCAAGTTATAAGTCAACGTTCACAAAATTATCTATTTTATTTAATTTATATTTATTATGAAAACTTTAGCGTCTAGCTGCAATTTCAACCTCATAAATACAACAATATTCAATCTGAATATGACACTATTTTCGTTACAAGGAAGACGTCACATTATACAGTGAGCATCTTAAGTCTTACCCCCCCCTAACTAACTCGTTACTGGGGTCTTGTTAGGAAAATCGCCGAGACAGGTCGATTTTTAATTTCTACAATGTACATTTTTGCATGATTAGTTAACCCTTAATTTCATCCCTTACTGGAGGGTAAAAACCCTTTCGAAAAATTTAAATGGTATGGGGTGGTGAGTGATAATAATATATATAGTAAACCGTGGAACTTATTGAGAAATTAATATTAAAAAATCACAAAAAATTTTCAAGTTACCTAGTTGAAAATTTTTTGTGATTTTTTAATAATAATTTCTCAATAAATTCCACGGTAACCTATATATTTTATTGTAAAAAACAAAACCTAAATATTTCAAAAACCTTATTTTTAGTTTTTTCTACTCCATCTAATCAATAAATAATAGTAAAATTAATTATTATTCGAAAATTGTTGTTGAAGTCTTACTTTCTCATAAGACACTGTACAAACACACACATTTTTAAAAAAAATTTTTCTCAAAAATTTGCACGGTAAGGTATAGTTAAAAGTTCACTATTAGATAAATAAGGACATCTACTATTAGAAAAAAATTAATTTTAGTCATAATCTAATATTTTTTATTTAACATTGGTGGCGAAAGGACCTCCTTAAAAACTAATAAAAACTTCGTTTCGAAATATGTTTGATTTTTCGTTAAAAATTCTAAAAGGAAATAATAAAGTGGGAGTTTTTCTATTTGATATTATTAAAAATATACCCTTTTATGACATTATGACCTAAAATATCATGTATTATTTATTATTATATCATGGTGCTTAAAAAATTAAGATTTTAATAGTTGGGAAGGGGCTCGTATTTCCCTAAATATTAAAACCGAGCAGTCGTCAAAATATTCCAAGAATTCCATCAATTTTGTTTTTGAGAAAATATATTAATAATTATAATTACTTATTTAAATTTTGTACCTCTTCTGACAGGTCTTTAGGTATGAAAAAATATTTAAATCCTTAATCCCTAATACGGATAAAACTTAATGCCCCTTAGTGGTCATGGCAGAGTTCGGACTATTCACTAATCCCTAAGTTGTTAAAATTCAGCTAAAATTTTAATTTGTGGCAGAATTCGGATGCGCCCTAACTTCCCAAATTTGTATTACGTTCATATGTGAATATAGATACGGGTTAAGTTAGATATTATTATCCATTGAAAAATTATTTTCATAAATTTATTTTCATTTTTATATTTTACAAGTACAAGATATACAAGTATTTTCTCATTGAGGTACATAACATAATTATAAACATATAGAAAACAGAAATATATTCTAACAGTATTACAACTCAAAATTGTTGTATTTTAGTTTCTAATGTAAAATTCTAAAGAAGTTACTATTGGAAAACTATCTCTCGGATAAATATCCTTTTTGTTTTGATAATGAACAGGGCCACGTTCTACTAATTCTTGAATATTATTAGGACGTAATTTATTTGGCCATAGTGCTGCATCTTTCGAAAGTTGACTCATATTTTCCGTTCTGGTAATTTTTGAAGGTGTTGATTTCTCATTATCAGCGGAACTTGAAGATGTTGATGGATTGCTTTCTAGATCATTTTCTTGTCTGCTGCTGATACTTGTTTCAAGTACAGGTTCAGAATATTGGTATTCAGCTGTATTATTGTTGTTATTAATATTTGGCAAAGTACACTCGGGTTAAAAAAAATATGCGTTTTCCAGTTCTTCTTCTTTTTTTCTTTTACCTAAGTTGGAGCCACTCCAACCCCTACATTTCCTTGAAAAGCTAGGTTTGAAAGGTTCGTTAAAGCTACAGAAGAGACACTTTAAGGGCCTAGCTTTTCACCTCTGAGTAAAGTTACATATAGGTTTACTTGACAGATTAACGAACAATAGCCCTATAGTTTAATAATTAATTAGTTACTTTCAATTTTAATCAGAGGTGAAAAGATTGGAGCTAAATCTTTTAGGTCTCAATGTTATAATCACCACACATAACCTAACATATTTCTTATGCCTGTTCATATAAAGGAATTGGGATCATTTGCCTCTTAAGCTTACCCATATAAAAATATTTGAACCTCTTTACCTTTAAATCTATCTAAGTAAAAAAGTTTGGCCCCTTTACGCTCTATATAGCTGTAATAATAGATTATAGAAATGGGCAGCAAAGTCGTATTTACCAAAATTGACAAGTCACTGCTGTAGAAGGTGTTTCCTTTATTATGTCAAAGTTGCTATGTATATATAAACAAATTTATTTTCTAATAAACTGTTTCTTTTCTAGTTTTTGATATATTTTTTTTTTTTTTAGTAACTCTTCTTTTCAAAAATATAAAACTCTCATTTTTGATTTTCACTGAATAACTCTTGTATACTGTAAAGAAATTAATACGTAAAAATATGAAAAATAGAAATGTTTCGACGTCTCAAACTCGAACTCAAAAGTTTTTGTCAACATTACTTATTTCAAAATTTATAAATAGCAATATTAGTGCTTATTAATTATTCTGTTTGAATTTACTTCAATTAACAATGATGTTTATATAATCAAATATAAAATGATTTTTGAGATGCAAGTTTTAGCTTTTAATGTTTTAATAAATCTAAAATAAAAAATAAATTTTAGATGAACTCACCTTAATTCACAATTTACAAAATGCAAGTCTGTAAAACTACAAAAACTAAAGTTTCAAAAACGGATATATTTGCACCTTTTCACTTCGCTAAGTTAATTATCGATCGGGCATCTGGCAACAAATGAAATCGCGACCGATGCAGCGCTTAATATACTGGGTGAGTCATGAGGAACCTTACAGACTTCTACCATATGTAAAGTCCCTTAAGGGGTATATCATATGGCAACTCCCCTTCGTTATTAATATACGGGGTGTTTTGTGAATTTTGACCAAACTTTATATGGCCGTAAAATCTACAAGGATTACTAGATTTCTCTAATTTTTGGTGGATCTTTACACTGGTGTCTAGCATTTAATTCATATCCTCAAAATTTAAAAATTCCAGGATTGGCTTAGGAAAAATTAATCTCGACGATTCATATCAAAAAGTTCGCCCTGTATAAGATTTTTTTAAATTATAATAAGATATTTTTAAAGTACATAGATAGACAATCAAAACTGTGTATGTGACATTTTTGTCACATTTTCTTTAATTTTTTTATTAAGTTTTGATTTTGAGCAAAACTGAAAAATCAACTTAAGGGGTCACATTATAATGTTCTAATGTTAAAAAATTGTTAATGGTATACATTTGAACTAAAACGAGTCTAACATAAGCCTTTAGTGCCTACACCGTTAATATCATTTTATTCAATTTCCAGGCCTAGTTATAAATTTTTAATTAATTTTTAAACAAAAATCACCCTGTACATTTTTGGAGACTCAAATAAATTAAACATAAGTTCATATGTATTTGTTAGAATAACGAACAACTAAGAAATTTAAAAAAAAACTAATACTACATACATAGAATAATGATGACATGTATACTAGAAAATAAAATCATGGTAATAAATTAATAATTGCAGTAGTTGTTCGAAATGAAACCCTCCAGCTTCTACGCATTTTTGTTGCCGAATCGTTAAGTGCCTTATTGATTTACGGATAGTCAAGGGATCGTTTCTAATAACATTAGAGCAAAGGATAATTTTATCAATTGATTGTTGTCGGTCATTAATATTTTGTGAATAAACTAATTCTTTCAATCGTCCCCAAATATAGTAATCTACGGGGTTAAAATCTGGGGATCTTGGAGGCCATGAAATAGGACCTACACGTCCTATCCATCTGTTGCCAAAAACATTATTTAGATGGTTTCTTACCGCAACTAAAAAATGAGGCGATGCTCCATCATGTTGGAAATACATCCCTCGGATACGTACGTTGGCAAGTAAATTAGGCAAAGTATTTTGCAAAAAGTCTAAGTAAACTTGTCCTCTTAAAGGACCATCATAAAAGTGAGGTCCTATAAATTGGTTATTTATCACACCAATCCACACGTTCACGGAAAACCTTAACTGAGACCGAAACTCTCGAACAGCATGGGGATTGTCTACTGCCCACACATGTAAATTACGGGAATTATTTATCCCATCCCTTGTAAACTGTGCTTCATCTGTAAACAATGTTCTATACAGTACTGGTCTATGATTTGCAATCCACCTACAAAATTCCAACCTATGGATTTCATCTCCAGGGTGTAGCCGCTGAACTAATTGAATATGATATGGGTGTAAATTATTTTTTCGTAAGACTCTAGTCACTTTTGATTGGGTAACATAAAGTTGTCGACTTACTTTCCTGGTGCTTATTGTGGGGTTCGCAATAACAGCATCAAGAATATTATCTTCCTGCTCATGATCTACATTTCGTTCTGTATTTGCTTTAGTGAATGTGCCATGTTCTCGCAAATAATTAAAAACTGATGCAAATGTTGAATGACAGGGAACTCGACGACCAGGAAATCTTCTATGATATTCTCTTGCTGCAGCTCTGCCATTCCCATTACAGAATCCGTACATAAAAATGATATCTACATATTCTGCATTTGAAAACTTATGGGGCATTTTGAATAACAACACCAACAACAAAAATTCTAACACTATTGTAAAATAGATAAAACAAAGCGAAATATTATTTTACACGTATAAATAATGGTTGCAAATGACAAATAAATAAGAACAAACAAACGTCAAACTATCACAACCTACCTTGATACATAGGTACCTACTATGTATTTATAATAAAAATAAAACCACATAATATCTTAGTTGCAAGAATAAAATGTGCAGTTTTTATTAGAGGTTAATAAATAGCATTTATAATTATTAATTAATAAGTGTGAATTTATTGTTCGTTATTGTTATTCGCTACAATTTATTTATTGATTATTGACATGTTTAATTTAGTTGAGTAGTTTCTATAGTCTACAAAAATAGGCCGATTTTTATTTAAAATTTAAAAATGAACTAATCCGGATCTGGAAATTGTCGAAAATGAATTTAACGATCTAGTAAGCTCACTAAAGGCTTATGTTTGGCTCGTTTAGTTCAAATGCATACAATTAACAATGTTTTCTTTATGTTATAACATAATTTATGTGACCCCTTAAGGTGATTTTTCAGTTTTACCCAAAATCGAACCTTAATAAAAAAAAGGTGACAAAAATGTCACATACACAGTTTTGATTGTCTATCTATGTACTTTAAAAATATCTTATTATAATTTAAAAAAATCTTATACAGGGCGAACTTTTTGATATGAATCCTCGAGATTAATTTTTCCTAAGCCAATCCTGGAATTTTTAACTTTTGATGATATGAATTAAATGCTAGACACCAGTGTAATGCTCCACCAAAAAATTAAAGAAATCTAGTAATCCTTGTAGATTTTACGGCCATATAAAGTTTGGTCAAAATTCACAAAACTTTTTAATGCTCATATGATATACCCCTTAAGGGACTCTACATATGGTAGAAGTCTGTAAGGTTCCTCATGACTCACCCTGTATAAAGTTTCGTACGTTGCAAGTTCAGACCGGAAAAAAACGCTTGTCCGCTCGTTGGCTCGTTGCAAGCCAAATTTCAACCTCAAACATGAATAAAATCAGATTTGTTTGAGTTTACACAATTCATGTTATCATTTTACGTACGTACCGTCATTTGGAAAATATTATATTTTCGAGAAATTTGGTTCCCTCGTCTCAAAGAGTAAAAATAAAATAATAAACAAATAAAAAACAATGTAATAGCTATTCCCTCGGCTAATCCTTACTGTTTTTTTATCATTATAAATTTTGTTTCGACAATGTTTTTGTTGCTTTATCTTTTTTTTACTTTTGAGTTTTGAGGCTTTTCGACTTTGCCCTTATGTACGGCGCGGGCATGGTAACAAATTACTTCACCGTTAACACTAGTGTTTCAAACTGATTTTTTTAATGTAATTTAAAATTTTAATAAAATTAAATCGAGTTTTAAAAAATCCTCAAATACATATAGAGTATGATATTGGTAAACACACTATAAACTAACTATAATACTCCTTCAATAATATTTATATTTACATGAACAAACCTTATGGCTACCTGCCCTCCAATGGTGATGATTCTTGTGATTATTCTAAATAAAGTGTCAACAAGCCAACAAGTCAACAAAGTTAGATACAAGATTATGGGTGTGAATTATCAACTGTAACATAAAACACTTTAACCAATTAGGTGTTATTCTGTTAAAGATAAGAGGTGGTAAAGTGATTGGTGGGAATGTTTGAATACAAATAAAAGCAGTTTATCATCAATAAGCACTCCGCCAATAGCAATTTACATAATGTGCTGTTGACTACCTGCCGCTCAGTATACTTTAAATCATCACGGAATCGTTGTGAACAATGCAACAGAATACATTATTGTAATAAGTTAATATTGGAAGTTATTCTAATACGAAGTTATTAAGCATAAATTACTAGGTAATGGTTGTCCTAGGGGGCTATATTTTTCTTGAATTATTATAATTAGATACGGTTTAAACTATTAATAATATCTTCCTATTAAGTTGTATTATAATTATTGTTTTAATTATCTTATCCTAGGATTGTTTGCATTCCTTATTTATTTATTAATATAATAATAATAGTTTAGTATTTGCCAATAATGGTTGTATAATATAAAGATAATATAAAAAATTTGATGTCAACACATGACTTTCCTGTTGGATTACTACAGGCTTTTTCTGGTTATTTTTTACAACCCCTGTAAATGTGTAGAGGGTAAATTAAATACATTCATTTTCTATACACATTAGGGTGAGCCAAAAAACTAACCTATCGAATTTATGGGTTAAAATGAACCTATATACAGAGAAAAAAATTTCCCTGCAAGGCAGGATTTTTTGCTCTATTTGAAAAGGTGTCTGTGAGCATTTAAAATTTCCCATTCAAATAACATGTAAAAAAAAATCTTTTTTCATTAAAAATACCATAACTTTTGAACCGTTTAGGATAAAATTTTTTACGTCGCGGATTCTTGCAGAGCATAAAATTTCCTAAAAATCTATGCCAGGATTATTTTTTTCAATTCAAAAATTCGTATATTTGAAAGCTTTGAAAAGTGAAAAAATGAAAATATTCAGTTTTAGTGTTTTTTGACTAAAATGTTTATATTTAACAAAGTTTGGATTTAAATAATATAAAATAGTTAAAAATTATCGTTAATAATCTAGATTTGTCAAAAAAAAGTTTTTATATTCATTAATTTTTTATTGCAAATTTAAGAAAATATTTTTGTATTAAAAAAACTTCAGGATTGCCGAATTTTTGAAATTTTTTTTTAATGTACTGTGAAATACACTTAGAAAGGGTCATATGGAGTATTAAGTGTGATAACATTTTATGATGTGTATCTCACTAGTTTAGTTCACAGATTTATGTAAATGTTCAATTATGTGCTGCTATTTCAAACTTTTAGTATCCTTTCATAAAAGAAATTGAATATTATTGTTTATTTTACCTTATACATTTTTTTTCTACTCTTCATACAGTATTCTGTGAAGAGTAATAGATTTACTTTGTCTGTCTGTCTGATTTCACGTGTTTTGTCAGCACGATAAGTCAAAAACGAGAAATGATATCAACTTGAAAATTTTAAGCAAAAATCAAGCTCTATAAAAGGACAAAGCTTATTGATTTTTAACAAATCTGATTAAAAATAGGGTGTTAAAATGGGTTGAAATTAAAAAAAATCCTGAATTAAAAACGAAAAGCGATATCAACTTGAAATTTTTAGTAAAACTGAAGCTTTATAAGAAGATAAAGCCTATTGCTATTAAGCGGGGCTAAAAGAAGATGAGGCCTATTGATTGTGAAAACAATCTGGTTGAAAATGGGGATTAAGGGGGTCTGTTAAACTGCGAAGAGTATCATCCAGGCATTATACCGGGTGATCAAATTAAAGTGTTACAGCTAAATACCGCCTTTTATATAAAAAAAAAAACGTTTCAGACGAAAGTTTTATAGTTTTGTGGGGAAAAATTTTTGGCTAAAATCGTTTTTTATAGCTAACCATAATAAGGCCAACTTTTTTTTCGCCCAGCAAAATTTTCAAGTAGCTGTTACTCAAAAAGTAAAAGTCCAATAAAAAAATATTTCTATCAAAAGTTTCTTATTTTTTTATGTAAATAAAAAATGGGATTCCCATTTAAAAAAACAAAGTCCACCTCGATATGTCCATATTATGTTCAGCTATAAAAAAATGAATTTAGCCAAAATGATTCCCCCAAAAAACTATAAAACTTTTGTCTGAAACTTTTTTTTCTAAAATGGATATTTACGGCGGTATTTAACTGTAACACTTTAATTTGAAGACCCGGTATATCTTTATTCTAGTTTGTCTGTGTAATATTATGTATTGTGATGGGACTGATCTTATAAAATAAACATTTTAAAACATTTTAGTTCTTATTTTATTTATTTATTTAATTTTATTTAAAAAATATATTTTTTATTTGTCATCTGTGACAAATTGTGAAAATGATTAAATTTACAATAAAAACTAAAAAATGGTAGGTAAAGTTTCATATAAAATTTTTTACACAAAAATCAATGTCATGGTTTCTACATAACCTGATATATAATGTTTATAGATTGTTTTCAACGTATTAAAAACAAAACAAATATTACACTAACTAAAATATTCATTTATTAATAGTTGTAGTGCTTGAAAACAGTATGATGTTGATATAATAATAACTACACTTAATACAAACTCAAATAATAAAAAAACAGCGATATTGACTCTTGTACAAAGTTTTGATCCGAACTTACAAATGATAAAATTATTGGAAAAAGTGAACCCCCATTTCAAATTAACACAAGCCGCCACCGTTTTTTTTTACAGATTTCACAAAAAGGAGAAAGTTCGGCAGAATATATGTTTTTTTAAGTATGTTTGGCGATAATTCTTTACCATGATGATGATTCTTTTTTGTTAGAAAGAGGATAACGAGAAAATTATGAAACTTTTAATTTTTGGAGTCTGTTTTTTAAAATTACTTCTATAACTTGTTTTTTGTTTCTTTGCTTTTCAAAAAGTTTTTATTTATAAATAATGAAATTAAATTATTTTGAGTATATCTCGAAAACCGTTACTAATATTAGATTTTCTAAAAAATATTCGGGCATGACATGTGCTTTAAAGTAAATACATAACTAATTTAATCAATACATTGATTTTTTCAATAAGACATTTGCTATTGTTTTTATTTTTATAAGAAGTACTTGCTGGTTCTTTAGGGAAATTTGGGCTTCACGGTAAAACGAGATGAGCACTTTTATAAATGTATTCCAAGCTTTCGGATGTGATTACATCCATCATCAGGGAGCTAAATTATTTGGTATACTTAGAAAGGGTTGTGTGTATAATCCTCATTAATGGAACATGTCCTTCGTTTTGAAATTATTGGCTGTAGTACATCATTAGTTCTACACAATTTAAGAAAGCCCACAAGGCACATATTCTCTCAGTACTAAACTAAAAATTAAATAGAATTGCTTTTGCAGGGTAATTAATAGGTTTTTTGAGATCTAAATATAACATTTAACAATTAGTAGGTACACCTATACTAAGCAATCAAATATGAGGGTGTTCCTATTATTGGAAAGCATTTTAGTCGAGAATTTCAATGCCATTATATCATTTCAAGGTGGCAACTAGGGGGCTTAAAGAGCGTTATTCATATCAAAAATGAGTACCTTGTTTAGGAAGCTGATTTTAGTAATTTACTTCTACACCTCTTAATATCACTAAAAAAAATTATATCCCCTTATTATAAGCATATTTGAAAATAGGTTCTAATGTGTGTTCTAAAATATTTTAAATAATACTACATTACTAACGAATTTTATATACAAATTAATGACACAACTTCCAACATAAGAATCTCTAATAGCCATTTATTTGTCAACTGGAGCCACCTTAGAGCTTTCTTACAAAGATTCTTAGAAAAATACCGACACATAAATTAAATCAGACATATAAATCCATCAATGGTCTTCCTCAGCTGAACAACTCGTTCTTTTTCCAGTCGTTTATTTAAAAAGTATGTATATATCCTACTGTTGACAAATTATATCGCCGTGTTTGTGTTTTTTAATATCTTTAAAAGTTTTAAATCATCTACTATGTGTAACACATTTCCGTAATCTACCTTTGCAATTATTACAATTAAGTATCAAATATCGTGTTATCCTGTTTAATATTAAATATGTTAAGCATGTGAGAGCTCTAGAATTTCCAAGGAACGATTTTAAGATTACAGTCTGTTCGCTATACTTACGCGGGTTTCGGATTAAAAATTTTATGAGTATTTATAAGTACCCGAAAGTTTGACCTGTTCTTTGGGGGAAATATCAACTGGTTAAATGAAATGAAAAATAATGTACAACTTTTTAATTAAATAATAATGGAGAATCTTCATTAATGGAGTCTAATATGGCTATTATAAACCTAATAATAATTTTATATTACACTTCACACAGAAAATATGATCTATGTATAATAAGAGGGTTATTTAGCTCAAATAAAATATTTTCTAACATAAAAATTTGTTCCATGTAGAGAATTTCAAATGAAAAATAAAAAAATTGAACTTGCCAACAAAAATGAAAATCAGCCATTATCATCCTCTTTAAATTTAGAATATTTTCTTAAAAAGTTAATTCTCTTGTGCACGACAGAACTTCTTTCACAAAGGGCTTTTCTGTTATCCTCCTTTTGAAATTTGAAACCCAAGTTATGTATCACTTGCCATAGACTTGTTCTGCCAGTGTCGATTTTCTATCTATTAATTCCGAGAGAATTGTATTTAAGGTCACATGTTCCTTGTTGGCCCTCATTCGATAAATGGTATCACGAATTTCAAATTTCTTTCCATATGGAATATTTTTCGTTTTCAATGATGGACGAGTTTTGCGGTGATCTTCTTTCGGCAGTTCACTATTGTGATTTTGTAATACTCCTCTTAATTTGGTTTCACTAATTCCTAGAGCATCGCATACGCGTTGTTGTACAGACATTACCGATTTTAAAGGACCGCCATTTTCTTTTTCATCCGTAAAATACTTATGTACACTACAAATTAGACTATCTACATCTAAGACACGTCTAGGCATTTTTACAATTTTCACAAAATTTGCAATATACATACAGTGTCAACACGCAAAGAATCAATTCAATTGTAAAAAATTTAGTACCTACCCTAATGTTATTTTAATTTAAATCTGACCTTAGGGCAATTTTACCTAATTTCTTGGGAAGAGGCTTATTGGAACTGGTTGTCAATGACTAATTTGCATAATTTTGTTAATCCGAAACCCGCGTAAGTATAGCGAACAGACTGTATTCAGTAATTGATACTAATTTCCTGTACATTAAAAGTTATATTACAAAAAATAATCTTATTCAGTCGGTTATTTTCGGGGAAATATCCTTTATTTACCTGCATTACGAGTGTGTTTTCAGTTTTTTTATCAACAATTATAAATAATCGCTCTATTTCACCGGATCGAAATCGATCTATCAGTAACTTTATAAATATAAATAAACCAATATATCGCTCTTTAGAGTCTCTCAGGTACTGTTTTCTTGGTTTATTTCCTTCTTTATTTTTGATAACTATATTCACTTTCACTATTAACTTACGCAAAATCTAAAAGGTTTGTCCTCTTCAGTTTTCTTTTTCTGTTTAAATAGAAATATTTTCCCAGTATTCGAATTATGCATGAAATAGGAAAAATAAAAACAACTTAACTAATTTACCTAACCTGTGCGACTTGGAACAATAAAAATATATTTTTTTGTTGTCCTCTACCTTTCTGACGCCTGGTTGAGGAACGCATCTATGGAAATAAGCCCTAGTATCACAAGAATTATTATTATCGCAGGTATAGCAGGAGTAGAAGTTTTGTAATCTGTGCTAATATTCATGTGGGTGTAGAAAAAATCATTTATTATCTTCCTAATTCTTTCACCCTGCCTTTGTAAAATATTAGTCTTCGTTTTAGCTTGTCCCCCACGACTTTCTGCAGAAGATAAAAAAGGTACGTGAATCAACAGGGGCTTTTTCCTTTTTAACTTTGGCATAAGAAATTCTCGTTGCTGCTAAAACACGAGCTCTACAGTCATGCAGTGGTATTTGAATCCCATTTTTAGCCTCGTTTTTCATGAATTTAATCACTTTGGATATGATTTCTTTTTCCCTGACTGCAAATGGCTTACCTTTAGGCATTTTGGCTAATTGAACACAGCAAAAAAACACCGGAAAAACAATAATTCTAGTTAACCTAACTTTACCTTAAATTTAACTTAATTTTATCCTAACTTACTTTATGTCACGACATTAGCGCGAAATTATCGAAGTAGTCCGACGGAATTTGAGGTTTACCCCCTCTCTACCTACCCAAAAGCCTTTCCAACTTCTACCTGTGCTATAAAGTGACATCGATTCACAGGATTCATTTGTTTGACTTTTATTCTCAACTGTTTAGTCCGTTAGTGATTTGTTGTATTTTTTTAGAGACGGTATCTGCATCTGCCTTTATATATTATTCAGATAACAAATCAAAATCTTACTGGAAAGTCATTAACTTTGAGAGAAATACAAACAAGAAAGAAACAGCTTTCAATAACAACTTAACGCGCGATGTATTCAATGATTTATTTGCAGAAATCGCTGAAAATATCATTCAGCCACTTCCAGATGTGTTTTACTTGGAACTAATACATTTAAAAAACTTTCCAAAACCGTTAAGTTAGTTTTTTTGGCACCGGTTACAACAAAAGTAGTCTCTGATAAAGTAATAGAAACAATAAAAATCTCTACATGTTCTGATGCATATATTTATTGAATACTTTACTTGCTTAATTAATTAAATATTTAACATTGGAATATTCATTCCCAGATGCTTTTAAACTATCAAAAGTTATCCCAATTTTCAAAAACGGTGACTTTAAAGACGTAGAAAATTACAGACCAATCTCTATCGTATCGATTTTCAGTAAAATTATAGAGAAATTACTAAAACATCGCTTGTATGAATATAAAAAAAAAAAATTTAAGCAGTTCACAGTTTGGTTTCCGAAAAACCGTTTAACGAGGCTGTTTTAGATGTAGTGAGTGGGGTGATTGATGACCTTGAGAGGGGGTGCACTAAAATTACGCTTTGTGACCTCTCTAAGGCTTTTGATTGCGGTTCTTACTACATCTTAATCGATAAAACTTCAATATTATGGGGTAAGAGGAATTCCCTTAACTTTTTTCAGATCCTACTTAACAAATAGAAAACAAATTGTAAATTACAATAATTATAATCCCGCTTTCAAACTAATTAAGCATGGGGTTCCATAAGGATCAGTCCTTGGACCTCTGTTATTTATAATATATATAAATGATGTACCATGTTTTATGAAACCACATCGTACTGCTCTTTCTGAAGACGATATATATTTTGTCTATTCAGATGGAGATCTTGCATCCCTTGCAGCTGAGTCAATATCTAATAAAAATCAGGCAAAAAAATTGGTTTCAAGCAAATCGTCTTAAATTAAACAATGAAAAAACTTAAGAACTACATTTCTCTCATACGTCTAACGCGCTAGAAATGGCGTCAACATCAGTTAAATTACTTTGTATAGCTCTGAATAACAAATTGAGTTGGAACAGTCATATTGATCAGTTAAAAAGTAAGTTATTTAGTACCCTCTTCTTGATTAGACTCGATTAGACTCGTTTTTAAATTATGGCATAATTTTATGAGGAAATTCTTTAAATGATATAAAAGTTTTTAGACTTCAAAAGAAAGCAATACGAATTATTGGTAATCTTGGACCTCAAGATTTATGTCGTTCTTTATTTGTTAAATACAAAATAATGCCTCTACTAACTTTGTGGTTATAATATAACGTTCTCTTAGAAATTCACAATAAAAAAGATGAGCTTGTTAAAAATGCAGACATTCACATCTGCAGCATTAGATGTGCTAATAATATTAAAATTGTTCGATATCGTCTTTGTAAATCTTAATAAAATTCTTTTGACTATAATATTTTTAATATATTACCAGCCAATTTTAAAAATTTTAGCTATACAAAATTCAAAATTATATTAAAAAAATATTTGACTGTATTATCTTTCTACTCTGTCAGCGAATATGTGGACCACTGTCATCTCATCTAGATGAAGCTCACTAACCTTCTGTCACGTCTTGTTAAGTGTATATGTAAAATTTTATAATGTTAAATTGATTTATTAAATTTAATTTTCAAATTTTGTAATTTTTTGTGTATGGTTTTAATTCATACATTTCATGACTTTCTACAAACATGTATGTATGTATGTATCGTATGCAATAAAATTTACTTTAGGTACTTTACTTTTATATTGTCGTTAGTAAAAATAATGATTTTTAACATTGACCATTTCTGGTACACCGTAGGTCAAAAGGACGCTCCTTTGAGATATTCCTGTTTTAGTTATTAATAAATTGGAGATTTTTATTTTCCCTATAAATATCAAATTCGGTCAGTTCTCAGATCCTAATTTAAAAAATAAGGTTAAACCTTTCGTCGTGAATACTAAAATGACCCAGCAGGTACTAATCGACCCTAAATTACCTACCTGGTTAACAGATATTAGTCGGACAGGTAGCTAAAGAGAATCTTAACATCGTATTCTATGAATGGAAGAATGAGTGCATGAATGGAATTTATTTTGAAACCTGTAAAAAATAAAATTGATAAAAAGTTGAATTTAAATTTTTTATTAAATATTCGTGGATTTTATACATTTAAATAGTCAGTAAAAAAATGTGGAACTTTGATGGGATGGTTTACGAAACTATAGAACCCGTCTTTAGCTTTTATTCTAGTACCTCACCTTATTCACACCATAAATTAATTTGACATGGGAATATACATTCAACGGGTTCGTGGTAGATGCGCCCCTGGCATTTTTTGCCTTCAACGAAAAAGTGTGATTCTTGCGCCTCAGTATCATTTTCGATCATCCCTGCTTTTTAAGAACGGTTAAGAAAGTGGCACTTGCGCCATGTTTGTATAAAGAAAATGAAAATGTGTACATTGTACCTATATTACTGTTATATCTATATATGAAGGGTTTATCCTTGATCTTATTAAAAAGGTACTAAGTACAATAGTTGTTTATTGGGTTTTACCCATATTCTTATTAAACAGTAAAAAACGCATCAAGACATCTTATTTAAAATCGCACACTGAAGTTACACAATTTCTATTGAATTTTTACAATAATTATTGTCATTTCCGTGTCAATGCTGATGTAGCTGAAGTTAGAACTACTTCCAAAAATAAATCTTTGGCTCTTTGTAGTGGCGATGAATACAGACCAAAAAGAAATCCATTTGCCTCTGACGTCAGTTCGACTTATATAGCTCGCCTCAACCTTCTAGAACCTTCTCGAACAATCCGGATTTGTCTTTGACAAGGAATGACATTTCGAGACATTTCTGGACTATTCTCTTCTTTATTTACTCGTACCTTTACTTATGACGACCGCAGCACGCTGCAGGGTGCTGTTTAACAACTGCATATGATTTTAAATACTCTTTTTTGAAGTATTTCCAGTTTATTCAGAAGATATTTTGTGGTAGCCCCCAACAGATAACGGAGTATTGAAGTCTGCTTTGAACAAGTGCGTAGTAAATAATTTTAAGATGAGTAACGCTTAATATATTTTTAAGGAATTTAAATTTGAAGAGCAACATTCTTACGGTATTGGTTAGATTATTTACATGTTTATTCCATCGTAAGTGGCAGTCTAGAGTAACACCTAAGTATTTAATTTTATTTTGTTTTTGTAAGGTAATTTCCTGATTGTTATAATTGATACTAATTTTATTATAATCTGGTAAGCTGTTACTATAGCTTGCAAAAGGCAAAAAAATGATTTATTGTAGTTTATAGCAAGCTTTTTATGAGTGCACCAAACTGTAATTTTTTTAAGTCATTTTCTGTTTTATATTTAATTCTTCCCAGGTATCTGCTTCGTAAAAAATAGCCATATCATCAGCAAAGCTTGCAATTTGTGCTGTAGTCTTTTGAATATACAAGTCATTTACATATATTGAAAATAGTACAGGACCAAGGACTGTCCCTTGTGGTACACCAGTTTTAATCAATTTGCTTCCGCTACAGGGGGGGATATCGCGCATGGTGTCATGGCGGCTCTGACGTCATGCGTAGAGTTAGTAGAGTTGGCGCGAAATAAATATCATATGACAGACGCATGTTGCAGTAGTTTGGGAGTCGTTTATAGTAATTTATAAGGTATTAAACAGATATTTGTATTATATTATGTTGTAAACTTTGTTCTCTCTAAGTGCTTTTAGTGAAAAACTTTGAAAAATTGCGGTACGGATGTAACAGTAACAATTAAAGCAAGGGATTCAAGAAAAATATTATGGTTTTTCGCTTTCTTCGACAGTAAGAGCTCAGTCAGAAGTGAGGAGTGGCCCAAGGGCGGCTACAGCGGAGGCTTAGAGGAGCATGCCGTTACCTAGATTAAAATTCTTAAAATCCATGAGCCTTTTATTAAAAAAAATATGCTAAATAGCCAAGAAAATTCGACATGGAACAGCCCTTGCAGTGGCTCGTAACCCTGCAAATAAATGTTCATATGTATTCCAAGCACTTTCAACCTTCCAATTATAAGAGGAACCTCCAATCAGAACTTCACATTGGTTCAATCGCAACTTGGGACTTATAAACTGGAGACTCTACCCTTTGAAGGCTAAAAATTTCGCAATATAAGCAAAAGTGAAATTGTAAATGAGGCAAAAAAAAGAAAATTTCGACTTGTACTTGATGAGTGAATTAAAAAAATTGTCAGCGACTTTGTCCAGGAAAATTGCAATGACATTTTATTTTAATTTTGTATATGCACTCACAATATGTTATGTAGCTGTTATTTGTATTTCGTACATTTTTTTATGCTTTGCATTATATTATATGAATGTCTGCATTATATTATATGAAAACACATATTTTTTAAATTTATTTTTATTCAATTGGGTAATTTAATGCAGGTAAATGAGTAATCAGATAAAAATTTCCGGCATATCCAGATGCAAAATTGTTACCAGGATCCCCAGTTTCAAGTTACGAAGATACCCTTTTCATTATCCTGGTTATAAAAACTAGTCTTTAGAAGTCAAATTTGTATAACCATAATGAATCATAAAAAAAGAAAAAGGAAAAATGTTCAAATAAATACTTCTCTTATGTATGTATTTGCATTTATGTTCCTTCATAGTTCTTTCCTTAACTATCCTATAATAATATCCATAGATATTTCATGTAATTTCTAAAATAGTATCCTTAATATTCATTAACTTTCTGTAAGTAGCATATATTTTCCTCACATTTCGTCAGTATTTTTAAATTCGCGCCTATACAAACTCTACGCGTGACGTTATGCGCGTGGCCGTCCTATTTTTGACACTTTTGATATCCTACCTTTTATTTTTTATACCATGCTTCCGCTAAACTCATCTTTTACTTTAACTTGTTGATATCGGTAATTAAGGTAGTCTTCAAATAGTTTTAATGCCGTTCCCCGTATTCCTGCATCTTCCAAGGCCAGCAATAACTGTTCGTGATGTACAGTATCGAAGGCCTTGGCTAAATCCAGGAAAATACATAGTTAGGTTTGGTTTATTATTGTCCACCGACTGAGTGATAAACCCTTTTGGTCAACTCTAGAATTACATCAGTTGTAGAAAATCCCTCTCGAAATCCAAATTGTTTTGTAGAAATTATTTTATATTTATTAAGGTATTCATGTAATCTTAAATTTAGTGCTTTCTCTACAACTTTTGCAAAAGTGCTGATTAAAGATATTGGTCTGTAGTTTATTACCATTGTCTCATTGCCCTTTTTAAATATTGGTATCACTACCGATCTTTTTAGTTCTATGGAAAACTCTCCTTGCAGTAATATTTTATTAACTAAATGAGTTAAGAGTGGGGTAAATATTTGTAAATTTTCTTTTATTAATTCTGTTTGTATATTATCTATTCCGGGTGATTTTTTGTTTGCTAAGGACTTTTATTATGTTTTTGATTTTAATACTTGATAAAGGCAATAGAACAATGGAATTTTTCTGAATATTTCTCCTAGGTTGAGGAGTGTTAGGAGGGCTTATATTTTCTGCAAGAGTTATACCTACTTCAGTAAAGTAGTTTTTAAACGTTTCAGCTTAATATTTCGCC
This sequence comes from Psylliodes chrysocephalus, assembly GCA_927349885.1. Classification (NCBI taxonomy): domain Eukaryota; kingdom Metazoa; phylum Arthropoda; class Insecta; order Coleoptera; family Chrysomelidae; genus Psylliodes; species Psylliodes chrysocephalus. Next base: position 92,738,480 of record OV651815.1, read on the forward strand.
TCTGTTACTATATGCCCATCATAAGTATGTATTTCTTTTATTTCATTGTTATTGTTTTTTGATTTGCTTTGTATTTGATTAATAATGCTCCATATACCTTTTGAATTTTCTTTATTTTCATTTATTTGCTTAGCATAAAAATCTTTTTTAGCTTTCCTTATAACCCTATCGGTTAATGTTCTATAATTTAAATAGGCTTCTCTTTTTTCTATATTTTCCAAATCTTTTTTATAAATATGATGAAGTTTGTTTCTTTCTGTAATTGAGTTAATGATACCCCTGGCTACCCATTGTTGCCTTTTACAAAATTTTTTGTTTTCTCTAATAACTTTGGTATTTTTCTTTATATATACATTTAATATGTTTACTGAATAACTAACTTTTTCATTTAAATTATTTATGCCATAACAGTCTTCCCACCTGTGGTTCTGAATATTTTCTTGTAACTTATTATAATTAATCTTCTTGAAAAATTACTTTTTTTCAGTTGTCTCAGCTTGTATTGGAAGATATGCGATTGTAGCTTTGTGATCTGTTATTGGTATCATATGTGGCTGCTATAAATTTATTTAACGCATCAGACCTATAAAATATATGGTCTAAGCAACTTTTAGATATTCCCTGTACTCTTGTATATTTGTTTATTAGCGATACGAAGTTATATTCACCTAATATATCTAAATATGTAGAAACTAGGTCAGTTTGTTGTTTAATATTTATATTAAAGTCTCATAAAATCAAGTGTTTAAAAAACGTTTAAATTGTTTTTTGTTTCTTCCAGATATGACCACAAATTATTAACAAATTCTTCTTCACTTATCAATGGTAGTTTATACAAAGATGTTATTAAAAGTTGATTTTTATTAGATAAAGTAATTATAGTTTGTACCGCTTTATATAATCCTATTTCTACTATATTAAATTCGTAATTTATATTACTTTTAATAAAAACTACAATCCCATCGTTACGGTTAATACCTCCCTTATTGTAAATCATATTATAATCAGGAAACTGAAACAAACTTAAATCAGGAATATTTAGCGTTTCTGTAAGAACAATAAACTCAAATGTGTGATTCAACTGTGATAAAAATATTTTTAATTCTTCTATGTTTTTATTTATAGTATATTTTGATGAACTATTTTTAAATGATTAGAATTTAGGCTTTTGTAGTGTTTATTAATATATTTTAGTTCTTTAAACTCAATTGTTGGATAAGGTTCATAGTTAACGTCTCTAATGTATGGATCCATAATCAAAAGTGTCTTCTTTTTAACAATAAAGTTTTAAAATACATTTCTTGCTCCCCCTAGTCTTGTTCTTGGTTTAAGTATACTTTCTTTGTTTTTGCCAACTTCTCTGCTCGGTGTTTCGGTTCTTGTAGTTTGTGCTTCTTTCTTTGATTTATTTTCTTCTTTGTTTTTTTCTTCCGTTACCTTGTTAGGACTTATTTCCTTAATATTAGTATTTTCCGGGAGGTTTCCCTGGGATATCATATTTTGGAAAAAATTTTGAATTTCATCAAAAACCAATGTTCCTGCTTTTTGAAAAGTTGGTATAGTCGAAGTTTCTGGATTACTATTACTTTTTGGCTCTTCCCATTGTTCCTGATTAGTGTTGCGCAAGTCACTTGCTTTATAGGAATTATTGTTAACAAACAATCTATTACCCTTGATGTATAGAAGGTTATTTTTGATTAAATGAAAAATTAGTTCGATAGATCGGTTACATTAAACACGGCCTTTAGAGGTTTAAAATTGTGAAAAACAAACAAATTGCAAAGCCACGTGTCCAGGTATACGAATTAATTTTTTTACGTTAGTTACAGATTCCATTAGTATTTGGAATCGAGAATATCTAGTTCTTGCTGTATTATTTTGTTACAGGCTTGAATTGTTTTTGTTCTTCATCATTTGAAATTTTAATACGTTTCCTTCCAAATTAGAGCTTTGTTAAATAACTACTTATCCTCAGGTCATATTAAACATCACCTTTACTTATTACCTACTTATGCGAGTAGATTATGATTATAGAAGTACTTTATTAATAAAAATATATATTTTATTATTTAAAATATAAAGGCTAAACTACTCGGTATACCAATTAAAAAAATAATATTGAAAGTTGAAGAATATACAAATAAGACATTTATATTTAATTACTCCAGCGTGTTAGCTTTGGTACTTATAATTTCAAATAACTATAAGTACTGTTGAACTTGACATTTACCACTTGTTTCATACTACCTCTCTAATAATTGTTTACTTTCTTTACAGGTACTCAAACACCAATGTCGTGAAAGCGAAAACGCCATTAGAACATTCAAGATGGAAGCAAATATGCTTCTGTTGGCGATATTGTCGTCAATATTATGGATCAGTGCTGCGAAAACGGTATCGGTCATACCCCATGATGCTCATCCTGGTTACAGTGTACAAAAGTTTAATCATTCTGAAAACTTAAAGTTGCTTGACTCGGACTTTTCGCAATTCTTTACGATGCTCCAAGACGGTTCGATAATGACTATTTCCGACGTAAGTCCGTTAGTCAATCATCCGGTTGATTTAGTAGTTCTCGAACAAAAGGGCAATATAAGTACTAAGCATAAACTTCAGCTTTACGTTCTTGATAGAAGGAATATGCTGAGTTTTGATATCGAAGAAGAAATTTTGGGTCACATATCTGAAAATTCACCAGCTGGTACTCGAGTAACTGATCTGCCATTACTTCAAGCTACTAGTGATTTAAGAGTACCAGTTACTTATACGATAATAGCTGGGAATATTGGTCAATCTTTTGAACTGCAGGATAGTGTTTCGGGCGATGTACTACCAAATATAACAATTAGTAATCAAAACGCAGGAGTAAATATAGTTTCTACGCAGATTTTAGATCGTGAAGAAACTAGTAGATACGTACTTACACTCCAAGCTGTTGACCCTAGTGGAATAAACAAAGCAGTTGCTAATGTTGTCATAGATGTCGAAGATGAAAACGATAACAGCCCTGTGTTTACTCAAAAAGTCTACAGGTTCGTTGTAGGTGATGATTCTATGGACGGTGATAACGTGACTTTGACTTGGAAACGCTTCTCTTCCATCGGTAAAGTTGAAGCAACAGACGCGGATGGCGATAAAGTAGCTTATAAATTAGTAACCCCTACAAACTTCCTAGTAATGGTACCCCAAACCGGCGATTTGCTCTTAAGCCAAGAACCTATTGAAGAAATAGAGCTAGAATTAGTAGTTGAAGCTCATGATTTACGCACCCCTAGTAGAACATCTCCCAGACCTGCTCAGGTGATTTTTCACTTCAAGCCCGCGGAATCTTCTAAAGTAGACATTGACTTAGACTTCCAACATTTGGAAGAGGTCGAGTTGCATCGTAGCAAAAGACGCGTCACTCGTGCTGTTAGGCCTACGAAACGAATCGAATTTACGGAAACCGATGGCGAGACTGACGGTCGGGTAGTATTTCAGTTGGAAAAGGAAACTGATCGCGAAACTTTCAAAATTCGAGACGAAAATCCATGGGTGACTGTCGATCCAAATGGTTCCGTTCGTGTCAAGAAGAAGTGGGACTACGAGGAGCTCGGGCCGGAGAAAACTATCGACTTCTGGGTGACAATTACAAATGCTGAAAAAGGAGGTAAGTTTTTTTTTCAATATATTTACCTACAATTCACTTTTATTATTCGAGTAATTCTAAATAATTGAGGTTTGTAGGGATTGAGAAAGGAGGTACAAGCAAAGTCCTTTATTTCTCACAAAGTTATTTAATAGCGACCGGTTTCGAAGCAATTATTTCATCTTCAGGTACACCTAATGTTACGGTTCGAAATTCAAAAAAATGCTGAGATGCTTTTACCCTGATAAATAAAATAGTATTGACTTTTAACTTTTAATTAGATTAAATTCATGATTTTTAATAAAATCTGATAAAGAATATTCGGTATACTAGCTTTGAGTAGAAGTTTCATTTAATGATTGAAGGTCCATTCCTCATGTTCTGTGTGTTAGCTAGTATAAAAATATACCTTATTCATTCTATTGCCAAATTGATTGCAAAAGAAGAACTGGATATAATTTTACAATTGGGATAAGTATCTCCTTGGGTTATTTAAGAGTAACCCCTATTTTCTCACTTAGCACCTACTCCGGGTAGCCCTAAATTGATAATTATGGCTTATACATGCATACACATTAAAAAGTAAAAGAGTCCAAGTATAATAAAATTAAAATTGTGTGATTTAAAAACGGAAAATAGAGAAAAGTTGACGTTTTAAGTTGGATTAAAAAGGGTTCCAATAGTCAAATTATTATAAAAAATATGAAAGTAACTATGTAACTATAATTTATATGATTTTAAAGTCACATCTTTTCACGGATAAACTTTAAAGGAGCAGAAACTGATAACACGATATTACAATTACAATTTTTAGTAAAAAATATCAATAAAATAAATAAAAAATCATTAAATAGGATTGATTCTAAGGTCATTAAAATTATGAGTTTTCGCATGATATTAGTATCAATCAAATAAATAAGAAATAAACTGGAGATTCTGTGAGTAATTTTTTTGAGGCAATCCTTCTTTATCTACCTACAGCTCCTTGAAAGATTGCCCTAAAAATAGTTTTTAATCATTTATGTATCACAAAAAAGAAACTATAAACTTGGCATGTTGCGTGTACTTACTCCTTACTCAGATCATATCTTTTTGACACTTTCCATCTACCGTATATTTTCAGAAATATCTTTTATTCGGAATAAATTATAAACAAACCGGGCAGTTCGCAGCCTCCAAAAAATAGTAGGACTGGCTGTATGGGTTGACGGTAAGAAAAGAAAAATACATTTTCTATAATTTTGCTCTTTACACTCATTGTGCGGAGAGAGGGCGCAAAGACCGATTACTGGTTGGGGGCGGCGAACTAGCTGTTTTACTCTAGAAATATGGAAGATTGCTAAACGGATTCACGGAACGTACAATGACAAATGATAAGTGAGAAGGGAAATTCGTCGGCAAAATTTGTTGCAGACTTCTATCTGTAAAACATCAGAAAACAGAATACATAAACCCGTCATCCAGAAATCTTTTTGATTTTTGATAGAAAAAAAAAAAATCGGTCCCCAAATTTGCCGCCCCAAAAATCTGCCGCCCTAGGCTCAAGCCTACTCAGCCTGCTGGTAAATCCGCCACTGTTTATTCCACTTGATTTTTTTATACAGAAAAGTTAGGTTAGGTTAGGTTGGAAAAATGTTAATCATTTTACAAACAAAAAAACGTAAACGTATAAACTAATAGATGGTAAAATCGTTGTTTCGTTTCTTATTTTCTCAGAAAGTCAAAAACTTTGTAGGACTTCACAAGGTTTTTAAAATCAAGCATTTAAAAATATTTTTTGAGTTAAAAATTAATTAATACTTTTTGTAAATATCAGTGTTGTTAAAATGCAATGGATTCTTATGGAGCTTATTATATTCTGTGAAGAATATTATAGGTTTACTTTCAAGAAACCAACATTTTCAATATGCTTCCAAAATTAAAAAAAAAATCCGTCTTTTAAAAATCGTTTTTATCAAATTTTAAACAACTTTTAAAAATTTCAAAGTCAAAAATGATAGCAATTTGAAATTTTCAGGAAAAATGAAGCTCTGTAAGGGGACGAAATCTATTGATTTTAAAAGAAATTTGAATAAAATGGAAGCAAAGGGGAGTTCAATTAAAAAAAATTGAAATCAAAAAAAAAAAAAAAAAAAAAAAAAAAAAAAATTAATAAATATGGGGGGATAAAAGGGGTTAAATATCTTCAGACATAAACAAAAACGATATCCAATTGACATTTTCAAAAAATCAAACCTTATAAGGGAACGAAGCCTATTTATTTAAAAAATCTAAAATCTAAAATCATAAAAAATATCATAAATCAAAAAGAAAAAGCCATATTAACATGAATTTTTTAATAAAAATCAAGCTTTATAAGAAAAAGAAGAAGAAGAAGCCTAATAAGTTAAAAAAAAAATATGAATAAAATATTTAAAAAATCCTTACTCAAAAACGAAAAATGATCTGAAATTTTTAGCAAACATCAAGCTCTTTAAGGGTGAGAAGCCGTTTAATTTTGATAAAAAGCTGATTAAAAATGGGGGGTTTAAGGAGGATTGAAATTAAAAAAAAAAAAAAAAAATCAAAAACGAAAAGCGATATCAACATAAAATTTTTAGTAAAAATCAAGCTCTATAAAGAGATGAGGCTTATTGATTCTGAAAATATTCTAAATAAAAATGGGGGGTTAAAAAGGGTTGAAATGTTTAAAAAAATCTTAACTCAGAAACGAAAAATATCAACTTGAAATTTTTATCAAAAATCAAGCTCTATAAGGGGACAAAGCCTATTGATTTTAAAAAATATGAATAAAATGGGGGTAAGGGTGGTTAAAATAAAAAATAGAAGGCGATATCAACACGAAATTTTTAGAAAAAATCAAGCTCTATGATGGAATATAGCCCATCGATTCTGAAAAAAAAATTGAATAAATTTGGGGGGTATAAGGGTAGTTAAAATATTAAAAAAATCCTAATTCAGAAAAAGGAAAAGATATCAAATTGAAATCTTCAGAAAAAATTATGCTTTATAAGAGGATCAAGCCTATCGATTCTGAAAAACTCAGATTGAAATTGAAAATGGGTATTAAGGGGGAGGGGGTCTTGTTGAACTGTGAAGATTATAATATAGAATGTCAAGCATAATATATCTTCATTCTAGTTTTATGCACAGCGTCACTGGTATTCATTTCTCTAGTTAGCCGTGTTTGCCTACTTTTAAACAGCAGACATTTTTTCATATTACTGTCATTCTTAAATTTTTTAAACGTCTTTAAAATAAACGTAAATTAGATAAATAAGTAGTGAAAATTATTAGTGAAAATAATAATTTTAAGTTGAAATAAATGTGGATTTTATTCGATACATATACAGGATGATGAGGAAACAATAATTTTTGCGCGAATGAACAAGGACCAAATATTTTTACATGGACAGATTTAAGAGGTTTTTACATCAGCAGGATAAATGGGATAGATAGGTACATATTTTTTTCTACGATTATTATCCAAAGTAGACTTTTGCACATTCAAATCTAACTGGAAAGTTGACGTTTTCCATGAATTGTCATAGTTTGACATTATTGCCGCATATAGGCGGAACGTTACTTTTTGCATACGCAAATATTGTATTATAAAGGTAATCGGTATTTTAAAAGAAAATGTAGACTATTCTGAATCTTTTAGTTGAACATTTAATACTCACTCATTTTCCTTAATATTTAAATGATAATTAAAATATTAAAAATAAATTACCCTGTTTTTAACACTCATATTTAACATGTCTTGTTGGTGTAGAGCCTAGCGCGTTTGTCTTTGAACCTGATGGTCGTGAGTTCAATCATCACCAGTTAATATTTATTTATTTTTTAAATTTGATTTTTTCTGTTTGTAAAATTAAATAAAACTGCGATTTGAGTATTCTAACCGATGATCTTGTAAGTTATTTTTAAGATGTACTAACAAATATTTTTTATGCGTATCATAAAATTAATCCTAGAGTAAGCAGGCAGCACAATATATATAACATACTTTTCGTTTGCTAGTCAAGTTAGCAGTGTCTGTCAAATTGACGTAGTAAGATTTGAATTCGGCAAAATAAAACTATATACTTTTAATATCGTGAGATCGTAGAAAAAAATCTTGTGTGTAATTCGAGCGGAAAGCTATTTGCAGCTTACAATAAAATGCCGCACTCCGCCGCTCGTCGCGCGGCAACTTTTTATCTTAAGCGGCAAAGTAGCACGTTCCTCTCTTAATACCCAAATAGCTATTACATGCGTAAGCTTAAAAGATAAAGATGCCAAATATTGGGCAAGTGTAAAGGGTAAAGGGATCAAATATTTTTACATGTGCAGTCTGAAGGGTCAATGATGTCCATTTTTTTTTTTTTTAATAAAAAGGTCGAAATATTTTTATAAGGGCAGGCTTAAGTGGTAATAGATCAAAATAGTTTTACATAAATTGCTTGAAGTTTAAACAATTTGCAAGCCCTAATCAAAAAGCGACATGGAATATTTCTTGGAACAAAAAATGTAAAGCTTTAGTTAAAAATATAATTACTATATATTTAATTTAAACTAAGGAAAGACAGAACAGACACCAATAAATAAACTTTAAGTTTTTCATATTTTTTCGGTGGAATTAGGAGATTTCCGTGCAACGTATATGATGGCCCGAATAAACCTGAATGAAAACCGGTAAATTAGTGTTGGTTGTTACTACAGCACTGATTTGTTATATACTACTTAACTTAATAATTTTTTATGCATACTCTAAAATATTGCCAAATTTATTTATCGGCTTTTGTTCTGATTGTCCTCAACTTTAATTGAGTCGTTTCTTCAAACTAATCAATTACATTGTTGGTTATGTTCTTATGACTACAACACGAATAAAAGGCTGTTTTTGTCGATATTTGGTTGCCGGTAAAATTAATTGGGAATAAAAACGGAGAAAACTGAATCGAAACATAATTACCGTGCTCTTAGAGAGATTGGATTCGGATAAGTTACTTGAACTGCCAGTAGTGACGGAGCAGTAATCAGAACAGGGTACTAAACTAGCCGAGTAAATAGTGGTCATAATTTTTGTTTTTTACGTTAAAAATTCGAAACTTTTAAAAATCTATGGGAACGAAAAGAAAATATTAAAAAATTCAGTAGAAGGGTATTTATTAAAATGAAGATTTTTCTACAATAATACAACATTTTAACGTTAAGCTATTGAAAACTATTTTATTGAAATTAAGTTGTTATATTGTGACTTGTTCAGTGTGCATGACAACTGGTAGATTATAACACATTATTAAATACGGCCCTCTTTTTGGACCAAAGTTCAAGTGGACTGTAATTTATTATTTTAAAGAAGTTATCTAGTGATGAATTTCCTTTTTGCAAACACCAAACCTGGTGATTTCTTGCAGATGATGTTGAAACAAACCCACATGTTAATAAACACTTTTTATATATTTTTCACAGGATTAACATATCAAAACAACATTGAGCAGTAACTACATTAACTTTAGTTGATGTGTTCAGAAATTATTTCACATTTTTTGTATGCAATTACACTTTTATGAAAGCCGGGAACAAATTTAAATGAGATGTGCATTGGTACAAGGTATGAATAATTACGAGTTTTGACTTCAAACTCACTTTTTAAAAACTAATAATTTTATTTTTAAATATACTTTTAATAATTTTTATATTAAAAATACAAAGTAAAATATTTATATCAGAATGAAAATAATATCGATTGACAATCTATTTATAATAAAAATAAATGCTGACATCGGTGGACATTGGTCGGCCGTGGTTGCGTCGCTAAACCTTTGACCATGTGGAATGTGATGAGTCGGCAGGTCAATATTCTGTAACTTCTCCATTTTCTAGAGGAATCTTGTAAGGGACGAATAAGACTTTCCTAGTTTCCTCATCATCGATTGATGTCTGTTGTCTGCGAGAGCTTGTTTTCTTATTGAATCTTCTCTTGGTTCTTATATATTCTTTGGAGTGGTAGCTAGATTGGGAAAGTTCCTTGGAGAGATATCACATATAGCTTCGTTGGCTATGGGATTTAACTTTAGTTTTCTGGTACTTGATATTCTTTTTATGAACTGAAGTTGTAGGTGTCTCAACTGTCACAGAGCTGTCGTTTTGGATCACTTTGGGAGCAAATCTAGAAAGTAGTTTATTTCGTTTACGAGTCCTCCTTGAGTAGATTTTGGAGTTTGGCTTGTAAATAATAGGTGTGTGTCTTGTTTCGTTTCTTTTGTCTATGTTGGCTTTCTTGTTGTCGTATATATGTTCATTAATTTCTTTGTAAATTTCTTTGGTTTACTCTCAGTGTTCTATGTAATTTTTTAATAATATTTTGTTGATATCCATGTCGAAAGGGTCTCTCGTGTCTAAATGTCCATTTAGTACTTCAGTAGGTTTCAACTTCGTTGTCGAATGTATAGAATTATTGTAACCCAGGATGGCATAAGGCATTTGCTCTTTGATGGGAATGACCGTTTGGGTACTTTTCAATATTGTTAAGTGTTCTATTATTGTGGAATGAAATCGTTCAATGATTCCGTTGAACTGGGGATCGTCAGGTGTTGTGTAGTGTATTAAAATTTTATGAGCATCTACGAAATCTTGCATACCGCCGTTTTTGAACTCTGTACCACTATCAGCAACAATCATAATTGGAAATCCATGATGTGTGACGAAGATTAAAAATGCACCTACTATGTTGACTGCAGTTGCGCCTTCTGAAGGATAGGCGTAACCGTATTTGGAAAATGCATCCACTAGCTTGAAAGACGTCGATCTGATCTATCTTTAGATATTTTGTAAGAGTTGGTGTGAGCATGAACTTTGGTTTCGGCGGAGTTCTGTCATATTTATTTTCTTAACATATATCACAGAAATTCATGATGTCTTCTGTCTTTCTTCAGGTTTGGCTAAAAATATCATTTTCTAATTTGTAGTTCACCATATCGTAGGAATTGTGTTTGAACATCTTCCTGAGAGCTTCGCTTATATAGATGTATAGTTCATCGCTTTCGAATAGGTATGGATATTTTGGCTATAGAAATTCTTTGAAAAATTGGACTATATCGACTTGAAGATCGTTCTTTCCCAGTTGAACGTGGACTCGTAGTTTGTTCGGAAAAATTTGTGATATTGCTGGAGGTCTTGCGTCATAATTCACTGGATTGAAGATAAATTTATGATTGTAGTTTTACTGAAATTGGGATCCCTAATATGGGGTTTTCTATTGTAGTATGTCTTGTGTTATCATCGTCCTTTTCAGAACCTACGTTTTGTTCTTCTTTCTCTTAGTATCTGGTGTTGCTTGTAGGATCTCGTCAATGATTTTGTGAATTTTTTGGTTTTCGTCGGGATTTTTGCACCTTGACCATGTACCGTCATCGAGATTTTTAAGGAATTTTTCTATACTGTGATCTGTGTGTGGAATATCTTTGGTGTGTACTTCTATTCTTGGCAGGGCGTCTGCGTTAGTGTTGGCTTTTTCTTTTTTATAGACTACCTCGTAATCGTATTCATCTAGTCGAAGCTTCGATCTCTTATTATAAAATATTACTAATTTATAGGTGCCAATAATTGGAGTTCTAGAACGATAAAGTCCCAATTACTGAGGAAAACGTAAATTTAGCCTTTTTATCTATTAAAACATGCAAAAATAATTAAAATAACTATGAATACTGCAAATATAATATAAAATAAACTATGTAACTTTTTTAATATTTTTATTATAAGTGATAACTTCCTTGAAAATCATACACCACAAGAAAATTCAATGACTTTATGATGCTTTGAACTTAAAGTACCTTAACATTCCTCTTTTTTTGTAGTAGGTTCTCCAAAATCATGTTCCGCACTATCACGTTGTTAGTGGCCTAGAAGCTGCGTCACACAGAGTCCGATTACAATAAAAATTCTGCGTCATAATCATTATTTAAAACTTAAAATATATATTATCTATAACTATGAATAAATAGAGAATTAATATGTTATTCGGTTTAAAAAAATTCTATAACATTAACAACACGCTAGTAAATCCAGTGGGCGGCGTACGCCACGAATGAGTTCGTCAAGTGATGACGCAGCTGTGTTTTCTTATTGTAATCTAACCCTACCTGCCTACTTACCTATATCATAGTTTAACTCTTGAAATCTCATATAAAAAAGGATGTTAAGTGTTTAAAGAGAATTTCAATAAAAACTATCCCAGTTGAATCTTTAATGAAAAAAATAGAAAAATAAGTAAAAAATCATTGTCTCATTGTATGGAAACCAATGGAAGTCCGGTGTAAGGAAATCTCTACGGACGATAAAAATTGCTTGTAAATGGATTTTTTGTTGAAGCATTGCAATCAAAAAACGAAAAATCCATCGATAGGAAAGTTTACTTTGAATTTGACAGGTTACACAGTTCCCACCACTGGGCCATAGTACTTGCTGTTCACTCCTCTCCCCTGTACCCAAACTACAAATAACAAGCAAAAAATAGAACTTACTACTTTTTGCAGTCAGGTCAGATTAATATTAATATTTATAAATGTTTAAATTCCAATAATGTAGTAATCCAATTTTCGTAAAATATAAAAAAAAAATTAATTATTAGTATGTAGTATTATGTTCCTCGTTTTTTTTAATGCCCGTACAGTTCCGCCGCTGCCTATAATAACAACACAGATATTCGCTTCTTTCTCACTGAATTTAATTAGGAATAGTAGTTGTAAGATTTGATACTCAGAAGTGGTAAAATGTAATTAAATCAATTAAAACTTTGAACAAAGAAACTTCTGCTGGTAGTGAAAATTGTATAATTATCTTAGATAGATTTAGCTAAAAACTAGGTAGGTACATAAAAACTAATCATTCAAATGTCGTACACAGTGTCGATGTTATAGAGGGTGTTTCATTTACAATGGATCATCCGTTAAATCGAGATACTACGAGTCATTGACCCGAAGTTGTCATCTTATCCGAATGTTGATAGTTTAGGGAATACATGTCAAAGTTAAAATTTTATTCCCTTCTAACGTATGTTTTCTAAATGTTACATTCAAGAAATTATTTTTTGAAAATATTGCTTTATACATTCATAAATATAGGTATCTATAAATATTATTCCATTTTTATTTAACAATTATCCAAAATCATGGCATTTTTATTGTCAGAATTGAAAATTCGTAATATCTGAAGAAGTTTTACCACATTTTTGACCTTATATTTAATAAAATTATTTTTAAGAAAATTACCATATTTTTTCCTCAAATAATGGTTGAAGCAATCAAGAATTGAATAATTAAAATTTCAATTATTGTAAGTATTCGCCTGGTTACAAAAAATTACAGTTAGTTTTCTTAAAACATGAATAGATACATTCTTTATAAAAGCTTTCCGTGATGTAATTAACTTAATTATTTCTAATAGCACTTTTTTATGCATTAGGTAGTTCAATTAACTTTGTTTTTAGTTTACCTATCTACTTTCCCACAAAATTCGTGTCAAGTGTCAGCTATCAGTATTTTATATTGGACAAGAAGTAATAAGAAAAAATGATGCAATTTTTTTTAATTTTCTATGATTCGTTATTATCAGATAGAAAACCAATTAGTTTCAATCTAACATTTCTGGCGATGTAGATATATTTCATTATTCAAGATGATACATTAAAAAAAGTTGATTATAGGTACTTAAATAATCATTTTTCTTACAGACACCTACAAAATTATATCAATTTTTGGTTTGGACATTATAACTCACGGATAATGATTATATTATTTGAAGGTTGTGGTCAGTATGTAATTTTTTTTAATCAAAAGAAACCGTTAGGAGTTTCTTAGATTAAATAATTATATAATATTCGAAAAACAGAAAATAACATTTAGATTTCTCATCAAATTTTCTTCAAACATAGGTATTTTTTCTAATAATTTTTATAGAAAATCTTAAAAAAAAATTCCGCGGAAAGTATTTTAATGGCCTTGAAATTTTTATTGAAATTAAGTTGTTACTGTTTATTTACTTATTGTTATTCTCTCCTCCCTTTCCTAAATCAGTTATGAAAATACTCCGAGCAAAAAAAAATCAACGGAAGATGCTATTCTAAACTTAACTTTAAAAACAATATATGCATATTTATTGATCTGTCGAAAGATTTCGACACTGTGTCACAATCTACTCCTACACGCCTTAGAGAGCATTGGCATACGAGGTAATTCATTAAAATTGTTTGAAAACTATTAAAGTGATGGAATTCAGGCAGTAAGAGTGAATGGAGTTTGCAGTAGATTGCAAGCTATCGAATATGGGGTACCACAGGGATCTATACTGGATCCTATTCTTTTTAACATCTTTAAACATTATTGCGTCCGTACAAAAAACGACCTTGTTGCGTCTCCAAGAAAACAAAGAGTTATTTATGATTTGAATGCGTATACTCGTTTATCAATGAATTTCATAGATGGGGCTATACGTGGATTATTAATATTTTCAAATTTTAAATATACAGATTTTCGTATAATTTAAAACATTGTTACTTCCTTATAAAAAGCAACCTTATCAGCTCCATATATGAGTTACACTATATATTGTTACGTCCATGCGGTGTTGCCAAACTTGTAGGACGCAATAATGTAACGCAACTACATATATACCTAACAATAACTGAATATCGGATTATTTGGATTTACTTAAAGAAGTAATGAGCTGATTTGGTTAATTTCAAAATAGCAACATAGTATTCTATGTTATGCAATAACTTTTTAAACTTAATTTTCTACTACTGATACATGAGGTGTTTTTCTATGTTATTCCTATGCATAATTAGAAATTAGCAGGCGTTTGTTATTATATTTCTGTTAAAAAAAGGGAAACTTGTGGGGATTAGTCAGTCAAGTTTTCCCCCCATAATAATCTTATAATAAAACTAGCTTTGAATGCATGACTGCCCAAAATAGGAGCATTATATGTTTTTAGTGTTCATGATAAGATTATACATTAGAGTTGTAGGGTAATCTAATATTTAGGCATAGTTTTATTTATTTTTATTTATTTTTATTTATTTTTATTTATTTTTATTTATTTTTATTTATTTTTATTTATTTTTATTTATTTTTATTTATTTTTATTTATTTTTATTTATTTTTATTTATTTTTATTTATTTTTATTTATTTTTATTTATTTTTATTTATTTTTATTTATTTTTATTTATTTTTATTTATTTTTATTTATTTTTATTTATTTTTATTTATTTTTATTTATTTTTATTTATTTTTATTTATTTTTATTTATTTTTATTTATTTTTATTTATTTTTATTTATTTTTATTTATTTTTATTTATTTTTATTTATTTTTATTTATTTTTATTTATTTTTATTTATTTTTATTTATTTTTATTTATTTTTATTTATTTTTATTTATTTTTATTTATTTTTATTTATTTTTATTTATTTTTATTTATTTTTATTTATTTTTATTTATTTTTATTTATTTTTATTTATTTTCATTTATTTTCATTTATTTTCATTAATTTTTATTTATTTTATTTTTATTTATTTTCATTTAATTTCATTTATTTTCATTAATTTTTATTTATTAATATTTATTTTTATTTATTTGTGAAGCCTACGCGCCCCCACCCTTAAGGACTACTAGAGTCTTTAACCAGTTGCCAAAGTAGCTCAATTTTTCTATTAAGGGATTATTTTGGTTTTTTTTTATTTATTTTGTTTTGCTACGAGTGAATGGATATTACTTCAGGAACCTATGGCTGGTAAACATGCTACCCCATCCCTTAATAGTATGTTGATGATTTAAATTAATTAAAGATTATTTAGACAACTACAATTTGTTACAAGTCAGTGTGTTTAAGAATAGAGAATAATAATAATCATAATTGTAAAAAGCATTCACATCCTTGCAGTTGTTCCCAAAGGAGGCGGTACCGCCCACCGGTATGCGATGAAGAGAGCTAAGGGGCTATTTTTGATTCAAGACAAATTTAGGGGGGCGTTGAGGAACAACTGCCGCCCCTGGAAAATACTCAATAGTACCTGATGGAAAGTTTTTTCGAAATGTGGGCGGTGCCAAAAAAAAAGGTTGAAAATCTATGTAAAGCAAAACATGAAAATTATTAAGATTATTGTTGCAAATTTTGTATCGATTTCAAGCAGACATTTCAAGCAATTATCTCTCTCTCTCTCTCTAAACTTTGCGCAATGTACATAAATCTCATTGCTTATTATTCTCATGCCGTCTAGGAAAGCTGTTTCGTCTGAAATACATCTAAGGGCGTTTAATGTTCTCATATTATATCTATCGTCTGTTCACTACTGCTAAGAGCAATACCAAATAAATACCGAACTCATTCGACTGTTATTAGTAACATATTTAATCATATAAACCATGTACAATTATCCACATACAAAGGTTGTAAAATATCATCTACGGCGAAATACAATAGCCTGTGACAAGGTATATCTACGTTACAGATCAGAGATACAAGTACGATGCAATTGCCACTGCCTACTTTAGGACGAGTTATAGTTTCGAAGCAGTGGCGGCTCATAGCCTCACAAAATAAAAATATATTATTTCCGAGACAGGAAAATGGACATTTTGATTCTCTTCACATTACGGTGGACAATAGGTTTGTTCGTAGAGTGATCTACAACCATTTCCAACTGAACAGCGCATGCGCATTGAAAGTTTTGCGTTCGTAGAAGAATCACTGATAGTTTGCAATTATTAATTTGGCGTTCGTAGAAACAAATGAAGTGGTTGACAACGGGTTGGGTACGGTTAGGAAAACCGTAGGAAATCGCGCATGCGCCTCATAAAAGAATTACCAACCGCTGGAAACTGTCTCTACGAACAAACTTATTAAGTTTGTGCGAACAAAAATCATATTTATACTTTTTCTGGAAATGGTTTAGACAGTGGAGAAAAATACGCTGGTTTGAAAACAGTAAACAAATTTTATTCACTTTAACTTGGAATCCCAAACTTGGAAAATTTAATAATCTTGTGACATATTATTTAAATTTTCGAGGTTAGTTCTCCATTTAATTTGAGAATATTGATTATAATGATATGGATTGAAACAAAACATGCCGGCCGGCTTCAAATACTTAACAAAAGCAATAATGTATTAAAAATTAATAATCTAAGAAAAAATAAAAGATAATAAAACGAAAACGACGATAAATTTGAACGATAAAGCGGACGGTGTTACATAAAACATCTTGGATGGTGTCAGCACCCTCTTTCGCAATTGATGTACTTACCATTCTATTTAGTTTGCTCTGGTGAGAGGCTAGCCTCAGAGGGTTCCTTTTTCAGCATATTTAGTTCTTGAATTTAAATTAAACTTGTTATTAAACGAGAGTCAGACAGACATATTCCTTATTTTAAGGTATATGAACCGAAGTGTTTCTAAAAAACATAACATAGTTTATCCTAAAGCTGATTTACACATTGCTAGTAATTACTGAACAAAGACAACATATAAGTAACCGTAGGCACTAAATAAAGTAATACATAAGGAAGGCGAACATGGCAACCAATGCTCACATTCTCCAATAGGCTTTGAGAGACGTGGAGGCTGAAATGCTTTGGAAAACTACTCAAGTACTATCCAAAACACAATAAATAATGCCAATAAGAAATTCTGCTCGCTGAGGCTGGTCCAACACAATCATACTTTACCGCATGGTGGTTTCACGAGTTGGATCACCCCAGGAAGATGGCTAGGAAATGTTTTAATAAGGCAACTACAAAACTTAAAGAGGACTCACCTCAGAGATTACAAAAAAAATCGTTAGACAAAAACAGAGAGATGCATGGAGATCCCACTGCTAAGAAATCGAAGATTTCCCGCAAGCAGCGAGGCTTTAAAAAGCTTCCTGAAAAGATCCACACCGCAATATTGGTGCGCTTATCAAAGAAGATGGCATTAAAACTTCAAACCTCGAAGATAACATCAAATTTCTGCTGTCAACACAATTCCCTGACTCGGTCATCAAAGATGTGGCCATCTGGGTAGAGGAAGAATACAACCCATCTGTCTACGATTGGCAAACTGTCAAACACATTGTAGACGACGACAAAATTAGATGGGCAATATCTAGCTTCTCTCCAAGACCTGACGACATCTTTCCAGCCCTACGAATTTATTTAGAGTTAGTACTAGAAATTGACGAAGCTTTGGCCGAAGTATCCATCAACAATGTGATCAACTTAAGATGGATCAAAGGTCATGCCACATCGAAACGTAACCGTCTTGCTGATTCATGTGCCAAGAAGACATCCAACACATACTTTGTGGACCTGGCCCTTCTATTGGACTGACAACATTGGTAGTGACAAACCTAATTAAAGAACATTCCTTTGTGACATTCAAGGAAAGATGAGATGAAACAAGAAGCTGAAGACTTGTCAATGAGCTTTTAAGTTATCGTGACGACTACGGAAGCATCTTCATATCATGGGACTGTCAGAATCCGCACTTTACAGGAGGGCGAACAAGAAGATCGGGTATATCTCCTACGATTGTTCGACGCTCTCATTTATTAGAAGATTTGAATTCGGCAAGAATTGGCTGTAACACTGGTCGATAGAAGAAAAGTACCTCTTGGCGACATTATCAATTGCATTAAATCTGTATGCTGGCTCACAAGCTAAGAGGTGCCTATCTACTTAGAAGGATACAGAATGAGCCTAGCTGTGCCTAAGTGTCGTGGGTTAACTAGCCCTCCACACGTTACAGAGACAGATACAGAAGGTGGTCTATCTTTTATAATAATTCGTTATTCGAGTTGCTTTGAATTACATTAAATTAAATAATAATACACCAGGGCTCATAAGGAGGTTACGATATAGACCCAGTATATGGATGTAGGGGTAACTGGGGTAAGAGGGGAAATAGTTAGCTTAGGTTGGCATCACATTTCTGATGTTCGTTTGCTGAAAACCACATTTACTGTTTGTCCTGCAATAATAATATAAAAACAGAGACAGATCTACAATGGAATAAGTATATTAATTAAATGTTGGGCAAAAAAGTGCTTGTAGCAATTCCAATCGTAATTGTTGCAGGTAAGTAAGTTTCCACACATTTCCAATTGGGAGGGAGTATTAGATAAAAATGGATAGATTTTTGCGACTTTGGCGGAAGCCACAATTCTTCATCCTCATCTATGAAAATTATGTCTTGATATTACATTTTGAAATAAGCCAATCCACAAGAGCACAAAATTGATAGCGATCTGTTTTTTACGACGTATTCTACATGTGAGATTATGAATAATGGATTAAATTTAAATATTTTAATATTTTGTGCAAAAAAAGGAACCCTAAGAATAATGGCGCATTTTGAAAATACTACTACTATTTTCTAAAATTAGCAGACTTGGCGACTACTATTTCGGATAAAAATGGCATCCAAGATGGAAGGCTATGTCCTTAGATATTCCAGCCTTGTTTCATACATTAATTTTACAATTATATTGCGTTATAAATTCACTGACCAACAATCAAAATTAATACCTACTGAGTAACAGAACAAATTTTTGTTTATAGAAAATATAAACAACTAATTTAAGTATAAAAACTGGATAATATTATTTGATCTATGAATTAAATTTATTAAAACCTCTTACAATAATTTTATTCCTGGATTTGTTTAAAACAGGTTAAAGGTTCCCACAAACCGAAACTGCGACAACAATTTTCAGTTAAAAAATATTTAATACAGTACCTAGCATAAAATTCACCTGCTTCATAAGACAAGCCGCCACTGTTTCGTAGCATTTACTACTAAAGACAGCATCATTATAAATACATTGTGTGTCTTCTGGTGTAGAGGCCGATCTTCACATCGATAAAAAATCCATTTAAATTAAAGTAGGGATCTTGTATCTGGTTTCGTTTAGATAAAAGATATGGATGAATTAATTGTCACAATATTTTTACATGTTCGTATGTCTGATAAGGGCCTTATTTGTATAGTTAATTTAAGGATGTTGTTGGTATTTACAGTATTCTTTTACAATAATTTATAGTTACCACAGTAAGACTGCATAGAAAATTCATATAAACAACGTAACAATAATAATCAGCTACAATATTTTGGTATAATTTGGAAGCTCAGAACATGTTTAAATTATTATTGTCTCAATATACGAGGTCTTACTAGATAATATCTGACCTTGTTCTATACAAGCAGGAGTTAATTTAGGCCAATGAGTCAGTCCACTTTAAAAGTATTCCCTTTTAGAAGCCACGACTTATAGTCTAAACCACATTGTACAGAACAGTAACTTATGAATTTGAATAGATTTTGATAAAGTTTTAACTTTGAATTTAAATCTTAAGATCTAGAAATATGGTTTTTAACACCCCAAACTAAACAAATTGATCAACTTAGTATTCTAATTTTTTTAGGACTTCTAATGTTTTACTTTTGCTACAAAATTTATTGTTTTGACATATTAGTGGCTAAGTTTTATTGTAGTCGGTGAGATTTTGGTTTATTGTTAAAATAAATAAAAGAACAATTTGAAATAATGTTTCTATCCTGATTTTTCGCCATCAAGAAGGCAAAAGTGATTGCAACGACGGATAAGGTTATGGCTTCCGTGTTTTCAGATTATAAAGGCGTATTGTTAATTGAATATCCAAGCACGTGTGAAACTATAAATACTAAATACTAACCTAATCTACTTGATGGTCTAAATGTTGCTAAACAGCCAACACGTCTAATTTTATAGAAAAAATTGGAAGAACTGGAATTTGATTTCCCAACCTGACATCCTTTAAGTACCAATCTTAAAAACTAGCTGTACAAAGTTTCTTACAGATGAGAAACTAAGTATTATCTCTACCAATCTCAAAGATGAGGAAGAAGTTATTAATACTATGAACACTTACAGCATTTTTAAGTAAATGAGCACAACAGTGCGGTAAATGCAGTTTGAATTAAGAAGAGATTATGTAAAAAGCATAAAGATACACTGTATTTTTCTCTTAAGGCACGTAGGACTTATCATTCAATCCTAGTAACAGTTTACATTTACTCATTTCTTTTATAATGTTCGTGAGAGTGAAAAAAGATTCTTTGTTCAATCAAAGTTGAAAATATCCGTATAACAAGCACGATATCACAAAAAAGGCATAACATTAAAATGAAACGTAAAAGAAAAACATATAAAATTGGATCTAGTAGCAGTGGCGAACTGTTAGGGGTCTTAATGAATTAATTCATTAGTTGATCTATAAAATATAGTATTACATTACGAGTGTGGAAAATCACTTTTCACACAAGTGATGTACAATATTTTTCCTACGACCACAAAATAATTTCATCAAAAAATGTAAAACCAGGTTATTATTATAATAATTAAAATTTATTTAAAAAAATAATCAACAATAATCGTATTTATTCAATTTTCATATTTTCTAAACAAAAAAAAAAAAACAAAAAACAAATAAAAACAAAAAAAAATTCTGCCAACTGATCCTATTTATTTAATAGTCAATCAAAATTATAATTTTTTACATACCTTCAGGGATTACTTCATTTTCATCACTTTCAAAGGGCATCCAAAAGGTCATTTTTTTATAAACCAAAAATCCAAACAGTAATGTGAATACAGCACTGGATAAACATTGTCCATCTGTGCTCAGTCAACACGACGATGACATATAGAAGCGTGCCGAATAAACAATTAGAATAAAATCACAGAATTACTATTGGATATCCCAGTCTACGTATACGGGCATTTTTTACGGCCTTTCGTAGGCTACAGCAAATATAAATTTAAGAAAAGCTCAATTCAATCAATAGGAGACGCTAAAATTAAGGTGTTATAATTAATCGAGCCGACAGATTCTCATCGTACAGCGATGCCAGGCATAAAATATTTATTTGATACTACCTTCCAGCATATTTGCTCGAAGGGTAATATGTGCTAAACGTACACAATATAGAATTAAACGCATCATTTTATTTTTGTGTCTTTATGAATTATATATAGATACATTAACAATACTGATATTTAATTGTGAAATAGTAAAAATTTATCTGCGCCGTCTACTATACAGATATCTATCAGAGAATGTCTACAACATTAGCCGTCTACTATATGTCCAATAAATACATTTATATATTGTCAATTCTGTCTTAAAATATGTTATTATGATTGAGTCTGATATAAATAAAACAATATTGTAGTCGGTTTTTTATAGTTATTTTTTAATAATTGATGATATTGGTGTTTTAATAATAATACTCTCCCTAATTCACCCCCTTACGAGTGAATTTTAACCCCAAAAGCTGAGCTTGTCCGGGGAAAGGGACGGCTATTATTATTATTTGCCGTGGCGCTCCGGGGCGACTTAAAGATGATTGATGGTGCCATTTGACTTACAGGTGAGGAAAACCCGGAAAACCTCACCCACCATCCTCGAGACGGTAATGTATGGCGAATTTTTTTAATCTGCATGTCATATCAACAGAAATTGAATTTCTATTAATACGCCACACATCAAATCCTAAACCGAACCATGCAATTTAATTAAAAATCCACATGGTCTGGTCTGGGATTCGAAACCCAGCAGTCTCAGACTCATAAACTTGCCTATAAATGAATATAAGCGCGATAGACCGCTACACCACCGTGCCCGTGTTAATACAACAATAGAATAAAATTAAGAATACTCTTTAAATTAATTTGAAATTTATACGCCTGTATATGTATACACTAAATATTCATACTTTTCGAGCTCACCAGAATATTATAAATGTTAAATATTAAAACAGGAAACAGGCGAAAACATTTGATATGATGAGCACCTGTCGTATGTGCAGAATTGTGAGAGATTAAATTTTTCCGTACATATCCAACGAGGCATAACGAATGCCAACACACATTTCCTTTATTTTTGTGTTGGTTGTCACTGTTGCTGCTCAAGAGTATTTCTTTTTGCGAAATATGAACCTGGCAAGAAAAAGGTTGAAGTACCTTTATTTATAGTTAATTAGAAGCTTACTTTTTGTCCACGGTCAGAAAGCGATCGTCCGATATACGCCATGTGTATCATATCATATCCTTGATTACAGTAATTGTAGTGGATCGATAAGTAATTATCATCGAGATGTCCTTATTCCCTACATTCGAGACATCAAGATTAATTTTGCATATACATACTATGATGACATAGAGCCTTCATTATAGTATCACTCTGTGTTGACACAAACGAGGATGATCATATAGAGTAAGCAACAGTGAATAACTCGTACTTGTATAGGTAATCTTTTTTATGTAATGCCACGTACATGGAAGTTGATGTTTTTATTGAAAATAGGTGTAGTTTGATAATGCAGGTTTTAAGAACGAATGACTAAATATCTTTATTTTAACTATAACTATTATATACAATATTTTGTTATTTACATAATAACAGACAAAACTTTACCGTAAAAATTGCAATAACTGAAAATGTTCATCTTCTTTAATAAATTTATCCCTACTCTTTCAACTATAATCAAATTTGATTTTTCTAAATACCGACCAATAAGAAATATTTAAATATATTTATTTGTTTTGAAATTTATCCCTCTCTTGCAACCGGTGCCAGTAAACTTCAGTTTAAACTTTTACAAATGCCGAATTGCAGTCTAAAGTTTTAGGTTACCGACCACGTGCAAAAACAGACTAATTGCAGTCCAAATAAAGGTACAATTTTAAGTATGCATAGGCGTCCCTTAAAAATCATTTTTGAAATCTGTAGATAATATTTCTGAGAAGATAGACTTTCTTTTATTAAGAATGTTTGGATAATATAATGAGTTTTATATTTTTTGAATTTGCCTATAGCTCGAAAATGTAGATAATGTTATTAGTATTTGCTATTCTATCGTCTGTGCAGTTTAATAAAGTTCAGTTATTTTGATAAAGTTGTCAAGAGATGGAAATTACGGAAAGTATCAGTGAAAGGGGCCAAAAATTATTAATAGTCGAACAATGTAAGTTCTATTTATATAAAGTGCTCAAAAAACTAAGGAGGAATGTTGGAGCTCCACAAAAAGAGGTTGCAATGCGAAATTATATTTACTAGGAGGAGCAATTTCAAGACTTAATGGAATACATAATCATGATAGTGACATTCCTCAATTATTGAATAGACAGAAAATTAGTAATAAAGTTAAACAAGTTGCTACAGAAAACTTGTCAACGAAACCAAGGAAGTTGGTTTACCAAGAAATATATAAAGATTCTGATGTTTTAAAAACATTAAGTGCAAATAATCTTGCTCTTATTGGAAAAAATGCAAAGCTACTATAGTGAAATTCATTAGACAAATTAGAAATAATTGCTTTTGAATTTCCGGTCATTAAAACTTAATCCCCAACTTTCTTGCAGGTGGGACAGTACGTACTTGGGATTAATGTGTCCAGGTAGTTCCGTGGGCCACTAGTATTGGCCGAATAATTCACTTAGATATTTTGGCGTTAATCGATGCATCATTTAATAAATTAGAACTAGATTTATCTTTTTTTAAAAATCTCTTTAACGATTTAGCTCCCATTGCCATAAATTTGGTTTCATTTGCATTAAATTTTAATTTATTAATATTGTTACGCAGCACCTTGTAGCGTGCTGCGGTCGTCATAAGTAAAGGTACGAGTAAATAAAGAAGATAGAATATTCCCGAAATGTCTCGAAATGTCATTATTCCTTGTCAAAGAAAAGATTGTTCGAGAAGGTTTTAGAAGGTCGAGGCAAGCTATATAAGTCGACGACCTGACGTTAGTTGGGAGTTTTCTGATAGACGTTACACGTTAATGTTATCAGTTGGAGTTATTGTATCAGTTGCGTTGTTATTGTTAAAGTTTAGTTGAAATAAATTGTGATACCAAAAAACCAGCGTAACATTGGTGACAGCGGTGGGATACAAAGTAGAAGTTCATGATAAATACTAGATCCACTGAGTACGAAGCAGGCATGGATACTTCAGGCCTACCAGCATGGTTTTTTTTTTTTTTTCTTTATTGGTCTCAACTTATACAAGTTATTTAACCAGCACTAACATTAGTTACATGAAAATAAATACAATAAAATTTAAAATACTATTTGGCTCTGTAAAATTAAAAAAAAAATAAGGTGAACAATATTTTTTATAAATTAATGTTAGAAGATTTTAAAAATGACATAATTATGGCTGTACTGCAAATTGGTTTTCGTAAATAATCATTTAGACATAAAGGGGAATACTGGGGTCGAAAAGCTAAAACCATTTTTTGGTATAAGAATTTTATATTATCTGTATTATTACTGCATTCCATCAAGATATGACCTAAACTTCCAATTTCACCACAGCTGCAACTTGGTGAGTCAAGGATACCAATTCGGAACAAATGAGCAGAACTATAGCAGTGACCAATTCTCATTCTGCACATTGTACCGATTTGTCCCTTTGTTAATTTAATTTTAAAAAACCAGGGTGTTCTAGGCAGTTTGTTTAATATATTAAAAAGTTGCTTTCCCTTAGTTTGACTCAGTTCTCGCCATTCTTCACTCCAATCATCCCAAATTTTATTTTTAACTCTGGGTAGCATATTTCTATAATCCATTGTCATTACGTCAGAATAATGTTTGTTAAGTCCTAATTTAGCAAGTTTATCAGCTATGACATTTCCCTTTATATTCGTATGACTAGGTATCCAAGCAAAAGTAATATTTATATTCTTAAGTTTTGCATCGTAAATCTGACTTTTAACATTTAAACTGCAGCTATCTGAACAGGATAGTATACCTAATCTTTGTATTCTCTGAATAGCACTAGAAGAGTCCATACATATAAGCACATTTTTGCAGTCAGATTTATTAATTTGAATTACAGCCATTTCCACAGCTTTGATTTCTGCAGTGCAAATATTAGTTCCATCTGCCAAACGTGAACTAATATTATAGTTTAACTCGGGAATGTGAACTCCATAGCTTGCTCTATAAGAGGATAGGTCTACAGATCCGTCTGTATATACTAAAGTATAATTAGGAAATAACGTGTTTATTGCAATGGTAAAATTTTTTGAGTTATCCAAACAGTCTTTCTTTAAACCTAAACTCACAATGTTAATATCCATAAATTGTGAAACAAAACTGAATTCAAAACATGGACAATTTTGATTTTTTTCTATTTGAGAAATATAGGGTAGACATGGTTTTTGAAGATGAAAGAGGAGAGAGTAAGGCGAGAAGAGGAAAAGGAAAGGCGTAGGAAGGAAGAAGAGGAGGAAAAGGAAAGGCGTAGGAAGACAGAAGAGGAGGAAAAGGAAAGGCGTAGGAAGGAAGAAGAGGAGAAAAATGAAAGGCGTGGGAAGGAAAAAGAGGAGGAAAAGGAAAGGCGTAGGAAGCAGGAAGAAGAGAAGAGGGAAAGGCGAGAAGAGGAGAAGGAGGAGAGGCATAGAAAAGCAGAGGTAGAAATAATGAACGGTTTGCTACAAATCCAGGAAACCTTCAAGCAAGAGGTTAGTCAGCTTAAAATTAGAATAGATCTGCTAGAGCAACAACAAGAGCGTCTAAAAGCTAATTTAGAAAAACAGCAAGAAAATTTGAAAGCTAATGTAGAACAACAAGAACAGACTAGACTAGAATTGGAAAGGCAAATTAGAGCCGAAATGGCTGAGTTATAAAAAAGAATTTACAGCCAAGCTTCAGTAAACAGCATTGAAGCTGCAAACACGACTACCTTGTCTTCATCCATAACCGAACTAAGCCACATTCGAATCCCAGTTTCACAAAACTATACTAGCAAGACCCTCAAGCCACCCACGTTTGACGGTCAGACAACATGGGAATCATATCGACTTCAATTTGAAGCTGCAGCTAGAGCCAATGGCTGGACCGAGAAAGAGATGGCGGCTTCATTAATAGTGTTACTGCGAGGTCAGGTAGCAACCGTTTTACAGTAACTTCCTCAAGAGGAACCCAGTTATTCATCTCTCGTCCAAGCTTTGGAGACAAGATATGGCCAGCAGCATTTGCAACGGGTATTCCAAAGCCAGCTAAAGGTTCGTAGTCAGAAACATAATGAGAGTCTACAGGAATTTGAGGCTGATATAAGAAGGTTGATTCATCTGGCCTATCCACAGGTGCCGAAAGATTTCCAAGAACAACTCGGAATACAAGTATTCATTGATGGACTACAAGATGTGGAAATGCAGCAAGTCCTTCGTCTACGACATCACAAGACGCTGATGAAGAAACTGATTGCAGCTCAGGAATATGAAGCACCGCAGCACGCTACAAGGTGCTGCGGTCGTCATAAGTAAAGGTACGAGTAAATAAAGAAGATAGAATATTCCCGAAATGTCTCGAAATGTCATTCCTTGTCAAAGAAAAGTCCATATTGTTCGAGAAGGTTTTAGAAGGTCGAGGCAAGCTATATAAGTCGACGACCTGACGTCAGTTGGGAGTTTTATGATAGACGTTACACGTTAATGTTATCAGTTGGAGTTATTGTATCAGTTGCATTGTTATTGTTAAAGTTTAGTTGAAATAAATTGTGATACCAAAAACCAGCGTAACAATATTCTACAGAATACTTAGCTCACTGTTTAAATCATTAACCGAGACATATGTGTGAGCGTCATTACCAGATAAATTTAGAAAAGATATTTGTAATACGTCCTTTATGTCGTTTATATAAGTAATAAACAATAAAGAGCAAAGGTCACAGCCTTGTGGTACACCAAAATTACATTTCTCTATATTGGACACACTATTGTCTAATTTAGTTTGGTTGTAGCAGTTTTGAAGGTAGTTGTGGAATAATTTTATGGCTTCTGATTTTATGACATATTTCTAGAGTTTGTAGAATAAAAATTTCGTATCAATTATTCTTAGGTTTTGTAAAGATTGGTTAAAAAGGTTCCAGATGAAGGAAGCTATACAGTACGTTAACTATCCAATACTGAATCTAGAAGAACGATATAGAATACAATGCTATTGAATAGACAAAAATTAAATAATACAACCTTCGAAAGGGCGTGGTTAAACCAAGATACAATCTTTATTACACCCACGTCCAAATATAATTAAGAGTCTTAGTTTAATTTTGATTGATGAATCATTTATACGCTTCATATACCTACTTTAAAAATTCTTTTTTTTATATATATAATTATTACCTTTAAAAAGAAAATCCGATTGTACTGCCTTACTCTAGGAAATAACTTTTTTATATTCCGATATACATTCTGTGTCACGTAATTTTTAACTCATTACATGGACCGATTTTTATCAAGCTACCGCACGCAACTCTTTTTACTCAAAGGGAATTCGTAGAATTACATTTTAAGAAATGTGTTGCTGCATATTTTCTAATTTCATGTCCAGGTCAAATTTTATGTCGTTTCTGTCGCCGTCTCGATTCGATTTTTGTTTTTTGTTTTTGTTTTAGTATGCTAAACGGTAAATATCACTTTTTGTTGAAAGAAATCTTTCGGGTTCTAATATTATTAGGGAAAAATATTAAAAAATATATCAAAAGATTTATTAAAAACAATTATATTTTACCACTATGAAAGTTTATTTATACCAAATCTCCATAGTTTTATATCGCTAACTTTTTAAAAATATGTCTGCCACAAACAATTCAACCATTCTTTTTAGGCTTATTGTGTCCAGAAGGGTGACATCACTGTTATTTTGGTACAAAAACGTTTGCCTAAATTCTATTTAAAACTATATGATGCTAGAAAAAATTATCTATAAAATAATTGTAGGTATATGTTCTTTTTGTTAAGTGTATGTTTTTCTTGTAAAGATTATACTTCATTGGTTAATTACAAATGTTAATTAAACATTGTCTATAGTACTTAAAATCACATAGTTTCGCAGTAATTCAAAAAAAGTAACTACATACACTAATTACCTATATCTTACGATAAACAATTGAAAGCTAAATTAAACAAGGTAATTGCATTATTTACAGCTAATGTTACGGTTGACCAGACGTATTCCAAACATTGACATTAATTGCAAGCGTTTTTATTAATCATTTCAATATATTAAACTCTGCATTACAAAACGGAAATTAATTCAAAAAGATTTCCTTCCTCTCGCTTTAAGCTGAAAAGTTATGTTGGCATTATACAAAATTTAATTCTGCATGTTTCTTTCCGGAATGCGCTTTACTAATGGCGTTGTGAATAAAACGTTTAAAAAAAGCTAGAAGTGCTTTATTTTAGGTTTTAGAAAAATTAATTATATGTTAAGAGCTTTTGGACTGCTCACAAATGCAATTGAAATGTGTGGAATTCCAGTATTTGGTTTTTATTCTAGACAGCACAATAATTAATATATTTTATTGATTTTTTTCACCAAAAGATAAAGGATTTAACTATCATCCTAATAAAAATATCAGTCAGAAAATAAAGTTTTTAAAAAAAAACCTAACTTTACCTCACAAATTAGTATATTAAAAATGCAATATTTTTTAAATAAAACGATATATAGTTCCATCTTTTCTCAACCAAATAAATATTTTAAAATTGGAGTTGGAATAAAGATGTAATTAATAATTAAAATACGAAAAGAATCTTATCCACAGAAATATAAAACTGGAAAATTAAGACTCCCTTCTACATACGATTCTGATTTCATCTATGCACCGTTCTGGTGCAATTCGGTTTCAATCGACAAATGCGAGACATTTTTGCATTGTTATCAGTGTCGGATTTAGCAGTACTACTGCGTCAATTAATCTACATTAGATTAGAAGCTTTCATTTAGATGTTTGATAAATAAAAATAGTAATAATACATTTCTAAATAGGTGCACACAGCTTGAAAAAAGAGCAATTGACACTGATAACTATGGTTATTTTGTGTTTAGTTCTAAATCAGTGGCGTCTTATAGGTTTTTCAAAATGTGGACCAAATAAAAAAAATGCTATTATTTATGAATTCTACATAAAAATTAATCATTTTAATGTATATGTATTCTCAATAACTAAAAATCATACTGACAATTAGTTTGACAGAATTGTCATACAAAAAAAAGTAGATGGCTGTTCAAAACGCCTCCTGCCCAAAGCGACGTCTCGCCTCACCAGATCCTACATCAGGTTATATTCCAACCGTGCGCAGGCGTGTCATTGTCGTCAGATCAATAATGACTTCCATGGCTCTGGTCGGTGTTGTTTTCATGGCTCCTATTGTGTTGAGACATGCTGTTTTTTTTAATTTATTCTAGGATAGCTGTTAATTTTTGGGTAATCGGTACCCAGACAACTGCATCGTATGTTAAAACAGGTCTTATGATAGCCGTGTAAATTCATGCGACGACTCTGGGGAAGAAACCCCAGGTGCGCCCCTCGGTTTAACGGCATTGTTCATAAGCAATGTATGCTCGTTTAACTCTGTTTTCTAAATGCGAGTTCCATGTTAACTTGTTGTCAAAGGTGAGACCTAGGTACTTCACCTCTGTTGCAAAGTTTAGTATTGTGTTTATGAGTTCTGAATGTTTTAATTCCATTTTCATCCTTTTCCTTGTGAAAATGACCATTCCTGTCTTTTTAGGATTCATAGGCAGTGAATGGTCCTTGCACCACTGTTCGATAATTTTTAGAGCTACTTGCATTCTTTCGCAGAGTATGTGATCAAAATTCCCTGTTTGCAGAATGAACAGGTTATCTGTATATGCTATTGTGTACTGACCGTCAATTATTGAGGCGGCTGATGAGGGTGTCGAGGACCATATTCCACAGTAGAGGTAATAGCACCCGAGGTAATAGCACCCCTCCCTGTGGACATCCCCTCGCAACCAAACCCTCTTATATTCACATCTACACTTATGTTTACTGTTCGCTTTGAGAGCATGTTACGTATCCACCCACTAACTATTTGTGGAACATTTCTTTTGGTTAGTAAGTGTATTATCTTTGGGAATGTGGTTTTATCGTAAGCACCTTCTACGTCTATGAAAACACCCAAGGCGGACTCCGTATTGACCAGGGATCTTTCTATCCGGCCAGCAACTACATGAAGGACTGAATCAGTAGATTTGCCTGGGATGTATGCATGTTGGTTTGGGTGTGTAGTGTTGTTGTAATTACCGCATCCCTTATGTACCTTTCGCATAGCCTTTCCAATGTCTTTATGGAAAACGATGTCAAACTAATTGGTCGGTATGTTTTTGGGACAGTGTAATCCATCCTTCCAGGTTTGGGTTTACATACCACTTTTACCTCTCTCTATTTTTTGGGAATATACCTCAGAGCCAACGAGGATCTGAATATACCCACTAGGTGTGGTGTGAGTTCTTCCAGACCCCACTGAAGTAGGGGTGGATAGATACCGTCAGGTCCTGGCGATTTAAATGAAGAGAAGCTGGATATTGCCCATCTAATTTTTCCATCGTCTACAATGTGGTAGTTTGCCAATCGTAGACAGATGGATTGTATTCTTCCTCTGTCCAGTCCGCCACGTCTGTGATGACCGAGTCAGGGAAGTGTGTTGACAGCAGACGTTTGATGCTATCTTCGAGGTTGGCAGTTTTCGTGCCATCCTCTTTGATTAACGCACCAATGCTTTGGTGTGGATCTTTTGAGACAGCTTTTTAAAGCCTCGTTGCCTCGTATCTCTCTGTTTTTGTCTGACGATTTTTTGGTATTCTCTGAGGTGAGATTTGTAAGTATCACAGTCCTCTTTGAGTTTTGTAGTTCTTGCATTATTAAAAGATTCCCTAGCCATCTTTCTGAGGTCATCCAACTCGTGACACCACCATGCGGTAATCATCTGATCGTGTTGGACTAGCCTCAGAGGACAGGATTTCTTTTAGGCACTGTTTATTGTGCTTCGGATAGTGTTCTTGTACTTTTCGAAAGCAGTATTATTGTTTAATGTTTCGGCCTCCATCTCTCTCAGAGCCTCTTGGACAAGGTGGAGAGAACAACGTATCAGCTTAATTTTTGAGTCGATGAATATTTTTTATTGTCTTGTACTTTTTTCATAACACATTGAACATTATGAAAGAGAAACGGCCAATCCCAACCTACCCCAAAGGATATGAGAACCTTTTCCTACTCCATTTTTCAATACTTTTGGACCCGCTCCACCGGTATAAATGAAAATCAACAAATATTTCGTTAGTATGGTCGGTTTATTAGAGGTATTGGTGATATATCGATATTGATTTCG
This sequence comes from Psylliodes chrysocephalus, assembly GCA_927349885.1. Taxonomy (NCBI): domain Eukaryota; kingdom Metazoa; phylum Arthropoda; class Insecta; order Coleoptera; family Chrysomelidae; genus Psylliodes; species Psylliodes chrysocephalus. The sequence goes on from OV651815.1 coordinate 92,770,320, forward strand.
ATATCTTGAATTCCGTACTGAAATGACATGGCACATTTTAGATGTAAATTGGTTTTCCCTAGAACATGTGTTGTATTACCATTGCTCTAAAGTTCTAGATCTACAGGGTGTACCGAAAAATTAGCTATTTTCATTTTAATGCTTATTGTCACAATGAAACATTTTAGAGAATACATTTTATATAATTTAAAGGTCTATTGGCGTTGATATATTAAGAGAATGTTTCCTTGCATTCATATCATAATTTTACAAGGTATATTCAGAAAGTAAGACTGAAACATGCCATTATACATTGTACAAAATGTTTTGGTTGGTTTTCATTAGGTATATTTTATCTTATATTTATTTCCTATTTTTATATTTATTGTCTAATACTTTTTGTTTCTGATCTTGCCTGTCTATAATTTTTTCTGATATTCTCGAAATGGTGGAGGTTACATATATATCTCTAATTTAGTAAACACTAAACACTATAATCCTTCGCGGCTACTTTCCATTTTTTGACATTCTCCGGAGTATTTTACTGATTTTTCCATATCAATATACATGTAGAGTCACTTCCCTCTTAATGTTTTTGTTATACTTGACTTGGAATATAATTATTACCGTACTAAATTGGTTAGTTGCTTTTTAAATAACATTGTGTAATATGGAAGTTTAAACAGTTTTATGATGAAATACACTTACGTAATCTTCCTGGAATAATACTTCATGAGTTATGTTTTATTAACATTACTAAATTATTTATCCTGTTCTCTACTAAAGTTACGGTTCACTCAAAACAAAGACATGTTGCGGTTTGAATAAATAAATACATACTCTATATTTTAATGTTTGATAAACGTCTTTGAAATACAGCTAACTTCCCTTTAGTTTTTAAATAATTCAGTAGAAAGTCTAATTTAGTTTAAAAATTAAATTCTTCCTAAGCCTACTTTAATGACCTATTTGGAAAATATAAATTTATATAGAGCCTAATATACAGTTAGTTTTGGACCTTTAAATCCTTAGAGATAGAATTTTCTTCAGATACTGCAATAGTTGAATGCAGAAATAATAGTAATTTAATGTGTAAAGAATACTGTCATATGTTATTGTACCAAAGTTTGAAGACATTTTTGGAGGTTATAAGACAAGAGATGTACATATATTGCAATTCCATATATGGCACCTCAACATTCTTCATACATTCTTGGCATTAAATTACTGTCTTATTATTTCCTTATTCAATTAAAGTAACCTCTACATATCTAAGGTATAATTAGATTGATTGTTTGGATGCTAATATAAATTTTCATACCTCAGTCGGTACTTTAAAAAAAATAAAGCAACTCTGTTAGCCGAATATGAAAAATATCTTTAAAATGAAGATTTAGTTCGTCTTGCTAATTCAAAATGTTTTCTACTTTATATTTCTCCAAATCTCCAAAATTATTTCTCTAGAATAAATTATTTCAGGTTTAATAAGTCCCTTATAAAAAATTAATTAGAAAGTAACAAAATTACATGTTATCAGTAAAGACGAAATCAAGTAGCAGTAATAGGCAGTGGCAACTCAGTAAATATTTACATTTCAGTAATAGCGCGTCAACAATCGTTTACGTTTATTGGCCTATTTAAAATAAGTGTATGTTCAATTTTAATAAAAGATTGCTTCGTTTATTATTATTAGGGTACTTTGGAAATTATGATGTGTATGCCAAGTGGATTATTATGTACAGTATTGACTACATTATTTATCTGATTTTTATTGGATGTGGGCACTCTGTAAGTAATAGTAACATACAAACTACTTGAACGAGTAAGAAAAAATAAGAAGAATGGATGTGTCTGCACACTTATGTATATTATACATACGTCTTTCTCATATTTGAGATTTTTCAAAAAAAAATATTTTTTTATTATACGAAACTACACTTTTTTGATTAATAAATTAAGTATATTTCCCAAATACATTGTAATCATTTTCTGTACATCTACATCATGTGCCTGACTAATAGCCGATAATCATACTTGTTACATTAAGGCTCTAATGATCTAGTAGGCAAGCTTGTCATGTTTTAACATTGTTTTTATAATGTAACTGTAAAATATTGAGCAGACATATTTATATAATATAAAATTTCACAATCATTAATCCTGACAAATAAATTTAACTTACTAGAAAAGAAAATTGGATTTTTCAGAGTTTTGATGTTAGATGAACGGTTACTACTGTTATTTTTTTGCTGAACCCAAATTTTTTCATTATAAATGTTTTTTTATAGGATTCTAAAAGTTTAGAACGAGACTATTTTTACTGATGGTACTGTTAGCAAAATAAAAAGGGGAAGACCAAAATTAAAGGATATTTTATAGATGTAAGATAAAAAAGATAAAACCATAAAATTCAATACATTTAAAATATGCCTATCTACAATAATTAAAAATAGTATGCATTATAAATTAAACCTAATTAAATATTTTTTTTTTATTTTGAAAATACAAATATTACAAATTTAATGATACAGATAATACAGGTAAATACAATTAATGGGGGAACAAGGGAGGTAATCAATGCATTTAAATTACTCGCATACCTATATTTAATAATTAAAATTATTATATAATATAAATTAAACTTAATAAAATATTTTTTTTTTTAATTTTCGTACATACAAATAGTGCGAATACAAAAGTCTAGGCTAGAAATAGAATTCAATTGTCTTGATTTACTGTACATAATTTTTTTTACATGACATTTGTAAATTTGGCTGTCATTTAAATTTTTTATGTTTTCTTGGATTGAGTTAAAGATTTTCTGAGCAATATACCAGAAAGAACGTTGACATAAGGATTTTTGAATTTTTGGTGGTTTTTATTGGATTTTTTGCCGTGTATCATGTTCGTGATAAGGTAATTCAATTAGGTTTTTGACTTTCTGATATTTTAAGGCAACTGTTAGATAATATAGTTGTTTAACATCTAGCACTTTACTTTCATTATATAGATCATCCGATGAGTATCGAGGTGATTTATTAAAAATAATTTTTAGGAACCTGTAACAACCAACTAGCATAAAGACCTATAGGTCTTTAGCTATTGTTGTTAATATACTATTAAGGGATTAGGGCAGCGCCGTCACCAGCCAAAAGGGTCCTGGAGTCCAGAAAGAACATCCATTTACCAGTGGCAAATAAAAAATAATAAAAAAATTAAATTAAAAGAATAAAAATTATCCCTTAATAGCATAGTAGAGCGGTTCTTGGCTACTAATTTTAGACTCTTTTAGTCCTAAGGGAATAGAAACGCCGAGGCTTCTCAAATGCTCGGAGTACTTTACTGGTTTGAAAAGGGGGGAGAAATTAATAATAAGTATTAAAACATTAACAAATGTATATTAACAATAAGTATAAAATTTGACTAATAGTCTTAAGAAAAAATGAACTAAATTCCATTTAGGGAATAAAGCACTATAACTACATAATAATATAAAAATATGCATAAGATAAATATGATAATTCGGGACGAAAATGTAAAATTGGCATTTATATGTAAATCAATCAATTATTATTAAAAAAAAACACTTTAAAATATAAGTCAAAAATATTTACCCATAATTTACAAATCGGACACAAAACTTTACTCTACACATCACATTTGTTTTGGGACTTAAAGAGTCCCAAAAAAAAAACGGGAGCTTTCGCCTCTTGGGCGCAAGTTCTGGACCTTAGTCCGAACTCGACTGAGAGTTTACCCAAGAGAGTCTTTCTTTCTGTCTTCTCTCTATATAAACCAAAATTTACGTGATGGTTGTATTTTTTAAAAATGTCACGCTCAATGTAGCCATTGACTAGATTAATAACCTGATCGTTTATTTTATTTTCATACGTGTCTTCCTTTTGAATTTTTAATTTAAAACATTAAAATACTTATTTAGAATTTTTGGTAAATTATTTATATTTTTCAAATGGTAATAATGCCAATTATTACAAACCTGCGCTGGATTACTTCTAATGGTTTAATGTAGGATTTGAGAGCATACCCCCATCCAATTATCCCGTATCTTAGATGACTATACCTTCATCATACCATTGCCAAATTGTTTGCAGAAGAAGTTTAATCTTTTGTTCGATACTTCTTCAGTGCTATGTAGATCCGTTCTGGTTTTCTGTATTATATATTCTTCAATATTTCCTCGAATAGTTTGTGGTTAGGTTCTAGAAGTCTAAAAGGAAATAGAAACGATTTGAATTAGATGAATGGTTTCAGGTTTATTTTCTTTTGTTTATTTACATTTAATCTGACATTATGTCATTCACTTTAGAGCTGTTTTATAATTTGAATATTCAATAATTAAAACCCCAGATAATCTGGAAATTCTTGGAATTAGGTTTGTGAGAAATTGGCTATTTATATATTTTTAAGTTACCTGACATGATTTAATATAATTTCCTGTGGAGGTCATTTTAACTTGTTTTATGCATATCCTGCTATCATTACTTTTCTGGTACACTTTCAAGTAGCATATGCTTTTGAGGAACTTTTCATAAGGATTCATGTACTAGAAAAGAGATCAATTGAAAATAGAATTATTTATACCATTTGTTGGAAACAAATACACTCGAAAGAGGATTTGGTTTTCAATATAAACAAAACTCACATCAAATAAGGCCACATTTCATCTTCAGGTAACGTACAATCTTAAACCATCACTTATTTGCATTTCCTATCATTCGATATTATAACTAAACTAGTATTTTGTATATTTCAGGCCTTTTTTTTCTTTCTTAATTTCCCTTTTGTTTACTACTTCGTATTCTGGAACTTATTCGTGTATCTGGACATTATTTTGAGACTGGAGTTAGTTTTATTTGTGGAATCAACTGTTGGATACTACTACTACTACTAGATACCCAGTTACCATTTACATCCCTGGAGGTAACCTCATTAACTGCAGTTATCTAAAATAGAACTTAAATCATACAACGGAAGTCAATAGACCTTTTCATCACAAATTTTTTTTCTGCGCATGCGTCAGTATCTGTTATCTTTTTCGTACTGTTTTTGTAAACAAGCATGTTAAAATGCCCAAGTGAAAAAAATTATAATCGATAAATAATAATTTATGTACTTATATTCATTTAAAAAAGGAAGAAAAAGTAGAGTTATAATAAGTTTAGTGTCTTAATTAAAAAATACATTTTTGCAATCAATTATAATTATGTTTTCTGTATCGAAAGGAACAACGAAACAGTGTTGTTATGTAAAAGTGACACACGGTATATTCATTCAAAGGCAATACATATTATTTTATAACTTTTCCAAAACCTTTGCTGCAATATCGTAAAAAATTATCAGGCAAAATCCATATTAAAACATGTTCAAAATGTGCCTTAGGTGTAAAAAAATGTGGTCGAAGCGACAACCATTTCCGATGAATTAATGATGTTACTAAAGATAATTATATTTGTTCACTGCATTTTCATGGAGAAAGTGGTCCAACAGAAAAAATTCTTATCTGGTATTGAACTATATTTTTTTTAATATTAAATACTACTTCGGTATACATAGTAATATGATTAAAAATGTTATGTTGATCCTCAAAATATTAAATAATTTATTTTATAAATTATACTCGTGATTAACTTTCATGTTAATTAAAGTGTTTTTGCAAGTAATAATAGTTGGTTGGCATAATTAATTAGAATAGAGTTATAATTATTATTTATTTTCATTAATTTTTTACACAGTTAAAAAGTATTGATACACCTAACCTCTCAATCAGCCCACTTTGTTCCTTTGTAACAAACGTCCAAGACACTTCAACCACCTTTTCAACTGCTCACAACTATGCGCTTCCATAGAGTTTAAAAAAAGTTAATCACAATCAACGATTTTTTCTAATGATTAATTTTTCTGTAGAGATAATATTGCTTTCCCAGCCATTGTCGATCAAAACAGTACAAAACTTTTGAATTACCGCTATTTCAACATGGTGGCTGCGCTTGCGCTCATCACATGATGAAAAGGTCTATAGGACCTTGGCTTAACATTTGAGGCCAATAGGCTGATAGGACACAAACACCCTTGGAATAAGACGAATCAAGCAGTGACAATACGTTTGTATTACCTAATTTGACTCCCAGATAAAACAATTTTAATTTATTAAAATAACGCCAGCAAACACTCCTAGGATTGAACCTAGCAGGACATTTCCCTCCCTCAGTGCTCAGGGATATCCTGTAAATAAATTGTACATATTATTTTTTATATAACCAAACGTGATTTATTTGTATATTTATATATTTATTTCTTAACCGGCGCAAATAGATATCTATTTAAGCGGTAATCCAGCTGTAAATTTCAATACTTACCATTTTGTTTAAAAGATTCAATTATAATATATATTTTTCTAAAACCACGTTCTACTATATTTTTTTTTTAACTTATCTTCAAAATTATAACCATAAAAACAATAGATATACTGCCAGAAATTATTTTACTTTAATTGATAAAACTGGCCTGTGCCCAAGTAAGCATAATAGGCAAGTCTAGGTAAACAGCCTCGTATCACAATACCTACGACCCTCTCTCGACTGAGCTGCTACATGAAACCAGTCAATAATTTTTTAAAGCGGGATAAGCATCTCCAAAGGATTATTTCGCATTCACCCCCTCTCTCTTTTGCTTACGTAGGTCATGGCACCTTTTCAAATTTGGTCACAGTTAATTTGCATTTTATATAGATAAAATTAAATAATTTATCTATTAAAACACGCAAAACTTATTTAGAAATAAATACAACAGTATTTTCTGTCCTTTAGCAATAAACAAGTTTATTTTATTATTTTAAAAAAATTATGTGGAATTCCCATAAGAAGCCATGCATTTTTAATAATACTTGCAACGCCAGCGCCATTGCGGTGAATTGTAAAAGTTTTCTGGAACCGTATTTCGGGTATGCCGATTGTCCTTCTCTCTAGTCTTTATAGTAATTATCTAAAAGAAAGTTGTCATTTTAATTTTTTAAATTATAAAAATTTACTTAAATATATATTTATAAATATAGCCATTGCATAGAATAAATATAGTGTTCAACTCACAAGGAATGCTCATTTCCTGCAGCATTATAACTGTCTTTTTTGACGTCTGTAAACGTCAAGAAAGTTTCACCTACGGCCATTGAAAAGAAATGAAAAAGTTGTTACAATAATTGAAAATGAATTCGAGAGACGCTAAAATGGTGGTTCCCACCTTATCGAGACTGAGGCCCACAAGGGTAAACTCGTAGCGTAACAAAAACGAGAAATGATTTAACTTGGAACCAAAGACCTAAAAGCGGTAGTATTAGGACGTTGAATTTTTCGGTTTGTGAAGCATTGGCATTACTTAGTTTAAACCATGTGATGATTTTCACAAGTGTTGATTTTTAAAACTATTCTATATCGCCTTTTGATTAGGGTTTACAAACGTGTTCGAGCAATTTATCCAATAATAATTGTCCCCTTTACCTCTTAATCCTGCCCATGTAAAATATTTGTTCTCTTTACTTTGCCTATTTATATAATATTAATAAAGTACAAAAATATGAGTATTGCAACTATGTTTAAAGAAATAAATTGGCTTTCAGTTCAGAATTATGTTCAGTACATGACTGATATTTATTTATAAAATAAAAATGACAGTACTATCCCATCAGATCTATTAGAAAAAAATTCAATATAATTCGCAATATCACAACTATATATAATACAATAAGCCAATCTGACTTTCATGTACAGCAAGCCATCACTAAAAGTTGCCAAAATACAATTTTTATTAAAGGTTTGCAAAAATTTAATAGACTGCCTACAGAAATTAAAAAAAAACAACAATAAATGTATTCAAAAGTAACCTCAAACAATACTTGATAAATAAACAGAACGGATATACTTTCTTGTGATAATACTCTTTGAACCTGCCCTTTTTAAGTATTTCCCTTAATTTATTGTTATTTTACCCCTCGTCTTACCCTCATTTATTATAAATTATTTCTATTTTGAGATCATGTACTTTATTTTAAAAAATTACTTGAAGTTATAATAATACTACCTTCTATGTTTAAATTATTAATAGTTTTTCGACTATAGGTTATAGCAACTTATAGCCACAAAACTATTTTTTGGTAAAGTAGATCCTTAGAGAGCGATATAATTTACAAAGGCCTTCTTTTAACATACAAATAAATGATAACTTTATAATTAAAATGAAAAACACAACAAAATACCTCGGTATCATAATTGATCAAAATTTGAAATGGGTTATCACATTACGTCATTAACAACCAAAATTAGAAGATTCATTTTGAAATTTTATGAAATTTATGACTAGGAGTTTACTAATTATTATTTACAATTCGCTGGTTGAATCTATTTTACGATATAGTACAATATGGACTATATGATATTGCACCTCAACCCCTTAATGTATTCCAAAATCGTATAATTTAAATTATCTACAAAAAAACAGCATTACCTCTCTTTTATATAATAAAAAAGTGCTATTATATTATCTGTCTTGCTGTACCATTATTTATGGAAAGCCTGAATTGAGATACACTACAAATTATTTGCAATCAATATCAAAAGAAGCATACATTTTTAAATAATTTGACATTTTAGAGCCATTCACACATCACAGTTGACATTTTGATACTTGACAGGCACAGCCAAGCAATATTCGGATTTTAGCTAAATAAAATGCCCGGTTAATTATTATTCTATGCGGTTGCGACAGAGAGCCAATATATTTTATGGTGTTTTTGTGGCTAGGGGCGAAATAGTAGTAAGCTCAAGTTAGCACCATCATAAAAATGTCATCTTTTATAAATTGGCAGGCTTGGCGACTAATTTGGAATAAAAGTAGCCTCCAAAATGGCTATGGTTGCAAGTATGAAGGTCGCAACCCGCCTTATATATATATATATATATATATATATATATATTACCTTTACAATCAACAGCTGTTGTTTGACAGGTCGTTGGAGAATGTTTGCAATGTATGGAATGTTAAGAATGTTAGGAATGTTAGACGTTAGATATGATTGGAATTCGTAAAACTAGTCACATTAGAAATGCATAGGCGGATTTTAAGAAAATTGATATTAAAGTAGTTAGGATAAACCGAAAATTCTGAAAATCAATAGGGTTCTAAGTTAGAAGTAATTATTCAAGAAAATCAAAACCGCAAGTCAATCAGAACTTTCGTTCTAGAGTTATCGTACCGGTATACATACACATAGACGACCAGACAAAAAATTTTTTTTGCATGATCGGAAACAAGAAAAAAGTTTTAAAAAAATGGGGGCAAGAAAAATTTTTTGTCTGCACAAATGCAATACTGAGGCCCCATAGGAAGGGCCTCAGTAATAAAATCAGCTTTATCTAAAACACCATAATATTTTAGTAAACGTTTTTATGGCCATCATTATTTGCTAAATATACCTGTATATCGACATTCAGATTTACTATTAATTAATGCAAATCTGATTAACAAAAATAATTAAATTAAATGAAATCTTACTTATAACGTGTTAATGTTAAACAATAACAGGTTTTAAATTGGGCTTTTAATTTAATTTTTCTAATTTTACATTTTATTGGTGTAATAAAATGTCGGAAATCTAATGAAGAATTTATGTTTTTAATTAAAGCACAGTAAATAATTTATGTTTGTTACTAAAGACACCAAAATCAATAAACATATTTGTAAAATAATAAATTACATATTTCATTATATTTATTGTATCGCTGTTAAAACCTCTAGCTGATTCCAACTGTTAATACTTATTATTTAGTGGACTATATTTTAGTTAAATATTCGTTATATTTTTTATTTAAACATTGATTCCAACACTTTATAACAATTTCACAATGACAATTAGCCTTCTACTAAAATCACTTTACAGGGTATACCAACGATAACTTGACTCCTCCAGAAACAAATGAATTTGTCAAATTGTGTTTTGTTAATAGCTGGTATGGTCAAAGTGGCACAGCATTTAAAGGGTAATTTTATGAAGAATTCAGCGTTATAACTATAAGGAGAAAAGAAAGATAAACTAAAAAAATCTAAAGAAATAAACTAATTCTGAAATCCAAAATGATAAGATTTATTATTAAAATTTCTAAATATAACAAATGTAAACTATCTATTTGAAAAATAATTTAAAATAAAAATCACAAATTGGAAATTTATATTTTTAGTAATTATAGAAAATTATTTGATATGGGATGAAATGAACGGTATTCCATTTTTTATTTTATTGTATATTATTGATTTGGATATTGCTTGGTATATAGTTTATAGATTTTTTTCAAATTGTAACGATTCATACATTTTTGTAATTTGAAACTTTGTCGACATATATTCAGAAATAAAATAAAAAACAGATTAAAAATGAAAATGATCGTATGAATGACATTTATCTTAATAAATTCAGAGAAAAATATTATTGAGAGGTTGATAATTTTCCTGAACAACAATTAGACTGAATTAACTTGAAATTGAAGTAAACATTTATTAATCAACCTCTAATTTCTAGATAAAAATTTTTAAAAATTTAAAATTTATGTATTCAAATTCAAAACAGGATGTCATAACCTTTCACTTAACTTTCAGTTGAAACCAATCTATTTGATTAAATAAAAACGGTCGATATTTTTTTCGACTACGAATTTTTACGACGCAAAGCTAAACCACGAATTTATGCTCCAGTTTTATAAGTCGTAAATTCGAATTTTGTGTTTTAAGACTTTTATGTCGAATTTTAGAATACCATAACTAAGAAAAATTGCATGTGTAACTTAGTTGAACCGACCGTAAAATTCTTCATTTCAAATTTTATTCAATTTCGTTAGTTAAATAGTTATTTTATTTTACATTTTTATTTTTGAACGCCAGACGAAACTGGTAAAACCTAAATGATTATGAAATAGTTATTTATGGTAAGTGTAATTACAGGTGATAAATATAGTTACAAGTGCATAGTTTGAAACGTTTACACTAGAATGCAAAGGAATTAAAAGAAATTTTTGAGGAAATTAACCATTCGACAACTTTAAAATACAAACATTAGAAATCTTAACAAAAATATAGGTGAATTTAAAACCTAGATATGATAATATACTGTAATATATTAATACAGACCTGGAATCTATCTCTACCAAAATTCTATATAGCAGGCTATGATTTTTTATACAATTGAGGTAATTTCAACCAAACTGATGGGGTAGGTATTTACATAAAATCCAATCACAAATAAAACTACAAACTTTCAACTTTCTTCAACCCAGATGCAATAGAACTTCTTTTAATATTAAATAATAGGGATAAAATTGTCATCACTGCTATATATCGTTCACCTTCAAATTGATCCGCATGAATTAATAGATTATTTTCAAAACTACGATTACTCGAATGCGGCATATTCAATAATTATTGAAGGCTTGAATATCGACATTCTAAAACACGAAGAATATTCTAACGAATATATCAATGTTTTAAATGAATTTGGTTACCTATCTACTATCTAGAAGCGTTAGTATTCAATTTTCTTTGCCTAAATTAATGGACAGCTTAATTTTTGACCAGCTTAATTTTCACTGCAAGGAACTTTTGATCAATAACCAGCATGGCTTATGTCAAAAAAATCTATAGTTACAAATCTATTGTTATACGAATAAAATATATTAAATGTTTTAGAAGCTAAAGGACAAGTTGGCTGTTTACACAGATTTCGCTAAAGCATGTGACAGGGTTGAACATGAAATATTATTAACGAAACTAGAGTCATTTGGTATACAATCTAGGATGGTGAAATGGTTTAAAAGTTTTTTGACATGTCTAAGTCAGCAAGTTAAAATCGGTAGTAATAGATCAAGATTAATTAGGGTTTCCTTAGGTGTACCACAGGGCTCTCATTGATCACCACTTTTATTTAATATATTTATTAACGATATAATAGAATGCTTAAAATATTGTTAATTCTTAATGTTTGCGGATGACCTAAAGTTGTATAGTCCAATTTACTCATCAAACGATCAAGCCTTCTTTCAGAATGATCTCGACAACTTAGTTAAATGGTGCGACCATAATAACATACAGTTGAATGTTAATAAATGTTGCTTTAGAAGCTTTTTTAAAGGGAACAACAAGTGCAACTGACGGGTTAACTCAGTCAAAGATTAAGGAGTTATTTTAGATGACCAATTAAGATTTATTGAACATATAAATTCAATCTCAATAAAATTATCCCAATGCTTAGAGTTAATATTACGTAACTGTTCTGATTTTTCTCCAGAAGCCATAAAAAGAGTTTATCAAATATTGGTTGTACCTCAGTTGGAGTATGCTTCTAAAATTTGGTCGCCACAATATCATATACACTATCTAGTAGTGGAAAGAATACAAAATAAATTTCTGAGATTAAATTAAATATTCTGGTAACCGATCACAATTATACTAGGATTTTAAATGAATATGAGCCGACTTAAGTGTACAGGAGATATCTCAGATTTGAATTTTATCTATAGATTATTAAATGGTCTAGTAATATGCCCGGAACTCTTAGAAATGATTTCTTTCAATATTTCTAATACAATCCTCAGGCAATTAAATATGTTCCATGTTCTATTTTACAATACAAACTATGGTATGCATTTACCTATTGAAAGAACATTGATGGTAATAAATCAATTGAATCTTGAGGTTACAGCATTTCTTTTAATAAATTTAAGAAGGCAATCTGTACGGATACACTGGAGTAAAAATGAAATATTACAGACGGATTTACAATACTTAAAATGCATTTATTAATCTAAAACTTTTAATTTAAATTATAATTTACAATTATCTATATCATTTATATGTGTTTTGCTTTGTAATGGGATTAATCCCGTTTAAATAAATAAATAAATAAATAAATAAATCTAGTCCAACGAGCGTTACAGAAAACACAAAATCTTGTATTTATTATATTTTTATTAAATCTAGTGACAATATTACTGATAAAATAATGCACTTTGTTGTACGAATAAATATAACAAATCACTTTATAACCTCTTTACAATTTACTTTTAAACCTACAATAAAAACTAAAAAAAAAAAAACGACAAGATTAAAAAATTTGTTGATCAGAAAATGCTAAAAAATCTTTTAAATAATGTATCTTGAGATGATCTATTGGCTACTAAGGAAGTTGATTCTGCAACAAATACATTCATTAGTTTTAAATCTAATTTTGTAAAAGATAGTACAAAAGAAATAAAATTAAGAAGAAAAACGCATAAAATCTGTCCCTGGATCACAAACAAGTTGCTAAAATAGATAAATAAAAAGAACAACTTTTTTAACAAACATTAAAAACCCGAATAACCTAGAAATTAAACAACAATATAAAACTAAAGTTTTTCATATGCCACTAACTGTCTACGTAAGTTGGCGACATCTGAAAAACTTTTTTATTATTAATATTAGATAAAAAAGTTATTCTTCATAAAAAGTTAAGCATGGTCTAAAACCTGAAACACAACTATCGGATATTAAATTTTATCATTCGTATACGAGGTTTGTCAAAAATAAATGTATTTTACTCTTCAGCAAAAATCATATTTATCGACAAACTTCTTATACCGCACAAAAAAAATTGATATCTGATGGTTGTATTGGACCATGCAAAATTAATATTAATAAAAGCTATAAATTTCGTAGCAGAAAAAAATCAAAAAATTGTCACTTGTGAATACTGACACATCACGCTTCGCTTGTGAAAAAATTCGTCTTCAACCAATGAACGTGCCGATGTCAGATGTGTCAAAATTCAAAACGATACTAAGGCCATGTGACTCTGCGCCTGACCGCAGCGTAAATCAAAGCTGTTCCTTGAATCCCAGTGACATTACTACAGGGAATATATTGTGGAATAATGTGTGTATCTGAACTGGACTTTAGGATGAAAAATGTTTAGATGGTTTAGGAAATTCTGGATGTCTTTCTCTCCCGTGGCTCCAGATTACAAATGTGCCATCTACATATCTCAGCCAATGCTTTGGTTGTTTTTCAAATTTATTACATTTCAACTTTAAATATAAAAAAAGCTACAAAAAGTTACAAAGTGATGACTGTTTTTATTCAAGAATGTTACGTTACACTGAGTCTCAAAATTTTGTACAACACCTAGTTCGCAATATATAAAGGTTGGACTGAAAATTATAATATAATACATAATAATTAATATTATTATATATAACAGATAATATAATATCTAAATATTTTAATACAATCCACATTTTAAATTTACCGCAGTGATAAAATTTTACTGTACGCCTTTATCAAATTATTAAATTTACGTTAACTACTGTAAGACCTCGACAACCAACATTTTGTTGTTGTATTCCCAGCGGTTAAAATCCTGTTTATTTGCGTTATGCATATGTTTATTAAAAGTTTCAGGTGCATGCTATTATAGGATGGAAGTTTACAGAGCGTTAGGGTTGTAAAACCATTTGATATGTAACTTATCCGGCGACGACACACAGATGGCTTACAAGTGCGCCGGTTTCTGTTTGCGCGATGGGTAGGCATGGCATATTTTTTCAATGCCGAGTTCAAAGGCGTTTCGTTTAATTGAAGTTTTTAAATAACTTATGCACGAGTAAAAACTGCAATGCCGCGTTCAGTTACTAAAATAGCATTGGATTTGCAGCGGTAGATTGGTAAAGCCATAAAAATCTTAAAATTGAAATGTAATTTTATGTCGGTTTCTTTCAAGTACATGGTTTTATACCTTTTTGTTTCTACAGAAGAGAAAATAGGTTTCAATTAATTTCTTTCGTAGATTTTGTATTTTAAAAAGTGCATAAAATACTCGTCAAACTATTATGGCATTTCGAGTTGCAGAGAACGTTATTTTTCTTGAAAAGGCATTGGTTCGACGTACACTTCTTGGTGCAACTACACTTAAAGAAACCTTGGCCTGTTCCAACTGAATGTTTGATCGCTGCGATTCTTAACGAAAGTTCAATGTTTTTGTTTACTTCTTCTTCTTCTAATAAAAACTTTTGTGCGCATATATCAAATTCATTTCTGAAAAAAAAAAAAAAAATTAAATTAAAGTAAAATAAAAACCACAACAAAGTAAATGATTACCTGCAATATAATTTTTGTAAGATACCATGCTTGGTCCCAATCTTATAAAATCCATCATCAGATGCTTCAAGCACAACTCCAATAACGTAAAATCTCCTTTTGCCCTGTCTACATCAGGAGTGGGTATGATGATGTTATCTCCAACCTTCGGTGGTGGATGCGACTTGTGAGAGGTTGCTTTCATCATTTTGACTCATTTTCGAGGCTTTGCGAAGCCTTTGAACGTGCTTCTAAAATATTTTACGAGGTTTCATCCATGTCATCGTCTCCACTCCTATCTTCGTCTTTATTCCTATCTTCGTCTCCACTCCTATCTTTGTCTCCAATCCTGTCTTCGTCTTCACCCTTATCATTTTCATGTCTATCTATGTTTTTCCCATAAAACAGTTTTCGAAGATCGTCCTCGTCTTCAATGTCCTTCAGCAGTTCCGAAGGCAATGAAGTAGTAGAGAGGCCAACCCTAGGTTCCGCATCAAACATTGCCTTATAAGGCGATTGTTTAATTCCAGAATGAAATGCCCGATTTTTCATAAACTGTATGTATCTCTGTCCTTCTGACAATTTAGTTGTCTGGTTGTCATTCATCCAAGCACTCAGCATGTTTTCAATATCTTGATCTCAGAGTAAGTAAGTAGTAAAGAGAGGACAGTAAACAATGTTTGTGTCGCTATGATAATATGGTCGAGAATTCTAATTAGAGAGAAATAGATTAATATCTCTATCTCTTTTTTTGTATTTGTCAGTTTTACAAAGCTTTTCTCAGACAATTATTCCAGTGTTTAATTTAAATTTGTTCGTGTTGTGGTGTTAAAAGTAATTGTTATTAATATTATATTCATAACAAAAAAAGTCATATTTTGTTTTCACTTCATTAAAAATGCACCTACCTACCTTTTAAAACATTTTATTTCATGTTCTATTTGGTCAACATTTTCGCATTTAAAATGACCCAGAGAAATTGTTTTACGGTACGCTACTGCTGAGAGTTCTAAAACGAGTGAGAAAGCCTTCATTAGAAAGAGAGATACTGATTATATGATAGCGGTATTAATATTGTATAACTTTATGCAGTGGTGCCCTATCTGCTATTATATTATCTAAGATCTTGATTCGCTCTTTCGACTGATCCCTGACTTTGACTATGTCGTGGTTTTCCATGCACGATTTTGAGCTCTGGTCATAAGCTTGTAACTTTTAAAATTACACGATTGACAAATTCTCGGCCATTGTCAGATTGTAACATGCATGGGGCCCCGAAAGTTAAAAATATATCATTTAAATGGTAGGCTACCTCTTCGGCTCTCTTACTTTCCAATGAACGAAGCAGAACAAATTTTGTTAGGTGGTCCTGATACACCAGTATAAATTTAAACTTTCCATCTGGCTGTGTCTGGAAGTCAATAAGATCGACTTGGCATCGGCTATTCATTTCGGAGTGAAAAATCGGTTTGGAGACTAATCCTTTCTTTTTTTTCGTCTTTCTTTGTTGACACACCACGCACATGGATAAAAAAAGACATATCATTTCTTTTGTGATATTCGCAAACTTTTTAGAAGTTTCTGCCAACATTCTGTCACGTCCACCATGTCCCACTGCTATGTGAGCTGTGTCAATAACGTCATATAACTCATCAGCGGTAAGATAATACTTTATATTATTTGTATTTTCTTCATTTCGTGTGGTAAGTTTCTTTACACCTCCGATTTCGACTACATCAAATCTTTTCAGTCTTATTTGTTGCAAGGGTGATTTCTTTTCCGTGTTTTTATCCTCTTCTACTTGTTGCATAAGTGCCACATACTTTTCCTTTGTCAAAACATTAAAATGAGTCGATTTCTCGTTCTCAGATCTCAAAACCTCTGCCAAAACATTGAAATGAGTCGATTTCTCGTCCTCAGATCTCAAAACCTCTGCCAAGAATCTCTGTCTCCACTCTTTTTGACCTACGTGCCCACATGATAACGAGATACAGAAATACACTCCGAACTTTAGATCCATAAACAACAAAAAATGTTTCAAGAATGACGTCGAATTTTTCATTTTAAAATTTTTTTTTTTTTAACAACTTAATTACGAGGTGGGTGGCTCAGTGGTAGAGTCTCTGCCTGTGGATCCAAGGGTCCCAGGTTCGAATCCCACCGTTGGCTGGAATTTTTTCATTTAATACTAACCATTTTTGTAGAAAATGATAAGATCTTTCTTTTCTATCTAAACAAAAATTCTCTAATTTGCATATTGTGGAAGATATTGGCGGGAAACCAGTTTTAGGGTCGATTTTGTGCCCTTTCCGACGCAGCAGAGTTGGTAAAAGTTTTCGACCTTGGAAGCGACCGCCGAGACCTAAGAGTTGAGCCACAACGGAAATCTGGACCGACTTAATGACAGGTTGGTCCCTTCAGTTACTGGACTACTTATGGCTCTTCGGATAAACTGATTTGGCCTAGGAAAAACTAGTTTATCCTAAAATCGGGTTTGTCCGGTAACATATATACCTATACTAACCTTAATTTTACTAGTTTCGGATTGGAGGAAGTTACAACTTTAATAATTTGACAGAAATAAGAAAAATATCATTTTATTCGTTACATTTATTAATTAAATCTACATAAATTAGTTTCATTCGCTTGGTAAGAAACACTCTTAGTACTCAATTGCCTTAAAATGTTAATTAAAATAATGTAATTTTGGTTTTGATTTTGTTAACTGTTTACATTTCTGTCTTATAAAATATTTATTATCTCTTGACATTAAGTAGTGCTCGTTGGATATACAGTGAGCACAATAAGTCTTACCCCCCCCCCTATCTAACTCGTTACTGGAGTCTTGTTAGGAAAATCGCTGAGACACGTCGATTTTTGATTTCTACAATGTACATTTTTGTATGAATAGTTTACCCTTAATTTCATCCCTTACTGGAGGGGAGCAACCCTTTCGAAAAATTTAAATGGCATGGGGTGGTGAGTGATAGCTCATTTGAAAGAGGGTTTTATTCTCTATTCAACCATGTAAACAATTTTGAAATTTGCTTCATTAATTCTCGACTAATTGTTGTTTCAGAATAGCGGAAATTAACGTAGCGCACTCATCGTTAGAAGTAAAATTCGGCCTTGCATGATTTTGGTTTTGGTTCAGACGTGAAGTAAGACTTTTTGCCATTAGAAGGTCACTGTTAGTTTAGTTGCTTTCCTATTTTGAAGTTTTGTTATTTTTAAACATTAATAAATCAACACGTAATGAAGCAAATTTCAAAATTTTTTACACGGTTGAATAGAGAATAAAACCCCCTTTCAAATGAGCTATCACTCACCACCCCATGCCATTTAAATTTTTCGAAAGGGTTGCTCCCCTCCAGTAAGGGATGAAATTAAGGGTAAACTAATCATACAAAAATGTACATTGTAGAAATCAAAAATCGACCTGTCTCGGTGATTTTCCTAACAAGACTCCAGTAACGAGTTAGTTAGGGGGGTAAGACTTATGATGCTCACTGTATATATTTCTCCATAATATACATAATAACCGTTGACCGCTGTCTAATATATCTCAAATAAATTGTTTTTGTCCATTAAATATTAAAATTTAAACAAAAAACCGTCAATTAATTAGTAGTAAATTATCAAAAGTAAATTCCAGAATTCATTGTGGTAGGCGCTGGAAAAATTATGGTTATTTTATGTTTAATCAATGTCTAATAAATTATTGACTTATAGATTCGTGCTAAAATGTTTGTCTATTAGTTTATGGTAATATCTAAATTATAAATTGATAAAATTAATTTGAAAAGGTAAAGAAATGGTAGAAATGAAAGAACCGCTTGTCAGATTTTGAGTAATTTATTTATCAAGGCTTTAAAAATAACTGTGCAAAGTACATTTGCCAAATATTTTGTTAAAAGGCAGATAAGAAAGTTATAAAAATGTTTGAAATATTTTTGTGGTGAAGAAAAGGGGCTTGTATTAACTAATAATAAATGGGGAACTCAGAGGCGGAACAAGTCCATTGGGATAGGTTTTTTCATGGAAATTTTTACTTTCTACCATCTATACAAATTAATTTAGAATGAAATTTTAAAAATAACAAAATAACCACGTTTATAGGTTATTCATACAGTTATTGACTTGTCAATATTATTTATTAAATAATTAATTGTCTTTATTAAGCAATCAAGACAGTTTAATGTTTCTCCTCTAAAATGTTTAACTTGGACATACGAGGTTTTTGATAGCAATTTTGCACCTATAATTTTCTATTCTCCTTACCAGTTGGAAAAGTATAGTGTCGGCAGTCAGGCGAATAGTTTTTTGCCGTTTTATTACAACCATTCACTGCACAGCAAACGTAATAAAAAACCAAAACATAACACCGGCCGACACGGTTTTTGGGTTTGAAATTTTGGTTTCTCCTATGTTACAAGTAAAGGAAAATAGAGCAATTTTTAGAATTTTCAAGAAAAATTACTGATTTTTATATATTTTTTAAATTTTATTTTTAATTACAATTAACAAAGTTTTTGCCGAACATCAGTCTTTTTAATTTAAGAATTGTTATAAATAATAGCATACAAATGTAAAATAACAAAAAATGAAGTTTAGTAATGAATATTTTTGGTAGTTCTCTTATGTTTGTATGGGCTTTCTTAATTTAAACCCCAAATCTAATCTACTTGCTCTTTTGAGTAGGCACCCATATTGTCTTTAAATTGATCCAGGTGAAAATGTAGCATATGACGTTCATAGGACATTCTGCAGCCCATAATTTTATACATTTTAAGCATAGTTACAATCAACTCTTTATGATTGTTAGCTTTGTTGTTACCAAGACAACAATTAACTACTGCTTTAAGACTCGCCAAGCTTGTTTTTATGAGCATTGAAGAAATTATGAAATTATCACTGCTCATTGTTTTATTTGTGGTTCAATGAAAATACCCGCATCTACTTTAGCTTCAGTTAATTTGGGAAAAATTCCTATTAAATATTCAAAAGCTTAAGAATTTGGATCCAATTATATATGTAACGGTGGTATCAATATATTCTTAGGCTCTATAATTGGTTCCGACTCGACATTATGTTTTCCTATCTTAGAGGACCAGGCAGCCGGCTTATGGAGAAATGGGTTCCGGTTAATATGCCTGAATTTTTGGTATGTTAAAGATATCGACTTCCTGAACAATAGTGTCCATGGGCACAACTCAATCCTATGGTCAATTTTCAACATACAGGGTGATGAAGTTGAAAAATGGCCATTTTATAAAACGTATTAAAATGTAATTTTCTTAATATATTAAGGATTTTTTGCTGTAATAGTATTCTGATAACATCAAATAATATTACTTTGTGTAGAAAAAGTATTATTTGATATAGGGTGATTCAAAAATCACCAAAAAAAATATTGATGCTGTGTATTCTACTTTACAGTGGGAATATGAAAATATTAATATATGGTCTGAATTAACTTTAGTTGGACTTATTATAAGAAGGTATGAAAACATTTTATATAGGGTGAGTCAAAAAGTTGATCGACTCTGCAAGTTATTTTTAATACAATTTTATATATTTTGTAATTACGAAAATTGATTTTTTTCTGCGAATCACCCTGTAATTTAATATTTCCTCCGTTAATTTCTCTAATTTTTTCTTATTGTCTTTGATTTGAGTTTGTTAGTCCCCTATAGAAGTTTTGCGAAGTTAGTATGATCAGTTTTTTTATATCGACTTTGTGATGACAAGCCTGTCACAATGTATACGCTTATACCTGAGCTCATAAATATGTTTTTATTTTATTTAATCATTCAGGATTTATGTCATTCTAACGTTATTTGTTTAAGGAAATATAAATAATATGTAACCTATAAACAAACAATGTATTAATATTATTAGTAAGCCAGATATCCGAAGATGCAAATATTATTAGTGAGCCAAATATCCGAAGACGCAAATATTATTATGTTTTTTCATTAGACATTACCCCATCTTATTCATAACTAAACTAGTTGATGCTTGTCGAGAAGGATATTGAAATATAACTTTAAAAAATTATCTGATACACCATGTTTAATTTTTAGAAAAAAACTTGTCAAGTATTTTCTTGTTATATTTCCATCTTGTTCAAAAAAATTGCAACAATTCGTTGAAATTATTTTTTGAATTCTTTGATATTGTCTCAGAATTAACGTACTAAATCCAATACTCGCATGATATGTAACGCTAATGATAATTTTCGGAGGCTTTCTATTGAGTGTAGATATTTATTATTTCTTAGTTGTTCCTGACTATGTACAAATGTGACAGCATTGTCTTAACAAAGACGGAACTATTTTGAACATATTGCATGGTGGGTTACGTTCTCTTAACCGTCGATATGTAAGAAATGATCTACTTTAATTTCTCTAGAGTCTTCGAACAGCTGCTAATAGTAATCAAAATCACGGTCTAAACTGTGAAGCTATAGGTAGATAATTTTACAGAAAACGAATTTAAACCATATCAAAGAATTCAAAAAATAATTTCAACGAATTGTTGCAATTTTTTTGAACAAGATGGAAATATAACAAGAAAATACTTGACATATTTGGCTCACTAATAAACTAATTATATTTGCATCTTCGGATATTTGGCTTACTAATAATATTAATACATTGTTTGTTCATATGTTACATATTATTTATATTTCCTTTAACAAATAACGTTAGAATGACATAAATCCTAAATGATTAAATAAAATAAAAATATATTTATGAGCTCAGGTATAAGCGTATACAGGCTTGTCATCACAAAGTCGATATAAAAAAAACTGATCATAGTAACTTCGCAAAACTTCTATAGGAGACTAACAAACTCAAATCAAAGACAATAAGAAAAAATTAGAGAAATTAACAGAGGAAATATTAAATTACAGGGTGATTCGCAGAAAAAATCAATATGTTTTCATACCTTCTTATAATAAGTCCAACTAAAGTTAATTCAGACCAAATATTAATATTTTCATATTCCCACTGTAAAGTAGAATACACAGCATCAATATTTTTTTTGGGATTTTTGAATCACTCTGTATCAAATAATACTTTTTCTACACAAAGCAATATTATTTGATGTTATCAGAATACTATTACAGCAAAAAATCCTTAATATATTGAGAAAATTACATTTTAATACGTTTTAAAAAATGGCCTTTTTTCAACTTTATCACCCGGTATGTTGAAAACTGGCCATAGGATTGAGTTGTGCCCATGGACACTATTGTTCAGGAAGTCGATATCTTTAACATACCAAAAATTCAGGCATATTAACCCATTTCTCCATAAGCCGGCTGCCTGGTCCTTTTAGTTTTTTACCTTCTAAAGTATTTTTGCAATTAACACAGGCAAACTGAGGTACCCATTTTTTATCCTAATTCCGGATTTTGAGGTTAAAATAAGCTTCTAAGCTTCAAATTTGTTGCCAAAGTAATATAGTTGCTAATTGCTTTAACAAATTCACCGCAAATAAAACAGAATGAGTCAATATCCTGTTTACAATTTTTTAACTTGATAACACACAAGGGCAGTTGTTACAGCTGTGACAAACTGAGACAAGTAAATACTTCAATAATATGCAGTTTGCTATCGAGTTGATCAAAGTGCTACTATCTGTTGCCCATAAAATGAATTAAAATCTTAAAAAATTACTAATAGATGCAAATCAGACAAAAGCAAACTTTAAAGGTACTATTTTCGAACGCGCGCCAAAGACAGACGACAGCAGTAAGCGACAGCTAAGGAGACCGATGCATTTACGTTACGCTTCGCACATTTGGGAAGTCTAGTTTAGGGAGACAGACGACCGAAGACGACCATCTGAAAGCAACGATCAGTGTTGCTAGACCTACTATTTTAAATTAGATCCACTGTTTTTATCTCTGTTCTCCTATTTTAGGCATGAAATCTAGTGTTTTTGCTAACTTTTTTTCTTAATTATTTATTATGCCCCATTCTTTAGCAAATGGTCAGAGAATATTTTCACTAGTAAATTTGCTGAAGTAAAAGCAGCGTAATAAGCAGCCACTATTGTAGGTTTGCTCTATAAAAAAAACTTCACTATAATAATCATGTTTTTATTTAAAATGCAACAAAGAAATAATAAGGCATCATAAGAAGAACATGCATGCCAAACAACGTATTTGAATTATCTGATATTATTTTTAATCGTTTTTTTTTGGTTTGTTGACGTTAAGTATATATTAAAAAATTTATTATTTGTTTTTATTCTTTGTTTACTTTCTAATTTGGGTAGAAAAGTTAAAACTGTTTATTTTTCGTTCCTTATATAATTACTTATGTTTTCTTTTATTTACTGTACTGCACATTATAATTATTTCCCACTGTATTAAAATCTACTGTTCAGATTCAATGATCTATTTTTTTTTAATCCACCTACTGTTCCAGAAAATTTTCATCTGGCAACACTGGCCAGAATAGATCCAAATAACTTTGCATCTGCCATCTCTATAAAATATCAACTAATCACCTCGAAATACAAGCGATGACTGAGGATTGAGCGCGACAGGTAGCAAACGCAAAACGTCTATTAAAATTATAGCTGTGTCATCCCTAACATCCTCTATCCATCCTGTATTATTACATAAATGATTCGAGAAGTTTTTTTATTTACGCAAGACCTATTTACACTGTCCAGCTTACTGACTGTCTTTTGTTTCCCTCAATATGTCGCCCTAAGGTATTCAACTATCGAGAATCGCAAATGTAATTCACAGTTTTCAATTTCCAATAGAATTTAAATAGACCTCGGCAAGTAACCCTCATTTATCGCCTATTCTACACGAGTGTATATCCGTTTAACTTGAGTTCTTCCTGCAGTTTCGGATTCTACTTCCGGTTTAAAATATACGGATGCGTAATACTCCCATCCGCAGGGCTAGTTTCAATTTATTGAACAAGTTCTATCAGGTAATAAATTAGGAATGTGCATGTTGACCAACGAAATGAAACTTTGTTATGGGGACACTGTACACCGTTGGTTGTGGGCAGAGGTGGATCTGGAAACTCTCCGGGGAACCATTAAAATATTTTTGAAATATAAAGATCGATAGGTAAAAAGGCTTTAGGAGTGAGAAAGTTACTCAGTAATAAAAGGAAGAATGGAGTAAAACTACTGAACAAAAAATTCCCGCAAGGGCAATTCTCTTAGTTTAGAGTCTGACAAACATTTTGAGAATAACTGTTAGCATTAATGTCTGCAACTTCAATTACTGCATTATTTTCAGTTAATATTATTTCTACAGATGGATTATTTAAGTGGCATTACAACCTTTTTAAGTATTTATTAATTTCAGTTTCTGTTCTAGTTTACAAACATTTTATTTCCCCATTTTTCGATAATTTTCTCTTCGAAATGAATACTGTTCTACAAAAAGTAAAGATCCTCTACACTGTCTGTGATTCAAAATGTTTCCTGGTACAATGGAGTGTAGAAAGAGTAACATTAATTCGTAAGAATAATTAGACGAGTGTATACTTAAATTGATGTAACTTGGATATATTATTGAAAAGTTATCGATTCTTATTGAGGAGCTAACTTTCAAATGCGAACTAGTCACCTTAAAAGGATTTTCCAGGTAACACAAATAATTAATTCTGATCTAAGAGGAAATGAAGGTGAAAATTGCTTTATTTCATGAATTTAGATGTCATAGATATTATTTTTAACAACCATTGAAAACAAGTTCGCGTTTGAATGGAACGTCCCAGGACAAATTTGTTTTTGATCGGAAGCAATAAAAACACAATTTGTTTTATTTGAGTAATGTTCAAGTTTTATTTTTTACATATAGGTACTTAAATTGGGAACAGAATAATATTACTTAGGTAAAAAAACATATTTTTTCATTTTATAATCGAAATCAAATTAATTTTCTGTGTTGAATTTTTCAATCTTGTCAAGTATGCACCCCACAACAATCATTTTCTAAGCAGTGACATCTTTCGTTAACATCATCACCATCATTATTATTATTAACAATAGTCAAAATTTCATCATCAATAATGTGTTTGTAGAAGTTTAGGTTATCTATTTCTCTCCATTCGCCATATAAAGCTGTCAGTAAATCATTTATATCTTTTTTCTTTGCATTCGAAATCATGTGACCCAACTTCTTGTCTTCCAATACAAAAGAATCAGATCCCCACTGACCACCCCTCTTCAGAAGTGAAATGTATTTTTAATATTCAGGCTCGAATCTGAAATTTTCATTTGCTTTGACTGGAATATTAGTTTTTCCAGACTTTGTTGTGATTCTTTTTAAATAAATTATTTTCTTATTGCTTATATTCTCTATGTTCTTTAGATGTGTAGAGATACTTTTGGTGTCTTTCAGGGTCCAATCTGTTTCCAACTGCTTTACGGCTCCAACTTCTTTAAATAGCTCATAATACTCTTCTTTTGTTACCATAGTAGTTTTCTTTTGAAGAAGTTTCTTTATCCTTCCAAAAACACGGTCGGCAGGGAGGAAACTGTTGATGATATCTTTGATAGGATCTTGGTGAATTGAAAGGAAGTACATTAATGTGTGGATTGCAATGTTGTTTTTGTTTCGTCCTTAGTATCCATCACAGAAGAGCTTTAATACATTTTTTCCATTAAAATCACATGTTGGCCCTCTCCCAGTTTGCTCTTCAGTCCAAGTGTAGAAGATTGAGTTAGCATTTTTTACATATGTATTACATAGATTATAGAATGAAAGTTGCCGGGCATAAAAATGCTTCTTGAATAGAATTTTTGGGTAACTGCTGCACTTGTTGCATGTCAAAGCAGTAGATAATCTTGTTATTCCCCGGATACATAATTACAAAGATTTAGGTATCTTATTTGACAGCAAACTGACTTTTTCGGAACACATTGAAAATACTGTACAAAAATTGTTACGGGTCAGAAATTATTCTTACAGATAATTAACTGAAATAATTATAGGGGTTTACTGAATATTAAATAAATAAAAACTCACCTAAATTTGTAAATAATAATCAACAAGATTTATAGTTCTTTTTCCCTTTATTAAAATTAACCTATACATATGTACATTGTTTATTTACATGCTAATGTCAAATCTTGACCATGACCTTGTAATAGTTCTTCTCTTCTTTATTAAGGTGTAACTTAATTAATTAGGTCAATAATTAACCTATTTATTGGCAGTTTAGTCATCTTAATCAGATACATCTATTTTATTGGTATCTGAGGTTTTATCTCTCTCTGGGTTCTCTGTCTTTTTCTTTTGGAGGTTGGTTTCTGGGCCATGTGGTCTAATTTAATTTAAAACGAATATTTCGGATTTTCTACCACCCCTGAAAAAGAATTACATCAAAATCATTTAAATAAGTATTGCTTTTAAAAATCAGGACGATTTTTTATTACACACAAAGTGGATTGGCGATACTTAATAAAAAAAAGGCCCTACCTTATTCGGCCTAATACTTATAATACGTGTAATACATATAATTCTTATAGTAATTACAGTACTTCCAGTAATTATAGTACTTATATAAGCATATTATTATTGCTATCCCTTCCATTGATATCACCCGCATGGCAAGGTTCTTCTAGGCTTAATACAACTGCTTGGTAGCTGCTTTCTGGCATTTATTTGGAATATCGCAGTGCTGCCTGTGGCCCATCGATAGATCCAGGAGGCTTCGAGAAAGCAAGTAAGATCTTTCCATTTCACTATCTAACTGCTTTAACAAAAACCCGCTGCTTTTCACAAGACCACACACACCTTAAAAGGAAAACAAATATTGAGTTATTATATATCATAAATATTTATTCTAGTGACTATCTAACAATTTACATAAAGATTACAATAAAAGGATATTTGTACTCACCTTCTCCCTGTAAACAAGTAGTACTACTTGGGCTTGAGGTGTATCATTCTGGCTAAGACCCATGTAGTAAATATATACTTTTCACCAAATATTAATTGATATTCTTAGTGATACACCAGATTGTATAAAAGACACGTTGTATATAATATTTCCTGTAAAGTAAGACATAACAGCCATTTGGGTAAGAACGTTAGTAAAAACTTTTGTAAATAGAGTTACCTGATTTAATTTTCCACGTCCCAACTCTCCGGATGAAATATATAACCTGAGCTAGCTTATATAAAATTTCACCCCCTATCAGACGAGGGAGTAACATAATAAAATCTTGGGTTTTGTTATTAGAAACTGTAAAAAGTTTAAATCTTTAGAAGCCATCTTCTCTGTTTATTTTTCACTAGTTCGTAGCAAACTGGAGTATTGCAGTGTTTGGAATACTAACCATTTAAAGTACATAAGTGCATTAGAATCTGTTCAAAGAAAATTTTTAAAATTTATTTACTTTAAAAAAACATGGCCGTTATCCTATTCGTCACTATGATTATAATTTATTGTTAGAAGAATTCAGTTTTGTGAATCTGAGAAAAAGAAGAGAAATAGCAGAATTGATATTCATCTATAAATAAATTAATAATTCTAAAGATTTATGTTCTCTGCTGTCTCAATTTAATTTTCATATCCCACGTATTACGTCAAGGTCAAATATAACATTTCATATTCAAGTGCTAAATTCACATCACTTTCCCAGTCTTTTAACTACAATGTGTAGAAGTGTCAATCAGTATTCTGTTGATATATTTTTTCTAAAATTTTACTAATTTAGTGAGCAAACTTTGTATTTTTAAATATTATATTATATACTCCTGTAATTGGGCTGATAAAGCCTGTTGGATGTATTAATAAATAAATAAATAATGTCTTCCTCATGTTCTTCTTTCATGAGTTCATAAAAAGCTTGAGCTCTTTTTTATGAATTCTGAGCTGTATTAGCAAATTAACTTTGGCTTCACAAATAGCATTTTTTATGAGGTTTCTAGTCTTTTCACAGTAACTACACACGTCAGTTGCTGGACTCTTGAATCCAATATTAAAGTCCTTGTTGAAGAGACGTCGAAACATTGCAAGAGATACACGCAAATTGTTTTCAGTCATGGAATTGTATGCTTAATGAAGTTTCTTGATGTTCAGATCACATCTAAAGTACACTCTCTTAGATTTGTTTCTATAATAGTGGCTCTCAAGCAGGCAGGGAACCAATGTATTGTTACGCAGCACCCTGCAGCGTGCTGCGGTCGTCATAAGTAAAGTTACGAGTAAATGAAGAAGATGAAATATTCCAGAAATGTCTGGAAATGTCATTCCTTGTCAAAGAAAAATCCGGATTGTTCGAGAAGGTTCTAGAAAGTGAAGGCAAGCTATATAATTTGACGACCTGACGTCAGTTGGTAGTTTTATGATAGACGTTACATGTTAATGTTATCAGTTGTATAATTGTTGTTAAAGTTGAGTTGAAATAAATTGCGATACCAAAAATCTGTGTAACAGTATTGTCTAACAGAATTTTTCTTAGCCTCAGACAAGTGGCTTTTTCTATTACCACCCGTTTTCTATGATGTCCATAACCAAAATTTGTTTTCGCAAAGGCTGTCCAAGCGTGTGGATTTCATCTGAACTATGTGAAGAAAAAATTTTTACAGACATAAGAAGTTTGGCTGTTTCTACGTGGAAGAGTTTATTTCACATTAAATAATCTAGGCTTTGTTGCTTTCGTCCGGTTAGGGCGTTGCCTACGACGAACCACTTTTGCAAGTATCAAGAAGTTTGAAACCATCCTTTTTTGGCGAATTTTTTCTTTTATCTGTAGATTCTATTCCTGAATTCTAAAGCATCAGGCGCAATAAACTTGACACATTGGAATGATTTTGTTTGATGAGTGCAAGGAATAAAAGTATTCGAAGTTTTAGGTTTAGCATACAATTTCTTTTTCCTCAAAGAACTTCTGCTTTCCTTACTTCGTCGTTTTCTACTACCTATGTTTCCATCTCTTACCAATACTGATACAGCATTCTCAATGTCCATCATAGTATTAAAAACTGTAAATTTCACTTAAAAAAAGTTTGACTTCAAGTCTAAAAGTTTTTCAATATTAATTTGTCATTAATTCTTAATAATTAATATTATTAAAAAATGTCACACATCTTATAATTTTTGATACTGAAACTGTCAAACGGATGAAATAATATAAGAAGGTGAAGACAGAAGTCACGTGATTACAATATTCAACGCTCATTGGCTGCTTTGGACATGTTCGTCTTTGATTGAAATTGAGCAGTGGACATGTTCGTCTTTGATCAAAACCTCAATATTTTGAAGGCTAAAACCATGGGACTCGTTCGTAAATGAACGTTTTTGATTTTAAAATTAAATAACATTAAGATGAGACTTGCCAACGCTCGCAAAACCTCGATTTCAAAAAATATGGACTAGCTCGCAATTGTAAGTAATTGAATGTGTTGTTGAGATAAGTAGACCATACTGGATATGGATACATAATGTAAAATTTCTTATTTTTGATTTTTTTTTAAATTTGTTCATTTTAACGACTTCTATACACAGTATCAAAGTATTAACTTGAAATACACCCGGTATAAGAAGAATCTAGACTTCATTCATTGCTCAACTAACTGAATATACAAATATTCTCAATAAACTTTTATGCAAAATTCTGTATCACAGATAAAAAATGTATGATCTTGCAGAATACCTAATTTGATTGCCTTTCTCAATACCACACTTTACATATAAATAGAATGGCACCCTAAAGTTTGCGATCTTCGTTTTGCTGGTAATTTAAAGTTGTGATTTGAAGGAAAATATGAATTTAACAAAACATCTTCCAAGTCTTTTGTTTTATTTCTCTGAATTGAATTGAGTTTATGTGAAACTTCATAAGTGATTTGTTCAAAGTTAAATTGGTAAAATTAATTTAAATAGAAATAATGTTTAACACAATTCTTTGATAATTGTTATATTTTTGTTTGATAGTTTAATATTATATATTGACTATTTTTCAATAAAAAATACTTGAAATTTTTACCTACAAATTCGTCTTTTAAAAATTCCTTCATCTTTTTATATTATCCGTAATTTTATCGGGTTTTTTCTTTTAAAATCTCAATTCATCGCTCTCCATCTTCTTTTGTTCCTTCCCCTTTTTTACAATAAAATATAAATACTAGCATTTTTAGATTAGACGGCTGTGATTTACTCTATAAATTTGCAAATAATTTTTTAATAGAATGAAGTAAAGGGAAAATAATTTAAAAGAACCAAAACTATATACCTAAATAGGAGGGAAACAAATCAAAAAGGCGATTGAAAAACATTTTTGTTTCCGGTGTGGACCGAACCATTTTCTTTGATATACCTACCATATTAAATTAATTATAGTCCTGTTGTGAGCTAGAAATTAATATAAATTTTTTTTCACCTCCCTCTATTTCAGTTTTACCTCTCCGCTCTTCGATATAATATATATGTAACTAAACACTTAATAAATATATTCAAGAAGTTGCTCGAGTCGACGAAAGAGTTTGAAAACTTCTGAACCTTTTCTAAATATAAATTCTTATTCATATGTTTTCTCTTATACCTTCTTTTCATTCTTTCTAACTTTTAAGCATTAGTGCCAGCATAATAAATAGCATTATTAAATATACATAGTGTTTCTTAAGTAGTTCTTATTTGAGTGTAATATGTGAGAAAATCAACATTTTCATCGTTTTCAACGTTTTTATTTGTTTCATCGTTTTACATATATTTTTTTGTGTGGAAGAAGCTGTTTTTAGTTTAAATTTTATTTTACGATTTTAATACTGCCTGAACTAATTTATTTTTGTAGAATTTTACGGGTCGGATGATCAGTTTAATAAAATACATTTTGTGAAACATGATTTGATTCTGAGAACGCAATTTCAATATTATCGTGACAGTATCAAAATAGAAAGTAATGATTATTTGTTTGATTTCTAACTCTTTTCTTTCTCTTTTTAGAACTTATTCTTTAGCTAACTTTTTTACAGGAATTATATTCCAAGTAAATATTCTTCACAACAAGAAACATAATATAAGTATAAAGTAATATTTATTGTAGATAACAATGGATATTTAATCTAAATTAGTTTTATGAAACCATTATTAAAATTCATAAAAGCCTTTAAAACTCATATTTCCTAATTTGTTAAACCATCGTCTAAAAGCTATAAAGAAACATATTTAAAATAATTCCAAGAATTAAAGTGAAACATAATAAAAAGTCAATCACTGTCTACATTTTTATTCAAAGCCTCTTTTCCACTGCAGAATATAATGTTAGTTTTCGTTTGAGATCATAACCACTGCTTGGGTTTTACATTTTCATTAAACGTTGATGGGAAATTTCAAACTAACTTAACGAAGAAAAATTTTCCTTTTTTACTGCGAATATTAGACGGCTATGTCATTAAAATTCAATTAATATAAAATTAGAAATATCAACTGGATTTTTATGTAAGCTGGTTTGTTCAACAGAAGGAAATTTTATACAGGATGTGTATAGCAAATTCAAATTAATCAAATCTAGTTTTTATATTTAAAAATAAATTGACAAAACCATAATAAGTTAAACACCTTACCTAGTTTACTTTATATATCATGTCTTCTTTTAATTTTTTATATGCTTGAGCAAGTCTGGATCATTTACTACGTTTTTCATCATTTTTCATTGTTCATTGTTTTTTATCTTTTTTCATCGTTTTCAACGTTTTTCATCGTTTTCAACGTTTTTCATCGTTTTTCAACATTTTTCATTGTTTTTCATAGTTTTTCATAGTTTTTCATAGTTTTTCATAGTTTTTCATAGTTTTTCATAGTTTTTCATAGTTTTTCATAGTTTTTCATAGTTTTTCATAGTTTTTCATAGTTTTTCATAGTTTTTCATAGTTTTTCATAGTTTTTCATAGTTTTTCATAGTTTTTCATAGTTTTTCATAGTTTTTCATAGTTTTTCATAGTTTTTCATAGTTTTTCATAGTTTTTCATAGTTTTTCATAGTTTTTCATAGTTTTTCATAGTTTTTCATAGTTTTTCATAGTTTTTCATAGTTTTTCATAGTTTTTCATAGTTTTTCATAGTTTTTCATAGTTTTTCATAGTTTTTCATAGTTTTTCATAGTTTTTCATAGTTTTTCATAGTTTTTCATAGTTTTTCATAGTTTTTCATAGTTTTTCATAGTTTTTCATAGTTTTTCATAGTTTTTCATAGTTTTTCATAGTTTTTCATAGTTTTTCATAGTTTTTCATAGTTTTTCATAGTTTTTCATAGTTTTTCATAGTTTTTCATAGTTTTTCATAGTTTTTCATAGTTTTTCATAGTTTTTCATAGTTTTTCATAGTTTTTCATAGTTTTTCATAGTTTTTCATAGTTTTTCATAGTTTTTCATAGTTTTTCATAGTTTTTCATAGTTTTTCATAGTTTTTCATAGTTTTTCATAGTTTTTCATAGTTTTTCATAGTTTTTCATAGTTTTTCATAGTTTTTCATAGTTTTTCATAGTTTTTCATAGTTTTTCATAGTTTTTCATAGTTTTTCATAGTTTTTCATAGTTTTTCATAGTTTTTCATAGTTTTTCATAGTTTTTCATAGTTTTTCATAGTTTTTCATAGTTTTTCATAGTTTTTCATAGTTTTTCATAGTTTTTCATAGTTTTTCATAGTTTTTCATAGTTTTTCATAGTTTTTCATAGTTTTTCATAGTTTTTCATAGTTTTTCATAGTTTTTCATAGTTTTTCATAGTTTTTCATAGTTTTTCATAGTTTTTCATAGTTTTTCATAGTTTTTCATAGTTTTTCATAGTTTTTCATAGTTTTTCATAGTTTTTCATAGTTTTTCATAGTTTTTCATAGTTTTTCATAGTTTTTCATAGTTTTTCATAGTTTTTCATAGTTTTTCATAGTTTTTCATAGTTTTTCATAGTTTTTCATAGTTTTTCATAGTTTTTCATAGTTTTTCATAGTTTTTCATAGTTTTTCATAGTTTTTCATAGTTTTTCATAGTTTTTCATAGTTTTTCATAGTTTTTCATAGTTTTTCATAGTTATTCATAGTTATTCATAGTTTTTCATAGTTTTTCATAGTTTTTCATAGTTTTTCATAGCTTTTCATAGTTTTTCATAGTTTTTCATAGTTTTTCATAGTTTTTCATAGTTTTTCATAGTTTTCATGTTTTTCATCGTTTTTATCGTTTTTAGACGTTTTCTTATATTAGAAGTTTTTTAATCTTTTTTTTATGGTTTTTCGTCATTTTTAATTGTTTCTCATTGTTTTTCATAATTTTTGGTGTATAGAAGATGCTGTTTTTATTTTAAATTTTATTTTCAGTACTGCCTGTACTAATATATTTTGTTAAAATATGACTTCTGATTCTGAGACCGCCGTTTCAGTATATCGCGACGATATCAAAATAGGAAGTAATGATTATTTGGTTGATTTCTAACTTTCTTCTTTCTCTTTTCTTCTTCTTCTATTTCTTCTTTTTTCCTGTGTCCTTGTAGACAGTCCATTTTTCCATGTCTTTAAGTCCATTGTCAAAACAAAAATAGTAATTTTAATATTTTACTAGAATAAGAACAACATTTTAAAGGTTAATATTATGAAATCGTAAATATGTATGAATATATTTTAAGTAAATAACATTTCATAGGATGTCAGAGACTTCGCAGAAGTCACGGTTGAGGCTGTTAAAGATAACAAAGATAATTTAATATCTCTGAGTTTATTTGGAGTTTTATTTACACAATTTTAGATAATTTTCACCCTTAAAACAAGATTTATGCTCTGTCAAATCCGTTCTTTTAGAAATTTCCAAAATATTCTGCTAAAAAACTAGTGACCTGGGAGACTTGACGAACCGTGCTGTTGAAAATCAAACGTCACCTCAAAATTAAATTATACTAAGAAGGGTCCTATGACGCAGTCTTCTAAAATTCCTGTTCAAACATTTTGTGGGTATTAGGTATGCACGGGAATACTCAGATGCTCATTTTCCCGGGGCCAATATCGTATAACGGATGTTTCCTGTGCAAAGAAATTAAATATGCTCAAAAATCATTTAAAATCTAGTCACAGACTGTGTCTAAAACTACCTCAATTCGAGTTATTTTCTGCAAAAACACCCAAATTTTATAAAAACTATGTAATAACCCGCTTTTATAATCGTAATTGTTAATTTTAACAGCAAAATATCAAATATTTTAAATAAAATATAAAGATTTTATGTCAAAAACAAAATAATGATAATAGAGACTTACAAATTTCAAAATGGAATTTCTCGAAACAAGAGTTTTTGAGTTGTGGCAGTATTTGATTGAGCCATCGATATTAGTATGAAATTCCCGTTAAACAATCCAATATTATGTATTCGTTGATTAAACCAAACTTTTGGTAACATATAAATAATGAAATTAATAATCTAGAAATAATAGCTTGCTAGATATTCATAACAACTCTCATAAATTAACATCTTAAAACTTTTCTTTCCATACCCGCAAAGAAGTAGCCACCCTGTAGACGGAGGCGTCTCGACGTATTTCTCTTCTCTGTCGCTCTTTCTCAGCACCTTGTGACGTGGATTTGGGACCGGGCGTGGTTTAGGGGAAAATCGATGTAGCGTACAGGCGGAGAATAAGGAAAGTCGAGCATCCGAGTTTGCATCGGCATCGGTAAAGAAAATGCACGAGGAAAATTTCATTGGCGTAACTAATAAAATTCCGAATTTGACACTTTAAATAAAGTTGGAAAATGAGACTGGCGCGGAGTAATATTTTAGATTTAATGCTCGTTTAAAAGCGGTTCTATCTTCAGCATCAGCCTTTAACTTTCTCGTATTCGTTGTTTTAATGACCTCTTTCTGTCAAATTTTTTTGATCTACTTCTTTTATTCTTTTGTTTCTTGGTTTGTTTGTACAGGGATAATTTGAAAAGTTTTAGAGATTTCCACACTGGTAATATTGTCAAAATAGATTTTGTTAGGAAATCATAAAAGTGTTAAATGTTATTCTTCTTAAGATGCAAATGCTGCCGCAGATGAACTAGTTAATACCATTGTAGACACAATCAAATTATGCAGTCAAAAACCTCAACTACGTGGAAAAAATACAAAAATCGCTCCTTGGGTTACAAATGCGATATTAAAATATATAAATACAAAAAATCATATGCATGAAAGGTTACAAAAAGATCCACTTAATATGTTACTAGTAAATGAATATAAGTCCTATAGAAATAAATTAAATTAAAAAAACTAAATTTGAATATTTTAAATCTCAAATTGACAATAACTCACATAATCCTAAAAACTTATGGACTTTAATCAATAAAATTAGTAATATAGCAAAAACTAAACAACCAATAAAAAAATTAAAAATGATAATGGTAATATACTATAAGAATATTGATATTGCAAATGAAATTAATAATAAATTTGTTGAAACTGGTAAAATATTAGCAAATAAAATTAAAGTGGATAACGACTATAAATATGAAAGAGGGACATTAGTTAATTCATTTGTATTTTTACCAATTGACAGTAATGAGCTTAAAAAAAAAGAAATACTAAACTTGCCAGATAAAAAAGCAACCGGTACGGATAACTTACGGAGTGAAACAATATAAACTATTACTAATTATATCCTAGAACCATTTGCTTATGTTCTAAACCGATGTGTGGAGGAAAATACATATATTTCTAACTATTTTTAAAAAAAGTTTAGTAATTCCTATATACAAAACTGGGGATGAGACAAATGCTGGTAATTATCGACCTATTTCACTTATTTCTCATATGTCTAAAGTATTTGAAAAAATAACTATAAAACGTCTTTGGTCATATATAAAAAATATCATGTATTATCACAAAATCAATTTGGTTTTAAGGAAAATACTTCTACACAAGATGCTGTACTAGCTTTGACATCGACAATAATTAATTCCCTTGATAAAAGTAAACCATGTCTGTGCATATTCATAGACCTGTCCAAGGCCTTCGATACTGTGAGTTAAATGATATTGGCATAAATATTGTTCTAAACCTCTTTAAATCTTACTTAGGTAATAGAACTTATGTTGTAAAAGTCGATAATGTACTCAGCAGTAAAAGGGTCTTGGAGTATGGAGTACCACAGGGGTCTGTGTTAGGACCAACGTTATTTAATTTATACGTTAATGATCTTTTTTCTTTAAAGTGCAATGGGAAAATTTTTGGTTTTGCAGTTGATACTGCCATTTTCTTTGAAGCTGACAATTGGTATAACCTGAAACAAAAAGCTGAAAAGAATTTTAGTTTAATAAAAACATGACTTGATTTTAAATTACTGATTGTAAATAAGCAAAAACCCACTAATTACCCTTTAGCTGCATAACATCTGATTTACCTAATTTTAATATTAATGTGAACAGTGAATCTTTTTTGATTGCTCCTGTAAAACAAATTAAATATTTAGGAATTATTATCGACTCTTAAATAAAGTGGAACCTACATATAGAACACATTGTAAATAAACTGCGATGTATATTGTATACATATTAAAAGACATATTATCTTTTGAATACATGCGGCTGTTATATTTAATATTAATGGAAAGCCATCTTCGTTACGGTATATGTGCCTGGGGTGGAGCTTTAAAAATTCACTTAACGTCATTGAAAGTGGTTCAAAAAAGGACTTTAAAAATAATTTACAGAAACGAACGAATGTATAACACAAAAGCACTCTTTGAAGAAACAAAACTTTTAACTATTAGACAATTATATTTTTTAAATTGCTGTGCTTTATTTCACAATAAAACAAAATACGAGGATATGCGTCCAATTCACTCGTATTCTACCCGCCTAAACCATTTGTATATTCTCCAACGATGCTAAAAACATGCACGCAAAAATCATACGGATATATGTCCTTAAAATTATATAACTCTCTACCTAACGAATTTAAAATAATTAATAATGAAAATTTATTTTAAAAAATACGCGTGGCACTCGGGGACTGCCGCGGTAAATCTATCGCATAGCATTTTTTATCAACTTATGCAATTATAATTATTTATTTATGCAGTATTTTTTTTCTTTGATATTAATTCAAGTTTTTTCTTTGATATTAATTCAAGTTACACTTTTTGAGCGTGGTGACCGTTAAGAAAACAAATTTTTTTAATTTTTATTATCTTAAAATACATGTAGGTTATTCAGGATTTTTTATTATTGAAACTATAGGTTTATGGTAACTGAAATAAGAAACATAAGTTCGAGACTTGATATCCTCTAAATATCTGGAAAATACCGCGTCAATAGTCCCTTATTTTGTTATGGATTATTGTGGATCATTATTCATTTTTAAATTCAATTTTTCCGAAATTGTGTCTAAAAGAGATAGAATCAGTTATGAGCAGTTAGCAGCTAATCTACACGCATACGTCTAGTCGCACAAACACAATCACCGTGCCGAAATCTGCCGAACTGAAACGACGTTACACGATGCACGGCTTTCAACGCCGCACCGCTGTACCGGTCGGAGTGGGAGGAGTTAGGTTTATTTTCGTTACGGAATTTCTTTTTCGATTTTTCGGTTTTTTTATTTTTCGATTTTTCAATTTTTTCATTTTTCGATTTTTGATTTTTCGCTTTTACGATTTTTTGATTTTTCAGTTTTTCGATTTTTTCGATTTTTCAATTTTTGGTTTTTCGATTTTTCGGTTTTTTGATTTTTCGATTTTTCAGTTTTTCGATTTTTCAATTTTATTAATTTTTCCATTTTTCGATTTTTTGATTTTTCGGATTTTCGTTTTGTTTTTTCGATTTTTTGATTTTTTGATTTTTCGGTTTTTCGATTTTTCGGTTTTTTGATTTTTCGATTTTTCGGTTTTTCGGTTTTCGATTTTTTGATTTTTCAGTTTTTCGATTTTTCAATTTTTGGTTTTTCGATTTTTCGGTTTTTTGATTTTTCGATTTTTCGATTTTTCAGTTTTTCGATTTTTCAATTTTTTTAATTTTTCCATTTTTCGGTTTTTCGATTTTTCGATTTTTTGATTTTCGATTTATCGGTTTTTCGATTTTTCGATTTTTTGATTTTTCGGATTTTCGTTTTTTCGATTTTTTGATTTTTTGATTTTTTGGTTTTTCGGTTTTTCGAATTTCGTTTTTTCGTTTTTTCGATTTTTCGATTTTTAGATTTTTCGATTTTTAGGTTTTCGATTTTTCGATTTTTTGATTTTTTGATATTCGATTTTTTGATTTTTAGGTTTTCGATTTTTCGGTTTTTCGATTTTCGTTTTTTCGATTATTCGATTTTTCGTTTTTTCGATTTTTTCGATTTTTAGGTTTTCGATTTTTCGATTTTTAGGTTTTCGATTTTTCAATTTTTGGATTTTTCGATTTTTAGGATTTTCGATTTTTCGTTTTTTCGATTTTTCGTTTTTTCGATTTTCTTTTATTGAATAAATGAAAAGTTAATATTGTTTAACGCCGCACCGCTGTGCCGGTCGGAGTGGAGGGTGTTAGGTTTTTCGTTACGGTTTCGTTTTTTTTTTCTTGATTCGGTCGCCGTGCTCAAAGCCCGCGATAAAAGCTATGCAATAGCTTAAAAAAAGTTAAAAGAATATTTGAGTAGGAAATCGCTGAATATGGTGGATATTTGTCTTGAAGTTTAAACAATAATGTCACTTCTAACGTGAATAAAAATTTTATGTTATTTTATTAAATTTATGATATGTTTTGTTATGTGATATGTTTATATTGTTTATATTTTTTGCTATTGAAACTGTAATGTTATTTAATTCTTTTCACTTTATATGAAATATTGTACCTGTGTGTTATACAATTGCTAAGTGGTTCTATTCATATTATCTGAAATACCCTCATCTGTATTGCAAATAGATTTAGCAACTTATTATAACTCCTGCTAACTTGAAGGTCTCTTCCATTTATTCATATTTGTCATAATGTAGAAACACTTTACTATTTTGATTTAATCACTAAATGTATGGCAGGTTCAAATTAGACCCTTTTAGTAAAATTCAACTTGAACAAGTTGGAGCATGCAAGACGACTAGGGTTGCCAGATTTACGAAAGTAAAAAGCGTGACAACCGTGACGACAGAGCATCAGGTTCAAATACCAAGCATTTTTATATAATTAGGTCCATTAATTGTGCAAATTTCTAAAAGAAAAAGTCCTCGCCTCGTATTTTTCGTAAAACGAGGAACCTTTAGCCGATATTTACCTAAAAAAAAGTCTTTACCTTATATTTTTCGATAAATCCAGTTCCTCCTTTTTATTTACTTTGAATATTAAAAAGCGTGGCATTTACATAAAAAGAGTAGCATTGGCATAAAAAGAGTGGTATTTGCATAAAAAAAATGGCATTTTTATCAAAAGCGAGACATTTTCGTACTGTGGCGTTGAGCGTACAAGTAAGTCAAAAAGAGTGGAAAATACGCCAAAAGCGTGACGTCTGGCAACCCTGAAGACGACTAATAAGGCAAATATACACTCTCAGAGAAAATAGCTGGAATACGAAGTTGCCAGATTGTCAAGTTTTTCATCTATTTAATTATTAATTTTGTCATAGGGTCAGCATTGACCCTAAGGGTTAATTTTTACATCCCTAGAATCGCTGCAAGGCTCAACCCTTTTCATTTCCGATTCCTAGGACTAATGTGCTGTGTCGGTCACCATTATTCAGTATACTATCAGAGGTAAATAACTATTCGAATAATATCGATATATTTTGTACTTTAATAATAATGTTATTTACAAAAAAAAAACAAAAATACAAATTTATTTTTAAAGAAGATAGATGTAAATAAACAATGGTGATCCCGTAAAAACCAATGGTTGTGCACGGGTTGAACTTGTTTATTTGCAACTAATGATTGTTAGTAAGAAATTTATTTTAATACCTCAATTTAAAATGCCATATTTTGATCAAAGGACAATACTTAATTAGTTATATAGTATTAGTATATTAGTATTAGTATTATTCTTAGTATTATTATTAGTATTAGTATTAGTATTAGTATTAGTATCAGTATCAGTATCAGTATCAGTATTAGTATTAGTATTAGTATTAGTATTAGTATTATTATTAGTATTAGTATTAGTATTAGTATTAGTATTAGTATTAGTATTAGTATTAGTATTAGTATTAGTATTAGTATTAGTATTAGTA
Source organism: Psylliodes chrysocephalus (assembly GCA_927349885.1). Taxonomy (NCBI): domain Eukaryota; kingdom Metazoa; phylum Arthropoda; class Insecta; order Coleoptera; family Chrysomelidae; genus Psylliodes; species Psylliodes chrysocephalus. The sequence continues at coordinate 92,810,616 of OV651815.1, forward strand.
TTAGTATTAGTATTAGTATTAGTATTAGTATTAGTATTAGTATTAGTATTAGTATTAGTATTAGTATTAGTATTAGTATTAGTATTAGTATTAGTATTAGTATTAGTATTAGTATTAGTATTAGTATTAGTATTAGTATTAGTATTAGTATTAGTATTAGTATTAGTATTAGTATTAGTATTAGTATTAGTATTAGTATTAGTATTAGTATTAGTATTAGTATTAGTATTAGTATTAGTATTAGTATTAGTATTAGTATTAGTATTAGTATTAGTATTAGTATTAGTATTAGTATTAGTATTAGTATTAGTATTAGTATTAGTATTAGTATTAGTATTAGTATTAGTATTAGTATTAGTATTAGTATTAGTATTAGTATTAGTATTAGTATTAGTATTAGTATTAGTATTAGTATTAGTATTAGTATTAGTATTAGTATTAGTATTAGTATTAGTATTAGTATTAGTATTAGTATTAGTATTAGTATTAGTATTAGTATTAGGATTAGCATTAGCATTAGTATTAGTATTAGTATTAGTATTAGTATTAGTATTAGTGTTAGTATTAGTATTAGTATTAGTATTAGTATTAGGTATATAGTATTCTAAAGATTGCGGATACATAGTGCATTCTAGAGAAAGTGGATACATAGTGGCAATATAGAGACGACATGAAAATAAATAAAAAGTGTGTACCTTTTTGCCATATGATTATTTTGAATCTATCAAATGATGTATATATTTCCTTTCAGTATTAGCTAGGAATTTTTTGAAAACTTTCCTAATGAAAATTGTTTTAATGTATATTTTATAAATTTCTGGTAGTGAATTAAAAAGCTTTGGTGTCAAGTAAGTAAAACACCTTTGTCCTAGAGTCTTAATGACCAGATTTTAACGAAATAGGAAGTTTCTTGTCTATATATGCGTGATCAATCAAGGGAAAAAAAACTGAAGTTTTTTTTCCTTTGATCTTCTGCAGTTAACCTTTTTCATATTAACTATTGTATTCTAAATTTAAATTTCAATATACTTTCCACAGTAATTTTTTTTTTTTTAATTTTTAACTAATTTGTTAACTTGTTTTCAACTGTACTCAATGTGAAGGTGGTATAATTCCTTAGTTCCACACAAGCTAACTTGCTTCTGGAGATCAGATATGATTTTTTAGGGACTTTTTCCACACTCACTATTCCCAACACTGGGTTGTCACTCTGTTTGTTATCTTTTAATTGTTAATTTGTTCAAAATCACCCTTTATATTTTTTTTAACTTTTGACTTAAAAGTCTTACTCAGATTTTATCTTTACACATATTTATAAATTGTAAGTTTACATCCACAATTTTTGTAGATAAGCACTGATGATGGCACAATGCCGAAAGCGCTTTGCATTTATTAATTAAAAAGTTTTGCACGAAATACAAGTCTCCTTTTGAATTATTAAGTTTAGTCGTTATCGTTTGATAGTCAAGCATGCTGTTAGCATACGATGCAAAAGGTATAATTTTTTTTTGTCGAAATTGATTAACTTATTATTAAACCATTCAATTATTTTTATCATATCCGCTTCAACATTCTCTTTCAGTTCTTGCCATGTGCGAAAACTGTACAGAATAACTGTGTCGCCAGCGAAACAAGTAATTTATCCAGATATTTCTAAATTTAGCAAACTATTTACATAGTGAAAATAAAAGTGGGCCCAAAATAGTTCCTTGAAGCACACCATACGATACATTAGTTAGATTACTAAATTGATTGCTGATTTATACTGTTTGAGTTCGATGTTCAAGATAACTTGTCATTAGTTGGTGTGGTATGCCTCTAATTTCTATATTTTCCAAGGTGTCCAACAACTGAGTGTTTGACACTGTGTCAAACGCCTTGGCCAAATCTAGGAATATACCTATTGTGAGGGTACCTGTATCTATTAATTTGTAAATTTTTGAAGTCAAATTAGTTATGGCGTCTATTGTTGATATACCTTTTCTAAAGCCATATTGTTTATTGGAAATTAAATTATGTTTAGTACAAAATCCATTTAGCCTATCGTTTAAAGATGATTCAAAAATCTTAGTTATACAGGTAATTAAAGAAATCGGCCTGCAATTGCATACATTTTTCCGATCTCCTGTTTTATAAACTGGTATTGCTATTGACTGCTTAAAGTGGGAAAGACATATGCCCGTTTTGAAAATTTTGTTAATAATTATAAATGTTAAAGGTTGTTTTGTCTCATCAGCAATGTGCTTTATGGTGTCAATCTTAATGTTATCGGAACCTGGTGCCTTGTGAGGTTTGAGTGAATTGATTGTGTTTTTATTTTCTCTTTCGTCTACAGGTTCTAAGAAAAAGTTGTAAGGATTAAAAGCAGGACGTGTATTTGGAGTGTTTGGTTTTATAATGCGTTTTGCGTATAGCTCGCTGACATTTGAAAAATAGCTATTAAATATATTTGCCACTTTTTTTATCTTTTACTGTACTATATTCATTATCAAATATTTCTTCTTTATCTAACGTTTTATTGCTTTTATTGATTTGTTTAATTGTGTTCCACAACCCCTTTGAATTATTTTTATGTTTATCTATTTCTTTTTGGTAATAGTTTTTCTTCGCTTTTGCTATCAGTTTCGATAATTTATTTTTATATTTTACAAAAGTACTTTTTATTTTCATAATATTAAAATTTTGTTTGTAGGATCTATATTATTCATTTTTTCTTTTAATTGAACTAATAATCACTTGAGTTATCCATAAATATCTTTTAATTTCATTTCTTTTTGATTTTATTAATTTAGTATGTATTTTCATTTATTAGTTTTTTTTTTTAAATCACTTATAAAAATCTCTGTAAGATTTTTTACTATTTTAGCTGGAAGATAAATAAAATTAAAACATTGTTGCTGTAATTGTAAATACACCTAGCTCTGTGGTGTACTGTGAATAGTTACGTTTTTTCTGTATTGTTCTGCTCTTCTGTGGCCTTAGCAAGATCTATAAAAATACATATTGATAATTTACTTGAATTTATGGCATTGTATATATATGAGTTGTTAAATTGACCACAGCGTCTTCAGTTGATTTATTTTCGCGGAGATAAAATATATTTTTCTAGATAAAATATCATTATTTTTTTGTACTCTTTTTCGAATATTTTTGCTAAATTGGAAATAAGAGTAATAGGACGGAAATTATTCACCTCTGTATAACAGCCTTTTTTAAAAATTGGTTTAATAACTGCAGTTTTTAATTTTTTTTGGAAATACACCTTTCTCCTTTGTTAAATTGATTATGTAGCTTAGAAGAGGCAAAATTTCATTATCCATCTCAGTAGTTGCAGTAAAGAAAAGTGGATTTTTTTGATTTATGATATTTTGATGATTTAAATTTGTATTTTTTTTTTTATTTTTGGGGCTAGATTTTTACCGTTTTGAAAGAATTTATTAAATCTCTCTGCTATTTACATTTCATCAGTGTCAGAATTTATCTTGGAAGTCTTTTCCAGTTTTTTCTTTTCGTTGCAGATTTATTTTACACATTCCCACAGTTTGTTAGTATCTTTTTTATTTTCTTCAATTTTTTCTTGGTAATTATAATCACTAATCACCTATGAAACATTTTTTCCAAACACAGAGTCTCACTTTGTGTATCAAAATATGTTGCACAGTTGCACAGTCAATACATTCTCATGTATGCATTCAATCACTTAATCCCCAAACAACATTTTTACCGCGCTGCATATCTGTCAAAACTAGGAAGACAAAGTATCCTCAGCAGTCACTCGTTGTACCGAAAATAGTGTCTCTTTGCGGCAGAGACGTACATCATAACTCACATTTAAGTTAATGCCGTGGATACATCAAACGGCACAGTACGGTTAAATAAAAAGTAGTCTGGGTCTTTACGCGAATTTTGCACGCGATTCCGCCTGCACCTCGAATACCAATGAGGCGTCGAGTGTGTCGTAAAAAGGATTATGAGTAATGGCCTCATCATACTCCTGCATCAAAACTCTTTTATTAAAGAAAAGAGACAAAATGAAATAGGGACTTCGGCCGTTAACTTTTAAAGTTTGTTTTTATTTGATAAAGTTTTGTAGCCGAATAGGGTGTTAAAGTGCGAGAGATATTGTCGAATATGTAGTAAAAAGTTGTTGATATAAAGTAATGTTTTATTAGGATTTAACTATTTACCATGTACAGAGAGCAATTTTTCATAAAAGCACGGTATAATAAGCTAAACATAAAAGCTATATATATAAAATTATAGCAATTTTACAGTCAAAGTACTAACTCGATGAATATATTCATTTTTAATGAAAATAAAAAAAATGGTACGTTATTTTTTTGCTTCAGAATTCTAATGATCTCGTGTCTTCTTTACTCCTAGCTCTTCTTCTAAACCTACACTATCACTGTAACATTGAAAAATTACAGCGCCATTACCACAATCAACATTATCACCGTAGTCATTTCACATCACAATTTCAGCATTATTTGCATACTCTCAAATACAAAAATAGCACACTTGTTAAAACGCATACTGTTTTCATTTGAAATATCACTTATCTACTTCACATCGTATTGTTTATTCCTAACCAATCTGCCGAATGTGCTCTCTTCCTATAACACAATTGTCGATCTCAAGTTCGTTGCTCATATAAGTGTGTTTCTATTCTGCTTTAGGGCACATTGATTTAAAATATTAACTAATAAGAACTTGTAATGCATGATCAACGTGGACTTAAGACTTGAGTTGTTCGAGTCTACGTTGTCTAGACTAGATTTCTTGAACTATCATAAAGCAGGGTTATTCTGTTGTGATGGTGCTTCTGTACTATGACGCATTTCTTTCAAAATGTCAACCACAGCAGTAGAAACAACATTATGTGTACCTTCGGCGTCTGCTGCTTCAGGTTCGGGGGGAAGTCGTTGCTTTGGCTTGGGAGGATCGAATGGATGTAGAACAGTTTTACGGAAACCCAAGATGAGATTTTCGGAGGCTTTACCATTTTTATCCAATTTTTGACGAAGTTTATTTATTAGCTGCGGAAATACATCTTTTGATAACGTAGACATTTTACGCCCTCCTGTTTTCTTCCATTCGGTAAGTATCGCTCACCAATACTTCTTTAGAGGAGCGTAGAATGCCTCATCAAGGGGTTGCATCAGATGAGTTGAGTTAGGGGGTAGGCAGATAAAAGATATGTTCATTTCTTGGCATGTTTGTAATACTTTCTGTGAAAAATGTGAGGATAGCTTGTCGCCAACTAAAATCTACAATAAAAATGGGGATTATTATTAAAATAGCAAAATCTTGAATCCCTAGATTATAAACAAATCTTAGCTACACCCTTGTTACTTAAATAAGGGACAACAATGCTATAAAACCAATCCTCAAAGCAGACGGCATCAAACCAGCCACTTCGAGACCGTGTAACGCGCTCCTGCAGGTCCACCGTGAGTCCAACTTTCCCACATATGATCTGCCTTGTACACTACATATTCAGGCAAAAGTTGTCCATCTGCAGTTCCAGCATACATTATGCTTATGGCAGTCTTCGTGGAGTTGATTACCCTTTCAGGATACTTGGTGCCTCTCTTGAATATACATTTTTTGCCCCTGGGTTGTCAGTCAGGTTGGTTTCGTCGAAATTTATTATTAGAGACGGGTCTGTGGTATTAAAAATATAAAGAAAATGTCCAAATTTTGCCTATTTATCATAGCACGTTTGGTAGAGATATTCGCAGAAAATCGATTCGATATTGAGTTTTTATTTCTCTTCAGATTAAGCCTCCGTTCATTGCCACCTTTTCTGTTAAGATAAGACTTGATTAATATCCTCGAGTCAGTAATGTCAAACGGAAAGCCCCAGGAAGCAACCACGTTCAGATGTTCAATCAGCACTTTTTCTTCGTCGCTTGTTAAAATGCAAGACCTTTCTGCTATAGGAAAAGTGCTTTTGGTCTTAGCTCGTAAAGCTAGGGTAGACCTTGGCACCCTATATTTTTTAGAAGCCTTATCAAGGCTCAGACCATAATACTGAATATCACGTATGGCGTTTTGGAAGGCTTCTTCCGTATAGTTTCTGTACGGGGTATAGTTTTTACCATTTCGTGAATGGGTTAACGTTTTTACGAACCATTTTTATTTTAGGGACCAGAAGAGATTTTTAGCCTAAAAAAGTTCACCGAAAAACCCCATAGTTTTTGAAAATATATTGTTCCTAAAATACGTATTATTTCTGAGTAACAACACCCACACAAATTTTTTTGCAAAGCCATAGCTGCATTCACTCATTTTTACTAGTGTGCAGTAGTGAAAGTTTGACCATATTTATTTTCTTGCAAAAAAAACGCCTGTGGTTTGCCGGCGCCTAGAGCTACTAAACTTACCTCTGCCAGCCCGCAACAAGTACTGACTGGCCTCTGACTTTTCGCCTCTGAGAACCCTCCAACGTTCGTTGGCGTCGCACCCCATGATTAAACATCGTTGCCAAATTGAATAAGAAATTTCCAAAATTACCCTGCATTTCTAAAATAACCCCGCTATACGGTATTGACACTTTTTTGCCAATAATTTTATAAAATTTATGAAGCATCCTTTTTTCCGCATTGGGGTCATTCCGATTTTGCACCTATAATGTATACTCACTCTTATATTAGTATTTTAGGTTTAATCCAGCTATTAAATGCATCATTAGGCGATTTGGTGACTAAACCTGCAATCATTATTGAATAACATTTTAAATAACATTATAATAAAGTGACTTTAAACTAAAATTCAGTAACGTAATTAACTTTTATAGATTACAACTAATTACAATACCCTTCGTTATAAAATACAGTGCAAGTCAAAAATAAGGAATAAAGTTAATATTGATTTTTGAAAAAAATCCCAAAAATAGGTCAATTTTATTTTGTAAATTTCGTATTTTTTCGTGTAGGGCGATGTGTGTAAATAATATAAAAAATGCACTTTTTGTATAATTATTTTTCTCAGAAAAATTCCTTTACATTATCACCTTGGTTTACCTGAATATGGAATTAAAAAAAGAAAATGCCTATGACATCACTATATTTACAGGCATCACCCTATATCTGAATATTATATCAAAAAGAGCGGAATTTTAATACAAAAGCGATGTTTTGGAATTTTTATAAAAATCAGTATTTCTTACTTTTCGTATCGTTAACGAGATATTATTGTAAACAAAAAATGATAAAGTGCTATATACCGGTAAATATAATAAAGTTTCGAATAAGAAAAATCGTGAATTTACTAATCTAAAAAAGTTTATTACACTTTTTGGTCATAGGACGCACATTTTATCATGTAGCTTTAAATTTTAAGTCAGAAAGATATGAAATCAGTAAAAAAATTGCTGCAACTACAGCATTCCTTTTTTGTCCTTTTTTCTCCGATCTTTGTTTTAATATATTTTTGTGTGACCCATGACACAGGTATTCAATTTTTTTTTAGTAAGAATAAATTGTTCCCTAAGTGCTTCACCTTCACATCATATAATTTTCATTAAACTCCAGAACCCCAAGGATTTAAGTGGGATGACATTTCCCAAAGACTTATTGTGTATGGACCTTATTTAATTTTTTTGTTATTTCCTGAAATAATCTGACGCAACCATAATAATTACAGCCTGTTATTAATACACTTTTAGAATCAATTTGACCCCTAGAATTTCAGTATCTTCATCTAAAGCTACCCGAGTTCCTTTTGATGCTGCATTAAAATGTTCTGACATGTGTTATTAACTCGCGTCCGAGTTTTTTCGATTCTAAGTTGTCACAAGTAAGAATAGCTTTTATATGTCACGAGAAAACTATCTTACAAAATGGCTACAGACTCATTCACGTTAAGTTAGATGGTTAAAACACCAATTCAAACTAATTTATCCAGCGGTAATTTTGTAATATTTACATTTGTATAAAATAAGTTAGTTACTCTTTATCAAAAGCTCTTCATCGTCTATTACCTATAACAAAATCATTATAAATAAAAATGCATCAGTGGTATATACAGGGTATGTCACAAAATATACATTTATGTAAATATAAATTACTTTTATTTTTACAATATCAAACATTTTTACGAAGAACAGTGGTTCAAAATTATAAACGGCATTAAATTAAGCAATATTATCTATCTATTCATCTCCCTGTGAATCGGACAGATATAACAGCTCCACCTAGGCATTTACCATCGGGGTGTTAGAAGCCTACCAAATCACCATTTCCGGCAAAATAAAATACTCTCTGATGTAAGAGGTGATTAAAAAATTAAGGCATCTATTCTACAGGCGACGTTATTAGCTTTTAAGACTTTGAAGAGCTGAGAGACAAATCGCATATGCCTCTGGAGGATGTACATTGGGCTTAGTGAGGCGTAAGTGATGTGGAGGTAATTCCTTCTATTCATTTTACAGAAACAATTCTATCTACACTTAAAATGGAATTTTGTGCTTCTTTAAAACTTCTCTAGAATCGCATTGATATTTATTATAGGATGCAGTGACAACTAAATTTCTGGCAGTGAACGACAAACACCAATTTATACTTATAAAATAGATAGAAATATTGGAGTTATAGGTTATAAGTACTAAAGAAAAAAATATAAATTGTTACGATTTTGTATAGTAAATTTTTTATGGTTATTTTTGGATATACGAGTAATTGAATATTTAGAATATGTAGTTTTTAATTCTGATCCACCAATTTAAATTATGTTATACACCCCATTGACTGATAAATTTTCATTTTTTATAGGGGTACTTATAAATTCATACCTTGTAACGGTTGAAACCGTTATTTAGACCCAAACATTGTAACGGTTGTAACCGTTTTCGTTATTTTGACACCAACATCTCTACACAAATGTCGTTTGTCGTTTATGTCTAATGTTGGCAATTCATTTAGATTGATAGCTGTCAACGAGCAAGTTGAATTATTGAATTTTAATTATCTTTTATCTTGTACATCCGATGTACTAATGATCTTTAATATTTTTAATGACCGTCTGATTTTAAAAAGGTAAGTTTCCTACCGATATTTTGTTGAAAATATTTATTTAGTACAAGAATTTCTTTATTAAAATGTCAAATCTGAAACATAACCTCAACATTGAGTAGCACATGATAATTCATTTTACTAAATTTTATCTATTGTTTTGTTAGGAAAGATATACTATGCTTTACTATTTTTAAATATGTTAAATAAGACTTTATTTTCCTATTAAATTTGGTCTCTGTGAAGCTATTCAAATAATAGTCTAATTTGTTCATTTAATAGTAAAAAGCATTATCTGTTTCCTATATACACTTCCTGATTCCTTTCTTTATATTTTTTACCTTCTTCCTTGTAGCCTTGCTGTATATAGATGGTTTCAGTAGAAGTTCAATAGAAACTATATAGATGGTTCGATAGAAACTATATAAATGGTTCAATATAAGCTGTATCTAGATGAATTTTAGAAGAACGTACAAGCTGCATGTTTAGAAATTTGGAATACATCAAGAAGTTTAGTTCAACCACCGAAAGAAGTTAACGAGATTTCACTTTACCTTTGAAAATTTAACAAGAAGGCCTCTACAGTCACTCCTTAAATGTTACCTCTGATTCAACAGATAAGTTATTAATAAATCATTGAAATTTTAATAATTAAGTCTCTGTGAATTAGAATTTGTCGCTACCTTATTTAATTATAATATCATTATGGTTAGTGATTTTCTATATTTTCATCACTAATCGCTTTTCAAGTTTAGAAAGTTTAAATATAGTGGCGTCCAACATTCTTTTTCAAAGTAATACGAGTCGTTTAATAACCTGACCCACTCCCCAAAATCATAGAGCTTAAAACACTATAAAAATAGATAAAATAATAAGATTATATTACAACCTCGTATATTAATAATAATATTAATAGATTAAAATATGCATTTTATGCAATATCTACCAGTAATAAAATTATTTTAAACCAATAATGTGATAAAGAAGCATTGTTTATTTTCCTTTTCATATTCAAAACTATATTTCATTAGTTTTCACTCCGGAAATTCACAGTCATTGCGAAATTTGTAACGCTGCCAAAAAATGTCGTGGAATTCTCTAGATACGAATCTTATAAGCCGAGGTTATGTCAGGTCAAATCGCTATATTTTTCAGTTAACTTTTAGTCTGCGAAAAAAATTTTGGAGTGGCAATTCATCAAATTAATCGCTAGACTATGAATTTTTAATAACACGCGAAACTTAAACCAAGATAGCGTGACCTTATCATCCCCAAAATATATTAATCGTATATACAATACCATATAACACAGAAAAGGTGGATATAAGTTTGCCTTTAGTAAATAGTTGATACAAAAATGTAATACAATAAAAGAAAAAACTATTAAACGAATATTTTTTAGTTAGATTTAGAGTAGGTATTACCTATTTAGAATTGATAAGTATTTTAAAATAATTATAGATAATATTTAATGGTTACATTTACTTAAGATATATTATGTGGAATGAAATAATACGATTACTAAAGTTTTAGTAATAGAGTAATTAAATAAACACTAACGTAATATAAAAACCAGTAAATCGTAACTAAGTTGTTTCTGAATTACCTGACACTACGATTACAAAACAAACTATTATATAATTTGGAAAAGTGCTGCTTTAAACAGACAATTATTTTTAAAACGAAAACTTTATCGAACTCGTTTTGAAATGTATGCTTCCATGAACAAATAAGTTAGTGGTGTTTTATCACTGGTTCACAAATTAGCACACATAAAAGTTACCATGGACGATTCTAAAATAGGTATGTTACCTTTAAGTTGACTTCCAGACTCTTATGAAACTTTGCTTAGTGGCTATGGAGCTACTCATACCACAATTACGAATGAAGATGTTATTAAAACTCTGTTAGAAGAGGATGCTCGTCGTTGTTTAAGAGAACAGTCTTCATCTGATTCAGCGTTAATTGTCAAGAATAAAAATATGACCTCTAATATTTAAAATACTGTTGTATGTAATAAATGTGGAATAAAGGGTCATATTCGTCCAAATATTTCCTAAATTAAAGAACAAATTTAAATATGCGAAGGGCAAGTCAAATCAATCAACATCTGGAGTTAAATCCAAGAACAAGGAAAATATAGTTCTTATTTCAACTTCTTTTGCTGCTGATTCTTTTGATGATAATTCATGGTATGTTGATAAATGTGCCAGTAATCATGTAAGCTCTTGACGTAACTGGATGAACAATAATTTTAATCCAGATTCTGTTATAACGTTTTTTACAGCAGATAAAAATACATTTGGCAGTAGTAGTTCTGGTGATATTTCCATTGAATTAACTAATTCTAAAGATAAGACTAGTAATACAGGAACCATTACAAATGTTATGTATGCACCTGATGCCGCAGCTAATTTATTATCTGTCAACCATATAATAAGTAAAGGTCTTTATTGGTATTTAATGAACATGGTTTTTAGCTTATTCTCAGGAAAATTCCAAGGATTACTGAAATTTACAGCGTCCAAAGGTAATGGAATTTATAGTCTAGATCAACCATCTCAACAAGAAAATACTAGACATAATGCTATCAAGAAATTTTGCTGACGGTATAGAATATAGTGACAAAAATCCAACTTTACCCTTCATTCCTTGTATACAAGCTAAGCAAACAAGAAAAGGATTTACTAAAGGTCAAGCCATACGTGCATCTGAGCAATTGGAGCTTGTTCACTCAGTTGTATGTGGACCTATGTCCGAGCCAAGTTGAGGAGGAGCCAAATATATCCTAATATCACAGATGATTTTTCACGTAAAACTTTTGGTTACTTTCTTAAGACCAAAGACGAAACTTTTATAATTTTTAAATATTAAAAAGACTAGTCTTAAGATTAAAAGGTTACGGTCTGATAATGGCAAAAAGTTTTGCAAAGACCGTTTTTCTGATTTTCTGAAGAGTGAAAACATTCTACATGAGTTAACAGTACCATATACACCTGAACAAAATAGTGTTCAAGAAAGAACAAATCGAACAGTAATAGAAAAAGCAAGATCTATGCTGCATGATTCAGAACTGCCGAAACTGTGTCAACTGCTATTTACCTTAAAACCGTAGTTCTTCTACTTCTGAAGAAATGTGGACGGGTTTTAAAGTCAACTTAAGTAATTTAAAAATTTTTGGTTGTTTTGCATATGCTCATATTCCAAAACAGTTTAGGGAAACATTTGATAAAAAATTAAACCCTATGATTATGGTGGGCTATTGCGAGAACATAAAAGGTTATAGGTTAGCTGACCCAGAAAATCCAGGTAAAGTTCGGAATGTAATATTTGTTGAAAATCTCATGAACAGTAAATATGTTTCAGATTTTGAAAATTCTTTAAATAAAGATAATCTATTTTATATTATCCTTCCACCCTGGAAGGTTAACCCTTAACAATTTGATGGAAAATCAAACTGAATCCATCGAAAGTAACCCAACCTCATGCATCTCCATCTACCAGTTATCTTAGTTGTGTTGATACTTCTGATGTTGAAAACTTGAAAACTTCATGATGAGATTTTACCCTCATTTTCTTTCGGGCGTGTTCGTCGATCTCCTGTTTGGATGAAAGATTATTTAATTGAATCAAATATATCTTTTCAACTTTGGTCTTGTTGCGCAGTCATAGAGCCAACGACCGTACAAGAAGCAATCACTAGTTCTGATAAAGACAAATGGAATGAGGTAATGGAAGTAGAATATAACTCTTTTCTTAAAAATGAGGTATGGACATTGGTGAAAGACCTAAGGATATAAATGTGTCAATCATGTGGATTTTTAAACTTAAGGAAACTAAAAATATGCATTATAAAGCAAGATTTGTTATTAGAGGATTAACTGTCACAAGGGGTAGATTATTTTGAAACGTTTTCACTAGTTGCCCAAATTTCAACTTTAAGAATGATAATTGCTCTTTCAGTTTAACTTGATTTGTCTATCAACATTATTTAATTTAAATTTGATTTAAAACCTCTTCTCCTTATGTGAAATCTACAAACTAAATCTGATAACAGTTCTACCTATTTAAGAACAAACTTCCTATTGACTTCTTTAAACCTTTACTTATTACTAAAATAATTCCAAAAATCTATAACCAATACCATTGTTATAATTTATTCAGAATTTAAGACTGATTTTACTATAAATGTTTCTAACTTTAAATGTTTAACATCTAATTTATTTTAACAACATTAGACTGTGCTAAGCCAATAAACATTATTTAAATTAATAAAGGAAACATCTAACAAATTTAAATTATTGTAACATTTATTACAAGTATTCTTCTACCGTTAAGCATACCTTCTCAATACATACACTGCAACTTAAAAAGAAAGATACTTGCATATAACAGTTCTACCTATTTAAGAGCAAACTTCCTATTGACTTCTTTAAACCTTTACTTATTACTAAAATAATTCCAAAAATCTATAACCAATACCATTGTTATAATTTATTCAGAATTTAAGACTGATTTTACTATAAATGTTTCTAACTTTAAATGTTTAACATCTAATACATTTTAACAACATTAGACTGTGCTAAGCCAATAAACATTATTTAAATTAATAAAGGAAACATCTAACAAATTTAAATTATTGTAACTTTTATTACAAGTATTCTTCTACCGTTAAGCATACCTTCTCAATACATACACTGCAACTTAAAAAGAAAGATACTTGCATATAAACTTGTTACTTCATGCTTGTATTATGGTAGCTTTGTACCTCTGGGCTAGGCAAGCAGGTATACAGTACAGGTTGCCTTTTAGTTACATACATTCTTTTTTGTTGTTTCTATTTGTTTACTATTATTAGTTTTAAATTCATTTAGATTTTTATTATGAGACTATTCACTAAAAATAAAAATAACAGAATACTTTCATAATTACAAAATCTAATTGAGCACTAATATTATGCAAATTACTTTTTACTCTTCAGAATTTCCACTTTCAACATTACATTATATCGTTAACTTACATTTTCCTCTTGTGTTTGATAAAACGTATACACCCTTAAAACCCATCATAACAACGTATTCATGCATTCATAAATATGCCTTTTAGTCCTGAATTTGTGTAGGTAGATGCTTGTTACTTCTTAGCTGTGAGGTCTTTTCACTCTTTTTCTCCTTATTCGTATCTCTCCTGCTCATCTTTCGGCAAGTTGAACAAGGGCTTTCCGTGGTATTCTTGCATATAAAGTGCCATTTTAAACACCGCCTGCACGATTCTGCGAACTAATGATGCACATAACAATTTAATTGGGAGTTTTATTGATTATAGGAAGATGTTGACTAAAAATCGTGTTCTTCATAAAATAATTTGCCTGTTTTAATTAAATTTTGTAGGGATTTGAATAATTTGTCAGTTTTTTCTTTATTTACTTATTTCTATTGGAAATATCTTATTTCATTTTTGGATAATTTCGGTTTTTGTGTATTTTTGCTATATTGACCCTAATCGAGTCAATTTTGACGGTTTCTTTTTTAAAGAAAATTTCACACCTCTACTTTTCAACCAATAAGATGCCTTAATTTTGACTAGTTACCATGGCAACTAAAAAAATTTCCGGAAATTTTTTCTAGGCGCCACGATTTTTAAGTGGAAATTTTTTTGACTGTTGAAAATTTCTATAATGAACAATATTATTTTTTATTCGCTATAGAGTTTCATCAAACAGAAAACACCAAATTGATCCGAAATAAATATAATAAAAATCTCCATGAAACTATAATATTTCATCTACTATTTTATTTAATTGAAATATTTAAATATTACATTGAATATTAAAAATTAAAAATTTGGATAATAGACGACAATAGTGCTTTTCGTCGTCTGATTTACATATTGATGAGCTATCTATATAACTATATATCATTGGATACACAATAATGTATAGAAGAATAGTTTTCAATGTAAGAATATACTTTTATACGTGAAAAACACAATAATCAACACGCGTACGAATCTGAAGGGAACTAAATCAAAGTACGAGACGACAAAGCTGACGCAACCACTGTTAAAACGCACTTGTCGCGGCGCTGTTGCCATCTATACGGTAGTAGTAAAAGCTGCTGTATCAACTTATCCCTGTAACAGCTAACCCCGGTCTCCCCTACCCATCTAAGTTTTAGCATTTGGTTTAACTAAAGTCGCTATTTTTTTTATTTAACGAAATATGGTGGTTATATCTATATGATTTTTTTTTAAATTTATTTCATGTTGAACTAATATTTTCATTGACAATTCTCTAATGATATCGACTAATAAGCAAAATAATAACGAAATACATTTAGTTATTATAGGATTTATTAATATTAAAAACACAATTATTATAAATGTTTGTGGGCTGGCTTGAATTGGTTGTTTGAATTTGGGTACTTTGTTTAATTTTGCATTGTGCTCTGATCATGAATAAACTTGCTAGTACTTGATGAAATTCAACGTCCAATTGTAAGTAAGGGTTTATTGACTGACTATTACTGTGTCCAGTGATTGGTTATTTTAACTTTTTTAGTGTCAATTCCTATATCAGAGGCTGCTGATTTAAACCATGAAGATACAATGTTCTTACCAACTGGGCTATTCTTGTACCATCCTTTTGAATTAGATTGACTCCAGTATGGGTTTGGTGTTAAGAATAATCTGTCGGTCTGAATAAGATTCACCCTTTTTTCCATCAACTTCTTAAACAAACGAACCATACACATTTGTAGATCGAAATTTGTAATCAACCATTTACTATCCTACAATTTTTTAGAATCACCTTGTGTGGTTTTAGAGAATATTGGATTATATTTTATTCGACCTTTTGGGTTTTTTAAATTATCAGTTTCTTCTTTGAAGTATTGGATACACGCAGAATATCCTTCCGCTCCTCTCCATGCCAACTCATGTGAAACTATCTGAAAAAATTTACGCTGCAATCCATCTGGAGTATTTTCATCTCGCATTTTAATAATTTTTTTTGTATTCGTCACTGGTTAAGGCTGTAATGTTTTGCGCTTAGCATCGCGTGCAGCTCTGGCGGTCGCAAATTCCACATCAGAAAACGTATTAAATTTTATTTTATATTTTTCGTAATAAATTTCTTGTAACTGCTTAGCAGTAAAGTTCCACATCACTTCGACCACACTTTCCTTATAATTTTAAAAAATTTTCTTTTTCATATTAAACGCGTAGTCCTCCCAGTATAGTAGCCAGCTGTACTACACTCATACACTCATGAATATTATACAACTTTTCCTCACAAAATTCAACAAACTGTTTCCATACATTTAATTTTGATTTTCGGGTGTTCTCTGGTGTTAATTTTTTTAATCTCTTGTGATATTTATTATAAGTGAAAAATTGGCGAGGTACCGGATGTCTTTATTTAAAAATATCTTTAAGGAGTTTTTAGCATATCTTTAACTGTTATATGTCATTCCCTTATCCTTCATCATTCTAACCAATACAATTAGTCTAAGATCCGACCGTATGATTTCTGAGCTTATCTGTTTTTTTAATCAAAATTTAATTTTCATAGAGAAATACAACTTTGGCTGATTACTTATCAAAATTTATTTATTATTTTTCTCCCGTTTTAATAACTTAAAGCAAAAATGTAATTGGGAATTTTTAAAGAATATGTATTTACTTTTTTCGGATGAATAACCGATAGTTTTTTAGATCTTTAAACCAATCTATTAAGACATTTTATTGCTTGAAGATATGTCTAAAAGTCGCAGAAGTTTCTTTTTGCTATAAAGCTATTTTTGTCATATAATAGCAGACAGGATTAAGTTTTTCGATATTGAATACCCTCATTGTATTTCTGACATAAACTTTGCTACACATGCTATAAATTTCCCTGAACCCTTCGTTGAAAATAAAAGGCTTCCGGACGATGATTTTATTTCGTGGCTCTAACAAAGATTGCATCAAATTTCTTATTGATTTCTCTGTTATCCAAGGGATAAACTCTAACCACACAATACCATGACAACGTATCTATACGTTTTCTCTAGAAATATCAAATGCTGCAGACGGAAGTGATATCGAGAAAAATGTATTACTTTCCGCCATGTCAATATTACAAGTTTCCAAGATAATGTCCTAGCGAAGGGCATAACGTTCTATTGATTTATAACATAGCATGATTCATGCCCACACATTAACACCTTCGAAGGGTCGGAAGAAAAAAAGGCCAAATCATGCCAAAATAATACACAATAATGTACCTACATTTTAATTAAAACTTGTTTTATATTTGATTATCTGTAGTAATTAATTTTAAATAAACTGAAAGGAACATAAATAAATATAATAAATATAGTAGTTACAATAGATTAAAAATACGGTCAGGAAATGATGACATCGAAGATCAATACTCTTTGTTTAATCAAGCATTCATAATTATTGGTCGAACAATACAAGTACAAAACAATACGTTTGTTATTATTAAAAGTTCTTTATTTGATTTGTATCCTTTAAGGGTGGAGCTAAATTTGAATGAACTGATTCAACGAAACAAAAATATTTATTGTTTTACTTAAGGTTCATTTGAGATTGTTTAAGATAATTGGTTGGTAATTAAGGTTCAATTTAGAATAGTTAATATTTATAAAGAGATTATATCATATATTATATCAAAAATAATAATGAAGTCGTATGTGCTGTTGAGGAGTGGTTTGGAGACCAACAAAGAGAAGTTTTTAGAGGGCTTTCAGTTACTTTATAAACGCAAAATTTGTAACTCTTAAAGAAGATTGAGATTATGTTGTATAAATAGAATTTAATTTTGAAATCATTTTACGATTTTTTGGAGTCTGTAGACTTGTATGGAAATATTTACACAAGTCCACTGTATTCAATTGTCTCCAATTCTATTTTATCAATAAATGGTCAGACATGTTTACACAGAGATCTAAATAGGTCATGAAAACAGAATATTAACTGTAGTTTGGTTGTTTTTCTAAATTAAAATATCGGCTCTACAAGTTAAATGTGGTAAATACTGACCAAAATGCTTTATTTCGATTTTTCACCGGTATTATTATAGTTTATTAGCTAATTTTATTGCAGCAAGTGTTAAACTTAATTATTATACTTTTTAAAGCTTCTAGTTTTTTAATTTACCTATTCAAATACTTCAAAAATAACGTCATATATATACGAGAAAAGCATGAAAAGTTTTTTTAATTCGACCACTACTCTTGGTTCGATATTTTGATCTTTTTCTTCTTCAACAGTGTTTCTTTTCCCATTTCGCATAAGATAATGTGCTTATTGTGTTTAACATTGAGAGTCATTTATTACTGTCACTTTGACTTGCTAGGCAATACAAATAATTTTAAATCCATTGGTAGTAAAAATATTGTTATTTTTTACGGAAAATATGTAATTTTTGTATGGGTGAAACAAATATTTATTCCGTTTCTTGTAAATTTAACTTATTTATTTTGTTTCAGGTAAGCATTCGATTATCATGAAGTCATAAAATTTGGAAATATGGTAAGATATAATTATTATGCATTTAATCGCTTCTCCTAAAACATATATCTGTTCTGACAGAGACTTGTATTGGAAATCCTGTAGATTTGTTAGTGAAAAATACCCCTTATAAAGAAAACGGGTAGTGACATTTTTAATTTATTTACTTGACAGAAATAATAACGTTAATACACTTAATTAAAACACAAGTAATACGTAGTGTTCATAATGTAGTAGTTGTATTAGGAAACATATTAAACTTAATTAACGAAATTATTATATTTATAATATTCTAAAATATAAAGGCGTAGTTCAAAGAAGTAATTAATTATAACCACTAAATAAAACGAAATATTTAGGGCTTGGTACCTAGGCTACAAATTCTATCTTACACCCATTGTCTTAGAATTAACCACTAACCACCTACATTAAATCAAAATTTATTAATACTTAAACCGATCTACAAGAAAAGAAATAGAATTAGATTGCCCTGTCTTGAAGTTTTAATTTATGATGACTGTTTTAGAAATTAAAATGTTGGGATGGAAACATGGCCACGTACCTACAAGATTAATTTTAAAGTACATTTATATTTGGTGTCTATTAAATGTCTTTATGAAATTGTCGGTAATTATTATTTTTTATTTGATATTTAACCGCATTAATTTATGAGTTATGAGCGGTATGATGATTAGTACTAATTTTTCACTAAATATTTTTAATCAGATTGTTTTTATACGAACAGTTAACGTTCGTTGAGGTTTCTTCTTTTTTTATTTTACAAAAAGACTCACCAACCTCTAGGGTTATTAGCGACATATTTTAACATTATATTTTCGATAATAGGTTAATGTTGGTTAAGTACTTAAAAATATTGGTTACATTACAATTTTCACCTGGAACTAGTTTTAAATTATTATTTAAGTCAATGTTTGATCGTTCAGTTTGATATTTTGGGCATTGTATCATAAAATGTTTAACTGTGAGCTGTAAGTTACACAGTTCGCCGTTAGGGGGGGGGGCAGTTTTAGAGATTAGATAACTGTGCGTACGTGACTTTTGTGACCTAGGCGTAATCTGCTTGCACAAATCTGTTGGTAGGTATGCGTTTCCAAGGATTCTCTGTAGGTTTAATTTCGCGTAGTTTTAAGTTTTAAATCATTATACACTACCTTACGTACTTCACACGCGGTTTCACTGTTGATTGTTTGACGGGCTATGGGATGACTAGTATAAAGTTGGTTTATTATATGAGTCTGATATTATGATTGCTTTTGGTTTATTATTATTTATGTGAATAAAAGCTTGTAGAATGGCGAATAGTTCTGCAGTGTATATGCTGGTTATTTCGGGAAGCTTATACTGTAGTGACGTATTTGGGTAATAACGGCTTCACCTACGCCATCGCCAGTTTTCGAGGCATCTGAGTAAATATGGTATCAATTTGGACGATTGCTTAGTTTAGAATATAAGATAATTCCTTAGATAGAAGAGACCAGAGATATAACATACACCGGTTTTAAACCTGTGCAAATGTTGCCAATTTCTAAAGAAGGGTTAACGGAGTGGGGGAACTGGGCGGCGACACGCGGCGACCCGAACTCTGTGACAGGGACCGGACTTTGTTTATTAGCATCTTAATGAACTATTAGGTTTATTTAAAAGGTGTTTAATCGAATTTTGTATTATGAAATAAAATTAACGTGATTTTTTAATATCAAACAGATGCCACGACATTTTATGTAAAGAGAAGACCTTTTATAGAATATTTCGTTAGCGTTTATTTACTACGGACTTTTCTGCAAGAGATTACAGTCAAATGTTGAAATAGAATATATTGTTAATAGAGCAAAAAATGTTACTCATTGTCTACGAGTATTATAAAAATAGCATGTGCGCAGGCTAATACTGCAAATCTACCCTTATGAGTTGAACATTATATTTTTTCTACGGCTATTACATATTATTAAAAATTAGTCAAAATTAGAAAATGCTGTTTTGTATTGTAACCTCAGAAAAAAGTATATTAAGGCTTCTTTCTTTAGGAATATTAATTATTATAAAGGATGAGTCACATAAAACTCTAGAAATGCATATGTCTGAAACCAGATAACATTTTAAAATTTAAATCTATTAAAAGTCATTTGGTCGTTAGGGATGAGTGATTATCGAAATAAATTATCGATCATTGAAAATAATCGATTATTTTCAAACAATATATTTTTGTCATTTCCTTTAAAATCGACTACTTGATTATCTTTGAAAAATCAAAAATAATCGATTAATTAAAAAGCCAATTAACCGATAAATCAGTGTTTACAAAATATAATATAAATAGAATTATCGTTTATTTTAAATAATCGATTATTTTCAAATAAACCATTTTTTTTCGTCCATGGAAACAAATTATTCGATAATCTTTGAAAAATCGAAAATAATCGATTAATCAAAAATAATCGATTAATTAAAAAGTCGATTAACTGATAAATCGATTTAAAAAAAAACAGAATGATCGATTATTTTAAATAATTGATTATTTTCGATCAATCGATTATTATCAATAATCTATTTTTATTGTATTTCCTTTAAAATCGTTAATTCGATTATCTTTGAAATACCGAAAATAATCGATAATTCCAAAATAATCGCCTAATCGAAAATAATCAATTAATTAAGAAGCCGATTCTATGATAAATCGATTATTACAAATAATCTATTTTATTGTATTTCAAAAATAATCGATTAATTAAAAAGTCGATTAACTGACAAATCGATTTTCAAAAAAAAAAACAGAAATATCGATTATTTTAAATAATCGATTATTTTCGATCAATCGATTATTATCAATAATCTATTTTTATTGTATTTTCTTTAAAATCGATAATTCGATTATCTTTGAAATACCAAAAATAATCAATAATTCCAAAATAATCGCCTAATCGAAAATAACCAATTAATTAAGAAGCCGATTCTATGATAAATCGATTTTCCAAAAAATAAAACGAATTATCTATTATTTTCTAATAATCCTTTTTTCATATTTCCTTTGAAATTGATTATTCGATTATCGAAAATAATTGATTATTAAAAAGCTGATTATCCAATAAATCGATAATTTTAAAAAAATAACAAAAATATCGATTATGTAAAATAACCGATTATATTCAATCGATTATTTTCATATAATATCTTCGAAAAATCGAAAATAATCAAATAATTAAAAAACCGATTAAACGATAAATCGATTATTTTGAATAAATCTACTTTTTTTGTATTTCCTTTAAAATCGATTAATACATTATCTTAAAAAAAAATCGAAAACAATTTATTAAAAACAGCGGATAAATCGATTTTCATTAAAAAATATCAGAATTATCGATAAATCGATTATTTTTGTAACCCCTATCGGTCGCTTGCTTTTATCTGAGCATTTAGCTCCAAAATTTAGAGATTCGGATTTTTTGATCCAGTTATCTTTGAAATCGCATTCGATTGTATAATAAATAAATATTGCTAAATTTTGGATTTTTTTTAGTAAACGAAAATTATGTTCGAGTTGTTTAGTGGTTTGTAATGTAACATTTTATTAACGTGACTAAGGGTCGATTCCACCGTTGTGTTAAACGAAGTTTAAAATGACATTTTTACATTAACACTGTCATTTTAATCTCCGTTTAACACAACGGTGGAATCGGACCTAACTCCTGTAACTTAAGTATTTTTTTTGGGCTTATACTAGATTACTTTGTTTTAAGACTGAAAATTCAATGTCACTTTCGATTTGACCGCAAATAAGATGAACCTTGAAATTTTAAGTAGGTCATCCTGTATTTCATCTAATATTCTTATAAAAATACCTTATAAAAATACCTTATAAAAATACCGTATAAAAATACCTTATAAAAATACCTTATAAAAATACCTTATAAAAATACCTTATAAAAATAAAATTTAGCTAGCAACTATGATTCTTTACCTCTTATTTATTTACCAAAAAGGGCCAAAAACTACCTTTAGAAAACATTCTTATAAAACTACTTTTTAAATTCAAAATTTCGTTAGCAATAATGCCTATTTACTATTTATTTAAATGAAATGTTCAAAATATTACCCTTTTGCAAATTTATGTAAGTAATATGAAAACTGATTTCTGATGCTTAATATTTATTGAAACCCCTTAATGCGGATCTGAAGTATTCAGCCCAGAGAATCATGGCGCTTTATGTCAAAACGTTAATAAATATTTACCTCTGAAAACGAATATATTCATAACAGTAGTACTTGTATTATAAGTACATACAATTTTTCAAGATACATCGTGACATTTTGAACTTGAAATTGAATAACTAGAACACTTTAAATTGCTAAAATACCAACAAATAAATCAAAAAACAGCTGTCAATGGTAATTAAACTCAGGTGGAGGTGATCGCTGAATGGAAATCGGAGCAATTCGGGTGGCGTCGTGCAACAATGATTTTCAATTGGTGGGTTACTTTGGCTTAAAATAGACAACATGCGCAGTGTGCAATGTTACATCTTCGGTCTCTTTAATCTAAGGATAATTCTTAGAAAGGCGTGAGGTGTGTCTGTTTTACTGAAATTGCTTAGAGACGTGTTTGTAGGTGGTAAAGAAATTGACCATGGAGATATGTTTGTTGAGTTGTTTGGAGAAAATATTGGAATTTCCAAGTTGATTGAGCTGAGTGTATGTCGAACTCTTTCGTAACGATCTGTGTATGTGTTATTGTAATTGGAAGTATTGATTTTTATTGATGCAGCGTATGCTAAAGTAAGGTACTTTCTTCTAAGTTGTAGGGTTGGTTCGCCAGTTTCACATCTCAAACAATCCAAAGGGGTAGTACAAACGGCTCCTGTTATTAATCGTAGAGCTGCGCTTTGGATGGAGTCTAGTTGATTTATGTCATAATTTATAGCGTGTAAATCGTCTTCACGAGACATTTTTTTCTTTATTTAACCTTTCTTCTAATTTGTAATTTTTGTCAAAGTCATCCATCATTTCACATTTCATTTAAACATAGACCAGCTCCAGATAGATAACTCAATCTGTGAATTAAATTCGGTGAAACCTTCATTGTTTTTTTTTGTACCCATTCCCTGAGAAAAATTAGTTCAAGGGTAGATAGTGCTATACATTTTAGGAAAAATTAGTAATCAAGTTTCTATTTTTTTTTCACTATCTCCCTTGGTAAATTATAACATTAGATTGGGTATAAATAACTGTTATACTTTCTAAAACATTACAATGAATAATTTATCTATTGAGGATTATGAATTCAACTGCTAAACAATGAACATTTTTAAGCATTGTTAAATATATAAAATATCAATTTTTTGTTATTCTCTAATAAACTACGAAACATACGGAAGTAAAACTATATCTATACATATATAGTGGTTCTATAACCCTTGGAGGGGTTACGCCGACTCTGCTCCAGATGGTGCTTTCCAGATCTATTATATAGTGCGGTCGTAAATTGTACCTCCCTTCTAAATCCTAAACATAATGAGATAAGTTAAACAACAGAAACATTTCCTAGGCAACTAGAATATTAGAATGCGCAATACGAGGGTTAATAAACATTTAATGTAGGTATCTTATAGTTTTATTGGAATTCTATAACTGCAAATTGTAAAAGAATTTAAAAGTATAATATTATATACAAGGTGTTAGTTTTGACCGACAACGCTCTACCACAGAGAGCTCTCGTTAATTGATGAATTTTGGTACATGAACTCTTAAAGGGCTTAGTTACCGAGATACAGGGTGTTAAAAGTTTTAAACCAAAATTCAAAATTTGCCATGAATCAAAAAAGATTAGAACACTGAGCAACAACAAAGTTCGGTTTTTGAATAATTTTAATAACAATGTTAACTTTACTTAAAATATTATACTACAATATAAGAATGCAAATGAATTCAAAATTTTGCAATTTTTTGACCAACGATGAGGCCAAATTTTTTACGTTATTTTCAAAGTTTCCTTCGTTTATTTCAAACAGAGTATCATAAACCTCTGGTAATTTTTGAAGGTGTTGATTTCTCATTATCAGCGAAACTTGAAGATGTTGATGGATTGCTTTCTAGATCAGTTTCTTGTCTGCTGCTGATACTTGTTTCGAGTACAGGTTCAAAATATTGGGATTCAGCTGTATTATTGTTGTTATTAATATTTGGCAAATTAGACTCGGGTTTTGAAAAAAAATGCGTAATTTTGACATGGTTTTCCAGTTCTTCCTCTCTTTTTGTTTTATTCAGCAAATTTTGGTATACGGACAATTTCTTCTTTTTTTCTGACATCATGTATACTGTAAAGAAATTAATACCTAAGTAAAGAAATTGACAAATTATTCATGAAAAATGGAAATGTTTCAACGTCTCAAACTCGAAAGTATTTTCTCAACATTACTTATTTCAAAATTTATAAATTTGTATAAATAGTAATATTAGTGATTATCAATTATTATGTTTGAATTTACTTCAATTAACAATGATGTTTATATAATCAAATACAAAATGATATTTGAGATGCAAGTTTT
Organism: Psylliodes chrysocephalus; assembly: GCA_927349885.1. Taxonomy (NCBI): domain Eukaryota; kingdom Metazoa; phylum Arthropoda; class Insecta; order Coleoptera; family Chrysomelidae; genus Psylliodes; species Psylliodes chrysocephalus. The sequence continues at coordinate 92,835,709 of OV651815.1, forward strand.
TGGCTTTTAATGTTTTAATAAATCTAAAATAAAACATATATTTTAGATGAACTCACCTTAATTCACAACACAAAATACAAGTCTGCAAAACTACAAAAAACTACTGTTTTAAAAAGATATCTTTTATCCCACGCACCTTTTCACTTCGCTAAGTTAATTATCGATCGGGCATCTGAAAACAAATTAAATTGCGACCGATGCAGCGCTTAAAATAGAAAGTTTCTTACATTGCAAGTTCAGACAGGAAAAAAACGCTTGTAAGCTCGTTGGCGCGTTGCAAGCCAAATTTCAAGCTCAAACATGAATAAAATCAGATTTGTTTGAGTTTACACAATTTATGTTATCATGATACATATTCGATCGAATAAATGCTATTATTGCGTATTCTCATTTGGAAAATATATTATTTTCGAGAAATTCGGTTCCCTCGTCTCAAAAAGTAAAAATAAAATAATAAGCAAATAAAAAACAATGTGTGGTAGCTCTAGCAATTTTTTACTGTTTTTTTTTTTTCATTATAAATTTTGTTTTGCCAGTTTTGGTTGTTGCTTTATCCTTTTTTTTACTTTTGAGTTTTGAGGCTTTTCGGTGACTTTGGCGCCTAGGCGCCGTCGTGCACCACACGACTTTGCCTTTATGTACGGCACGGGCCTGTCCCCAGCAGATATCTAAATTGTATATTTCTTTAGAATTTCTATTAGTGGAAAGATTTCTAAATTTCCATACTAATTTTTTTAGTTATTTGTTTTAAAATTCAAGTACTTTATCCAGTATTATGCTAACATTCTTCGATGTGTACAATTTAGCTTTTTAACAGGAAAATAATGCAATTCAATTTTCTTCAAATACATACTTAAGTTTGTTTCTTCTAAGATTACTTTAAGTTTCACAACGTTAAAGGTATCATTTATTCAATTTAATGTTGCATACTATAAAAGCTTCAATGTACTTTAATGAAAACATTCCGTTCAAGTTTAATTAAGTTTGTTTAATCATTGCTTAGGTGTAATTAAACATTAAAGTAAACTTAGTTTATAACTGGCTTATACATTATCTGTAAAGCTCTATTCTTTATCGAAAGTATCAGTTATTAATGTTTTTCAAAAGCGACTTATGTTAATTTTATTATACCATTTTTTTATTTAGTAGACATAATAACGAGTTGGGACCAAACGCATTAAAAGGAAACATGTTGAAAGTAGATAATTCGATTTTTCAGTTTAATTTTTTTGTTTATTAGATTTTTTCTAAATATTCGTGAATACAATGTTACCTATTCAATTTAAGATCCCAAAATTAACTTAGTCTTCCATTAGTATAAAAATGGCCCAAATGAAACTAAGAAAGCTAATGTACCTATTGAATTTCCTACAAAATTAAAGTTGCAAAGTTATAAGCAAAACAGTTTCACAATACACAATGATCCCAACTGAAAAAAAATCTTTTATTTTTAATGTAATCAAGCATGCAATTTTAAAACAAAAAACACAAATTGGTTTTTTGTATAGTTTTGAAAATATTTGTTGTATTTATTTATCCTGATTGTCCTTCGTCCTTTGGTCCTTGTGAATAATGTTTAGGTACACGGGAGGAAACATAACGAGGATTAATATTATTATATAGGACCGCTATGATTATATTCATGAGCTGCAAACCGTTTAATCCTGATGAATTTAGTCCATTCGTTATCCAAATTGACTCTCTAATTTATTATTATTCTATGCAATTATCATTCAGCGAATAATTAATACTTAAATTAAAGAGAGTGCCCTAATATTTGGTTGTTGTTGAAGATTATTTAAACTGTATTATTGCAACTGTTGTGTTTATTTAGTTCTGTTATCCTTTATGATTAAACTGAAGAGCCTTTAATAATATCAATATACAAAGTGATAAAGTTTTAATAAATGAAAAATCTATGTACTATGTTTCTGTTCTTTTCTTTTAATAATCCTTCTTCATTCGGTTGAAAAATTTTTTCGAGATAAATAAATAATAACTTTATTTCCATAATGAATACACATTATAGTAAATGTATAAAAATACAAAATTCAGAAATAAAATGTTGAAACACTTGTTCTCATATAAGAAAAAACATGGTACAAAAAAAATTATTAAAATACTTAAATACTAAGAGAAAAAATATAAACCTATATAGAAATAACTATGTATTTAAGAGGATTATAGAACAATATTTATCACAATAATAATAATAATAATAATAATAATAATAATAATAATAATAATAATAATAATAATAATAATAATAATAATACAAAATAAAAAAAAAATAAGTAAATTTATAAGTAAAAATTATAAGTATAAATATCCATAAAAGACATTAATCTTTGTTTTAATAACTTCTCAAAGATCTTTGAGAAGTTAGTCACAAGTGAAGATGAAAAATTCAATTATTTTGTGTTTGCAAGATTAAATAAGAATAATTGTGTAGTCTCTGTGCATTCTACATCTTTTTTAAATATGGATTAGTATATAGAAACCTTTAAATATGTTTTGTAGGTTTACAATTGAATAAAATGGGTGGTTATATTTTCTCAATCTTTATTTCTAGCTAATTTATACATTTCATAAGATTCCATTTATTTGAGGTTCTAAAGTTGAATACATTATAAGACTCCATGGATGGAGTGGTTGCATGCATTAGGGGACATTTTGAAAATTATGAGGTAATCACTAATGTAGTCTGTTCTAGTTGTGAGTTCACGGCGTGAGTGTAGAACGTACGTAATAAACTTATCTTAAACATTGGAATATTTATCAAAATCGTACTCTGTAACGTGCATCTTTAGTCACTTTGTCTAAATATACGAAAAAAGAAGAAACATTATCTAGATTGCTGAAATAAGCTTTTGAGCTTTGATTTTCTTGTAAATTAACGATATGTTATTGGTAACTTGCTAATGTCATTCTTTTCATTTAATTCATCTTGTCCCTAGACAGGAGTATAGTATTTTTTTTTCATAGCACTCGAGTTGTATATTTTATTATTGTAGTTTTAACCCGACTGGCTTGTTACAATTATATAAATTCACCTAAAAAAAAACAATGTTCCGATAATACGGTGTCTTTGAGTTAAATGTCATTCGCCGTAAGTGGCGTAATGGTAGTTTAGGATCGATTTTTGCCAGGAGAGCAAAGTCCAAATATTGTTTTATATATAGTTATATTTTTGTCTGTTTCTTGGAATCTATTAGGTTAACCTCTTGTAAATTCTTCCTAAAACATTTAGCTAAATGATGGGTTTTTTAAGGAATTTCTGAACCCACTCGGATTGTCATTGTCAAACGGGAGACAAAACAACGTGAAGAGTTTTTTGGTTGGGTTTCTTTTCGAGTGTTGGAAAAGCTAGACACATTTTTAATTATTGTCATCTAGGGAACAATCAAGCTTTATGTGACTTCTTGTAGTCTCCCCAAGTATATTTTTTTATTGGATTTTCCCTAAATTTGAATATGAAACTAAGGGTATTGAATTTTGGGGAATTTAAGTATTTTAGATAAATTTCCATCCGGTATTGATGACTCTTTTCACATCCGCTAGGGATTTTAACGGTATATAATCGTAAGTATGATTTCTTTCAATAGATTTTGAGTTACTAGGTCGTTGTTTTATATAGAGAGGTCCATCGGCATTTGAGTTGTGTAATATTGAATTAGATTCTTCAATAATAGTTGCTTTGGACTGTCCCGTTTTTTTTTTAAATTGAAAAGCTACCAGTTGAACCCTTTACGAAAAAGGTATGTTTTGTATATATTTGGTAATATTGAACATTTTCAATATTAAACAACTATATACATTACAATCTGCTTTATGGGCAATTTCTGACTTAGGCTTTCACACACCGTTGTCACAAGAGCTTTACTAAATAAGCATAAGATAGTTCCTCTTTTTAAAAAATGCACACGCAAAACTTTATCTCATATTTTGGTCCTAAGATGTATAACCTAATTTCTATAACCATAAAAAATATTACAAATAAACAATTTTTAAAAAATGAATTCAAAATATTTGTATGGAAAAACTATAGTAAAATTAAAAGGTAAATATTTAATGTTCTATTAATTTCGTGTTATATAACACAGCCACATAAAACCCAATAATTGAGGTTTTTCAGCTCTTTTTAACGCATAAAAGCCTGTGACTCAAACTTTTAAACACAAAAACCAAGCTGCAAACTCCAAATCCTTAATCATACAACCACATAATCTCATAATGGAATAGCCACATAACCTTTAAAATAAAAAAAATAACTAATATTAAAGATTTCGCACACAAACTTTGTTTAGGCAGGTTTTAAAAATGTGTTAAAAAATAGTATATTATGCAACGATCATGTAATGATGGTTATTAATACACGAGCATTAACCGGGATACGAAACGAGCCAAAGGCGAGTTTCGTATGGTTTATGCGAGTGTTTTAATAACCATTACATGAGAGTTGCATACGCTATTTTTTCTACACCCGATAAATAATCAAGACCTATAAATATTATATTTATATTGGTATTGAACACAATAACAGTAATTACTCGTATTTCTATAAAAAATTCTACAAAATTGTAATTAATGGTATTACTTCAGGTATTGGTATTTCCCTAGATTTTTGCGGTAAAATATTTTGTACTGTATTTTCTGCTTTCTCCGATATGTGTGGAGGAGTCTTCTATATCGCTAATATCAGACATTTTAATATTATAATTATCGAAGTTTAGCTACCTACGAAAATTTAATACGTTTTGACAACTAAAATAATTACATAGGAACCTAGGACAAACGTCAAACAGCATGCTTGATTGAAAAATTGTAGGTTTCTATTGATTAAAAATCTGTATCGTAATGAAAAATCTGTATCATAATGGGTATCATTATGAAACGGATTTTGGGCATATAAGTGCATTATTATAATACGGGTGTAGAAAAATGTATTTTATATAAATGAATAAATTTGATTTGAGTTGCCAGGAACAATAAATATTATTTCAAAATTTAGTTCTCAGTAATGACTTTAAATACCTCGTGACCTAAGGGCTACGTACAACATTTTAATTTTTTGATTTCTTTTCTATATAAAAAGTAAGGCTTAACGAAATAGTTAGGCTATCTCGTAAGGCCTGGTATGGGGCAGAGAAATAAATAATTTTTTCTAATCTAGGATCTTTAACAACTAACCGCTGTGTTTGAAGTCCTTTGTGTGTTTATATTTTTTTTTTGTTTATTATATTTCTGTTTTATGATTTATATTTAATGGTATAAATCAGTGGTCTCCAACCTGTCGATCGCGAGCTACCGGTAGCTCGCGGAGGCAATTCTGGTAGCTCTCACTCTCACAACGATTTTAATTTAAAAAATACAAACTGCAAAAATCAGAGAAGCTTCCGAAAATTCCACAAAAAAATCTAATTGTCATAATATTAAACATAAACAGCGGCAACGTTGCGGTGAGCGATCTGCCGCTGACGCCATCAAGCTAGAATCAGCTAGAACCGACCAGCCGGACCAGCGCGTTAGTGTTCGAGAACGATCAGGATTGCTTTGAACAGGATAAATACGCACGGCGCGGCGACATTGCGCTTAGTTTAAAACTGAACGCGTAACCAACGTCCAACGGTTGGGTTAGTAGAGAACAACAAAAAATAATTTGGCAAGCAGTTGTAAGAAGGTAAAGACATACCACTTTCAGTCAGAATGGGAAGAACAATACTTTTTTACAGAAGTTAAAGATAAAAATGTGTGTTTGTTATGTAGTACGTCGGTCTCCGTTGCTAAAAAAGGAAATATTGAGAGACATCATAAAACTGTACATTCTAATTTTGAAGAATCATTCCCATTACATTCTGTCACCAGAAAGGAGAATCTGAAACAGTTAAAAAAGCAGTTAATTGGACAACAATCAATATTTTAAGAACAGTCGACAAAAATAAGGCTGCAACTGAAGCATCGTACCGTGTGTCCCAGATAATTGCACAAAAAAAGAAACCTTATGAAGACGGGGAAATGATAAAATAGGCGTTTTTAGAGGCTGCTGATTCGTTATTTGCCAACTTTAGAAATAAAGACGAGATAGTTTCAGCTATATTATCTATGCAACTTTCTGCTAATACAGTGATGAGACGTGTAGAAGTAATGAGCAATGATATTTTTTTACAGTTAAGAACTGACTTAGATAACTGTGTTTATTTTTCACTCAACTGGATGAATCAACAGATGTCGTTGACACTGCCCAGATGGCCGTATTCGTCAGGATGGTTTTTAGTGATTTTACGATTAAAGAAGATCTTTTGAAGTTTATTCCACTGAAAGGACACACTACTGGACAGGAGTTGTTTTCTCATTTAAAAAATATTATTTCTTCCGAGAAAATTCCAATATCGAAAATGGTAGGCTTGGCAACCGATGGCGCTCCAGCTATGGTGGTTTGTGATAAGGGTCTGGAGGCGTTATGTCGTAAAGATGAAACTTTTCCGCAATTTCTCTGTTACCACTGCATTATCCATCACCAAGCATTATGTGGAAATTTCCTGAAACTAAACAACGTTATGAAACTGATGGTAAAAATTGTGAACAAGATTAGAGCTCAAGCGTTACAAAGAAGATTATTCAAAACCTTGGCCGATGAAGTTGACTGTCAATACGGGGACCTACTCCTTCACTCTGAAGTCCGATGATTAAGTAGAGGACGGGTGCTGAAACGTTTTAATGATATCCTATCTGGCATAGTTCAATTTTTCAAACAACGCGATGAACCGACTCCGGAACTAGAAAATTCAATCTGGCTTAGAGATTTTGCTTTTCTCGTGGACATTACAGAAAAATTAAACGAACTTAATTTGCAGCTTCAGGGGAGAGACAAAGAAATAGCGGAAATGATTTCTGATATGAAAGCATTTATCAAAAAGCTGGAGTTTTGGGAACAAAATATAATTAACAGCGATGTCAAGCATTTTCCTATTCTTTCAGAAAAAATATCTCAAAATCCATTAGAACCCTATGACAGCAAATATCATGTAGAAATAGTTTCTACCCTGAAGAATAACTTCAAAAATAGTTTTAAGGATTTCAACGAAATGGCTTTAGTAGCGCAGTTTGTTGTTTCACCCTTTATGGAAATTGATACCCAACCGTTTGCAACTTGTGTTATGCAGAACTTTGGCGAAGACATCGCTACAACAGAAATGGAAGTAATTGAGTTTCAAAATGATTTAGCCTTAAAATCGTTAGTCTCAAGTACCAAATGTATCTGGCCTATTGTAAGTAAAGACAAATATTCAGTTCTATGCCGTGTTGTCTTGAAAGTGAAAGTATTATTCAGTTCAACCTATTTGTGTGAATCTTCTTTTTCTAATATGAAGTTTATTAAGAACAAATATCGCAATCGACTTACAGATGAACATTTGGATAATTGTATTCGAATGGCTGTATCAAATTATACTGCAAACATTAAAAAAATTATCGATGAGTCTGAGTGTCAGCCTTCTCATTGAACGTGCTTTTTTATTTTTCAATGTTTATGTTCATGATAGTGCGTTACTTTTTTGTTGTTATTATTAACTATTTTTAAATCTTACATGACATGCCGTTGTGGCTGGATAAAAGTTTGTGTTTATTTTTCAAACACCTTCGTTTGGTGGGTAGGAATGTAGCTATGAACAAGTACGTACTAGTAATATTAGTTATTTTGTTATTAGTACCTATGTATTATGTATTACCAGTTAAATAGTAAAATAAATACATATAATGATAAATTAACTGTGGATTATTTCATTTACGTTGCGTTACGTGGCTTCCGTGTGGGTAGCTCGCTGTTTATTCCAAAATTAACAAAGTAGCTCGACACATTGAGAGGTTGGCGACCACTGGTATAAATTATATGATTTTATATTTTTCTTGATAAATAATTAGGTCTTGACTAATACATTAAACAAGTAACCTCTTCTAATTTGGGGAAGTGTTAATAGTTTATTGTGTTTCAACATTAAACGTTGATGTTTATATATAGGTGCGGATGTGCACATGTTGATTTATAATTTTACATTTATGGAATAGTGTATAATGTAAAATGGTAGAAATTATTATTTTACAATATTTACTTAACATCTTGCGCAAATCGTTCTTCGCCTGGTACCATGCTAAAGACTGACCGTGCTACCTATTGATTAATTTATTATTCTTTTTTTGGGTTCATGCATATTACATGTATAACATATTTAAGTTTCTTACTTTATTCAGTTTTTATAGTTTATTTAGTTATGAATTCATCATAAGCCGTAGGATATATTTTTTTTATAAAGTACTTGAACAATTTAAATTTTGTATTTTTTATGATTTGGTCCTTGAACATTAATTTTGAATTTGTTTGATAACAAATATATTGGATTGTATTAATTGGTCAAATTTGGGTATATTCTTATATATGAACATAAGTTTGAGGTTTTTCTTTTATTTCTTTCCCCAATTAATGGAATTGTGGGGAAATAAGAACATAGTTTGGCCACTGTAGAAACTAAGTTAGCGCCCTTGATTTTGTCTACTATTTTTTGGAATTTTTATAGCTATCCACCCGAAGGTTGACACCGTAATAACCAAAACTTATGTAACCACAGTAGACAAAATTTTATTGGTAAAGATATTTTTTTTTTTCATTTTAAAGTTTATTTTTAAACAATTTTCCCTCTGGAAGTTGCTTAGTACATTAGATATGTTATAACTGTATTAAAAACAATATGGTTAAAATCTGATTTCCGATAGATCTTTTCACCCTAAGGAACCTAAGAAACGTCCCTTCGTTTTCCTATAACTTGGCTATTAACATTTTCAATTATACTTTCTCTTTCAAAATCTCTGCAAGGTGAATAATTGATAAGTAAAGTCCCATCTCCTCAATCGTAGCATGAACGACAACAAAGGGACAATATTTGTCATGAGATCATATTCTACGCTGGAATATTAATCTCCGACCCGACGTCACCGTGAGACACCCCACAATACGAGCCGTTGGGTTTGCGTTGTTTCGAACTAAGCTTTCGAGCTTTGCTTCGCGCATAATACAAAACTCGTGAGTGATTGGCATAGGGCACCTTCTTTCTCCCTATTCTCCGAAATCAATCCAGAGCCGAATTTATTTCGAATTTGAAATGATTTAGATGCAGAACGGTATCAATATTTGAAGTGGTGGAAAAGATTTAAATGATAGCCTCTACGAGTAAAAGGTGGAATAGGAAGTAGAAGGTTTGAGGGGCAGTGGAAAAACAATATTTATTTTGATTATAACGGGAAATTTAAATAGCTATTTAACTGTGGAAGGCTGCCGCAAGTTAATTCACATATTTATTAGTTTTGACAATAAAAATATTTATAGTATTAAAGTTTTTCATAAAAATAGATGTTAAATTTATATTTATTTATCATAGTAATATAATCATATGTAAAATCAATTCTACAAACTTTTTCTTTATTATAGAATATGGTTAAAAACATATGCTAAGAAAATTAGTTAAATATTACGATTTTCTAAAAAATAAGGGCCAGTTTTTCACCTTTGGGTAACGTTGAAAGTAACTACTTGCTGATTAAACTATAGACTATTGTTCGCTAATCTTTTAAGTGAACCTACGTGTAACTTTACTCAGAGGTGAGAACATCGGCCCTAAGTAGAATTTATTTTTATCATTAGATAATCTAAACGTCATAATTTTTATTTTAAATGCACTTTAAATCCTAGCATTTAACTGATACCCCTTGCATGTATTTTTAATCAAGTTTCGTTAGTAATGCAAGTTACCTTATTCTTCTGACAAAATTGTTGCATTTTAACACTGAACGAATTAAATTTAACTGATAAATAACAAATATGTTGTTAATGGGATTAAACTTTTTTTAATCTCTTGGCATCAAAAGTAAAACTTCAGTACGTAAAATCAAAGATAAAAAAAATAAAAAGTTCAAAAACTATCTTTAAAAGTCACTGTCTTCACTATAACCACTGGTATCATTATCATTGTCTTTTCTTCTTTTCTTTATTATTATAGGGTATATTAAGTTTTCCATTGCTATATCTTCTTTCCAAAATGAATTGTCCACCTTTTTAACATGATCAATGCATTTTCTCCAATATTCTCTTTACGTGTGAAACTGCCGTCAAAAACAAGTTGCTCAACATCAAGTAATTTAAATGTTGTATTGTTTCGAGAAACATAACCTTTTAATAATTGTGACCAGATCAGATCAGTGGGATTTAATTCTGCGTGGTAAGAAGGCAATCTGAGAATTTCAATTCCTTTTGCTCGGGCCATTTCTATAATATATTTTTGAATTTGTTTTTGCCTTTCTATTACGAGTAATTATGCCTTCAAGGATTTAGGAGGACTGTTAATATTTTTAAAATGAAGCCATTTCGAAATATCTTCTTTTTTCCATCTTGTGACTCTTTTATTCGACTGTGATAGAATGTATTATTCAAAACAATAACAGAGTTATCTGGATTTTTTTTTATTATGTTCTATAACCAATTTTTATTTATTTATTGGTACATTGCTCAACAGGCAATTCCAATTATTACAGAGTAGGAAATTCTGACAAAAAACTAAGAATAGGTAAACACTAAACAGATTTAAAAACAGTGTAGTACAGACATGTCAAACTCAAAGTCACTGGTGGGCCAAAAGCACGAAGACTGTAAATTAGGTGGGCCGCAAAACCTAATCTTAAAGAAAACAAACTAAGTACTAAAAAATCTTAACGAAAGAAAGCACTATTGTAGAACAAGTATATTTATTAAATTTTCAATAAATGGACATTACAAAAAAGTACAAACACGCTCGCGGGCCGTTTTAACTGGCATTTTTTAAAATTGATTCGGACCGCAGGAAAATGCTTAGTGGGCCGCATGTTTGACACGGCTGGTGTAGTAGTTCTGGAACGTTAAAAGCAAGGTTTTCTAATAATTGTTCGCAATGAATTTTGTTATGTACTAATTTATGTATGAAGATTATAAGACAATTTTGCCTTGCCTCAAGATCAATAAAGTTATGTGTTTTAAGCAGAAATTGATGAGGTGTACCTATTTTCATCATGCTTGAAGTAAATGAATTTTAAGAACCGCCGCTGCACTGATTCTAACTTGTCCCGATGAATTTGGTAATATATATAAAGTGGCCAAAAAAACGCCCCTAGTGGGGCTAAGCCGCTGTTATTTTGGCGGGATCAATCCCATTCTCTTAGATAATACTCTTTACAATGTCCCTCTGTTTTCCCTGTCCTGTACTTTCTTTGCCAATTATTCACTCTTGCCTGGTGTAGATCTTCTTTCACTTCCTTCAGCCATCCTGATTTGGTCTTCCACGTCTCCTTCTCCCTCCGAAATCCCAGTGTAACATTAAATGAACCAATCTTTCATTTTCTCCCCTTCAAACGTGTCCCAACCATCTAACTCTAGATTGTTTAATTTTTGTTATTATATCATATTCTAGTTCTTGTTTAATTTCCTCATTTGTTCTAATTCTATATTCTTCTTCTGTGATTTTTATTGGTCTTAATATTGCCCCCATAATTTTTCTTTCCATAATTCTTACATCTTCGTCCTCATTTTTTGTCGTACTCATTGTTTCTGTTGCGTACAGTAGTATTGGTCTGATTATTGTGTTGTATATTTTCATTTTTGTGTTTTTTGAGAGTAATTTGCTTTTTATAGTAATTTTTTATTTGCGTGAAAGGCTTTGTTTGTAGTTACTATTTTTTCTGATGTTTCCAGTACTCTGTCTCCAGTTTTAGCTATTGTGATTTCCAAGTATTTAAATTTTTGCACTTCTTCGAATTCATGTTTTCCTATTTTAATGCTTTTTGATGCTGTTTTGTTATCTTATCTCATGATTTTTATTTTTTCTTGGTTTAGCTCTAGTCCCATAAGTTTTTCTTCTTTTACAATTTCCTTCATGAGTTTTCTTGTTTTTGAAATTATCACTATGTCATATGCATATGCAATGACTTGTCCTCCCCTGTTCTCAGTGTCCCTTTATTAATTTTCCTCATCACATACTCAAATGAGAGGTTGAACAAAGTGGCTGATAGCGAATCTCCCTGCTTTACTTCTTTATTAATTATGAATTCTTCTGACGCTCCTTTTTGTGTTTTAATGTTAATGTTTGTTTCTTGTATCGTCATTATTATTAATCGCCTTAACTTTATTGACCTTAACATTTCAAAATGTTATGCTATGACTTTTTTTAGGAAAAAAAAACTGTTTTTATTCATGAATATATGGTTAATGGCAATGCTCTGACAAGAGTCAACGAAATCAAAGACCTTGGTATTATTATGGATAAAGAATTAAACTTTAAGAGCCATATACGAAAATTGAATTCTACAGGAGTTAGAAATATTGGTTTTCTACTTAGAAACAATAAAGATCTTTCTCTGAACAGTATAAGGCTTGTGTATTCAGCATTTGTTAGGTCAGGTCTTTAGATTTCCTGCCCATGTAAATCCCACGAACAGCTAGGGAAAGAAAAGTCGACTGACGTAGAGCTTCGTATGCGCCGGCAAGGCTGGATACAAGAGGGTTTCACCAGGTGCGCCCAGAGGAACGTTCGAAACAGCTTTCTCAGCCTGTGTTTGCATTACTGGTGCCCTATGGCCGCAATGGAGGTGATATTAAACCTAACCCCTCTACATTTGATGACGAAAGTCTGCTTGCTACAGGACTGTAGATGAAAAAGTACAGTTTCATGAAAAACTTCAAAACAACAAAGCTGAGCTGCAAGAAAGAATGGAGCCAAGAATCCATCGCGCTTGCAACCGAAAGACATGCTATTCAGTGGTATACAGACGGTTTCAAAACCACAGAAGGAACTGGAATAGGAGTGTATGGGCCGAGAACTAAGCATGTTCCAGAGGAAGTGTATCCAGTTTAACATCGAGAGAAACTATCATAGACAAGAGATTATCATCATGTCAAGCAGCCATCAAAGCGCTGAGCTCTTACGTAATCAGCTCAAAAATGGTCTGGAGATGCCTAGAACAATTGAATGAGATAGGCGAGAAAAATAGAGTTACTCTTACTTGGGTTCCGGGACATAACGGGATACAGGGTAACGAGATTGCAGATAGTCTTGAAAGGTAAGGGACTCAAACACCCTTTGTAGGACCTGAGCCATTCTGCGGTATCAGCAGTAACATAATATTAGGAGAGACTGAAAAAGAATTGGACAGTAGAAGAACCAAAAATTGGAACAATCTCTTGAGGCTGAGACAGGCTAGGATACTTCTGGGTGAATATAACCAGAAAATATCGGAAGCCTGCATCTGCCTGAGCAAGACCAGGGTTCGTATTGTAACAGGGATCCTTACCGGGCATTGCCGACTAAAAGGACATCTTAGTGAACTGAGAGTAGTAGAGAATAGTGAATGCAGATTTTGTGAGGAGGAGGAGGACGAAACCTCCATTCACATTCCAGAATCCTAGGGCACTATATCTAGGAGGATATTAAATAGAAGAGGGATATTTACCTTTAACTTGAAGACACTCCAAATCCTACACTTCTTTGAGAAAATAGGATTTGAAGGGTCGTTATGGGCATTGAGACATTTCGTTGGTGCATTAGCGACAGAATGGGACACAATAGATCATTTAGGTCGCAGTGTATTAACACCCCATTTCCAACATAACAAAAGGTCAGTAAGTGAGTATGGATCTGTAGTGTTTTAATCAATGCGACGTCAATATAATAGAAAGAGTGCAGAAGAAATTTCTTAGATAATATGCCTTTAGGTTGGGTAATAGGTAGGGCGAAACCAACTATCAAACAACAAGTATGAGTTCTAACATAATATCATTGGAGAAACGTAGACTTGATGCAGCTTTATTATTTGTATATAAATTAATTAATTAAAGTTGAAGGTAGTAGCCATGTGAGATTTACCTCTTTTTTGAAATTAATTAATGGCCATGTCAACTGTCATGATATATTTTCACAATTTTCTTTTAATACTGGGCCCAGAATCAACAGAAATAGACCTTTATTTTATATTCAATCAGACAATTTATGGTTATAGTCCATTATCTCGTTTGCCTCGTGAATATAATAATTATTGTTTTTTAGACATCTTCTGCAAATCTCTTAAGTTCGTTTGAGAATGCCTTAAAATCGTTATTTTAAAATTTTTTAATTTTGTAAAAAAATATTTTTAATTTTTATGGAAAAATTATGTTTTACATTATTTGTTATATATCTATTTTATTTAAATTGTCTATTTTAAATTGTCTGTTGGTTTTAATTGTGATTATACCTGCTAACTGTATAAATTAGTATTAATATGTAATTTATAATAATATATTTTTTCTTTATGTATTGGAAATCCGTAAATAAATAAATAAATAATTAAACTAGAATGAAGATATATTATGCTTGGTATTCTATATTATACTCCCCATAGTTTAACAGACCCCCTCTAACCCAATTTTCAGTTAAATTTTTTTCGTATTCAATAGGCTTCATCCCCATAATAAGATTATAATTTGTTATCATTTTTTTTTTAATATTTAAATCCTCCTTATCCCCTTATTTTTTTTTATTCAGATTTTTTTACAATCAGTAAGCTTCATATTCTTGTAGAGCTTGATTTTTGCTAAAAATTTTATGTTAATTTCGCTTTTTGATTTTGCTTAATTTTTTTTTTTAATTTCAACCCCCCTTATCCCCCCATTTTTAATTATATTTTTTTAACATCAATAGTTTTTGTTACTTTATAGAGCTTGTTTATTGCTAAAAATTTCAAGTTGATATAGTTTTTGGTTTTTTAGTTATGCTTCTATTTAATATTTCAAATATTTTGAGGAATATCTCCACTTTAATTTTACTTAAATTTTATATTGTTTGCACTGAATTATTGTCGAATTTGTTTTTTGTTCTTTTATTACGTTTTTAGTAATTCGGTCCACGGAAATATAAAAAAAATATGAATTAACTAGTAAATAATAGACAAAAAAAAAACGATAATGTACATTTTTGCGTTAAGTGCATTTTCGTACCCAAAATGGTTATAAAAATATACTGCAAAAACCAGATAAGTGTTGGACAATGTAAATCTACTGAAAAATGTAGGCTTGTTTTGGCAATAACTAATTTTGTTCAAAACTGTACAGCTAAAACAAGTTAAGTGCACATTTAACGAAAAGTAAGAATTTCATAAGTAAACAGGGAATTATTTCTTCTGGAAAATCAGGTTAAGTGTCATTTAACTTATTTTGGCTATTGAGGTTTAAAAGATTGTTAGAATGCCTATGCGTATAAAACATAAGTGTCAATTATCTCATTTTTGCAATTTATTTTATCGTTACATTAGCATGCAAAACCAAATAAGTGTCACATATCTTTTTTTCCAATTCCTGATTTCAGCCAAAATAAATTAAGTACAGAAAAAAAATTGTTCTACTAGTTAAACTTTTGCTCATTATTATTTTTTTTTATTTCTGGTAATAATTATGTTTATAGTACCACAATCTATGTTATTTTACCACTTAATAAATGTTTTCTTTCATGAAGTTGTTTTAGTGTAGGTTAAAACTTTTAAATTTAATTTTCTCAAAACTAACAAAATGTAACTTATCTTGTTTTGGCAGTAAGCCGACGATATGTCGATCGTTAGCTATGTTAAAATTGCAAACCTTCAAAATTACATTTCCCTTGGTTTAAAACTTGTTTAACACCTATATTATATAGTTTATCTACTCTACCCTACTCCATAGAATGTGAGCAATCTACGGCTCTCAACTTATACTTATCGCCAAACCATATTAGATATAAATATCGTGAGCACAATTTGATTTTAGTTAATGTTACACCTGCTGATGACATCCCAATTTTCCAATTAATGTAAGTTACTATCTACTGATAACATCTAATGATCTCAGTTCTTGGAATCCTCATAAGATTGCTAAGTTAACTGAATCGAGTTCCGAGTACGGTCCTGCATTGCAACTCGAAAAGGAAAGGGCACGAGTGGAACGATTCAACTCAACAACAAAAGGGAAATAATGAAAACGGATCTAGACTCACTTCCAAAGCAATTACTTTAGCCCTTAGAAGTTTAGAATACTATATTGTCGAGACTTTATTTTGTTTGAATAATTCTTGACCTTTTCAGACGTTAATATATCGTTTGCGGTTTAAGATTGTTGGCTTGGTATTAGGTTATAAATAGTTGTGTTGCTGAGAATTTGAATATAAAAACATCCTTATATGGAAGAATTTGATTAAGATTTGGACTAGGCATTAATTTGTTAACAAAAGTTATATTATTATATTTATTTTGTAATGTTAAAAATTCCTGGATATTTGAAATTATTATTATCATCATTGTACACTAATTAAAGTAAGTCTCCGTTAAACTTCTCTATTTTCTCCTGTTTCTTTTTCTGCAACACGAATTCAATTTACGACCACTCTTTTTACATTTTATATCATCACTCCAACGCGTTGTTGTTCTCTTGTTTGCTAGAGACCGCCAATTTACTAATTTCGATGTCTATCATATATCATCTCTATTAACTCGCAGGAGACCCTGCTCACATTTGAAATAATGTGATTAATTCCAAATAAAGTGTGACTAAAATTATGATTAACTATAGTCTAGAAAAGAACGGAGTGCAGTAATTTAATTTACAGAACGTAGTACAGGTTCAAGAGGTAGACATTTTATTTACACCTCATCCTTCAATGCTTATTTGTGGTTTAATACATCTGATCGGTTTAATAAAAGATTTCTTTGAAACCTAATAATACTTTTTATTGTAAAAACTTTTTCTTTTGCCAGATAAGTCAGACTTTAGTTATTCATAACCGTATTATATTATATATTATAATTTTAAAGTTTTGAATATTATATATATCTAGTTAACAAATTTTGAATAACTTAAAGAACTACTTAAAAAACTTACCATTTTTTAATAATTAAATAATATTATCTATACGGTTCAAATTTCTTTGAATTTTGTTACAATCGTCCACACTTTGAACACTTGAGCATATGTGGAGAAATTTATATAGATTAAAAATACCCTAAGAAAAAGGAAAAATTGGATTACACTGTCCCTTATAAAATAAGTAAACAGAAAAAATAAAATGATAGAATTAAAAGTAAATACTTCAGATAATATTTTAAAAAAGGAATATCAATTACAAACAAGAACTAAATAAATTAATTACTATTGCTAAAACTAACTATTATAATAAACTTATAGAAAAGGAACAAAACTCATCAAAAAAAATATGGAATGTAGTAAATTCAATATCAAGAAAAACAAAAAACGCGAAAATCAATAATATTAAAGACGATAAAGGCAAACTGATAAATGAAGAAGAGTACATATATGTGAATTGTTTAATTCCCTCTTTATAAATGTAGGACAAAACTTAGTCTTGGTAAATAGCTTTCTTCAGCAAAGATTTCATCATGACTGAAGTGACAATGAACTTGTAATATGACTAGTGGAGTTTATTACAATGAATAATAGACCATAAAGATACGATACAACAGAAAAGTCCTATTGTAAAATTACTTGGTTATAACTAAATTACAATGGCATAAATTAAGTAAGTTGTACATACATAATTTAAATAAATACGACAAAATCATATTCTGGCAAAATTATCAACAAAAGAAAAAGTTCTATCAAGTAAGAAGTAATAGTGGGCATTTTTCTAAAAAAAAAAAGTAAAAAAGAAGTAACGTTTTTCTGACTATTGGTCTTCATCCGTACGGTGCAGCCAAGTTCAAAGGATTATCCAGGAGGAGCTTAAGTGCGCTGTGGCACAGCTTAAAACAAGAGAGAGAAGTGACACTTGAAACGTGGAAGCGGAAATGGTCAGAACTGGAAAGAGCAGCACAGTGATCAAAGACTCTTATACCCGATCTGACAGCATGGCTAGACTGCCGTTTCAAACAGATAGATTATTATTTAACCCAATTTCTTATCGGGCGTCGATGTTTTAGATCATACACGCACAGGATTGGTAGTGTCCCAGATGCGAAGTGTGTGTTGCAATGAACAGGTGGACGAACTCGAGCACACCATTTTCCGGTGTCGCAGATGGAGTAACGAAAAGTCAATGCTAGATTTTAACGTGGAGGAAATGAGACCAAACGAGGTCTCCCCCGACGTTATACCGCTAAGGTAGTCCCGGGAAAGGTTTCGGCCACCAGAAGGTGGTTTTCAGAGTTCTACACTACACCTGAACAACGTAGGGGTGTGCGTAGAAGCATTTTCCACCTTCAAAAAACAAAAAAAGTTCAAAGGATCATGGCACTTGTGTTGGAAAAATTGTACAATAGAAGAGGTCACTAACAAGGAGCCAATAATACATTTTCGGTTTCAGCCAGTATAGTCCTAATTTTCTGGGCTTATTGTTTCCTAAAATCTTTTGGTATGCTAAAATAAAACATACAAATTATTTGATTTAGTAAATACACAAATATTTGTGAAAACTTACACATGAAATGTTATTCCTTCCTTGTATCTTCTACCGTAAGATGCATTTTTACAAACAGGTACAAAACAACAAGACATTTTTGAAATCCTGTTAAAATGTAACACCAAACTACAAATATTTTTTATTAAGGTGATTACAGCACCCCCTTATAATTTTCGGACAAGGATATCTCAAAAAGTGATTTTTTTAGAAAATTTAAATTTAGGCAAAATAAATTAGTTAATAATATCTAGAATACGCATATTTTTTAAAGTTTTAATTCCTTTCAGTTTCCGAGAAAAAAAAACAAAGTGCTTTAAAATTTGAAATATCAGAATGAAAATAAATGCATTTCTCAACAGCAGTATTCCTAATATAATCCCCAAATTTAAGCTCTTAATCTCTTGTTAATGATTTTCGCCACTAATTTCGGCGAATTTTAAAAAATCGTTAACAAAAGATTAAGAGCTTAAATTTAGGGATTATATTAAGAATAGTGCTGTTGAGGAATGCATTTATTTTCATTATGATATTTCAAAATTTAAAGCCCTTTGATTTTTTTTTCTCGGAAACTGGAAGGAATTAAAATTTTAAAATATATGCATATTTTAGATATTATTGCCTTATACATTTTGCCAAAATTTTAATTTTTTAAAAAAATAATTTTTTGAGATATCCTTGTTTGAAAATTATAAGAGGGTGCTGTAATCACCTTAAAATAACACACTAAACGACTAAACTAAAAAATAATGTTTTAAATAAAACATTTGTTAGAACGAAATAAACAACACCACATATAATAAAATCGATTATACGCCGATCTTAAGGTTATTACTAAACTTGTCTTGTCAGTAGTGGCAACTTAAAATTTATTCAACATATTAGGGGTCAAAATTTTTTCACGATGCGGTATCTAGACTTTCTAAGAACTATGGGCACGTCTTTTTCTTATTGGTGATATAAATAAAGTGTATTTAAAATTTGACATGCTATCATTTCGTTGTTGCAAACTTTAAGGCACAATTCACTCTTTCTCTTTTTGACTTCAAACGCTCTTAGAGCAGAGAAGAGGTAAAGAATTCTACAACAGTTGAGGTTTTAAATTTGGGAAGTTTTCACCTTGAAACTAACTTTGTTAGAAGATGACAGAATAACGCCAAAATTGGTGTAATATTTTATGAACAAATGTGTCAAATATGTTTGATTTTTAGATGTGGTGTGACTAATGTTGTTGATGCTTTGACTAAAGCCACGTTAGGGCCGGCATAAGTTATGAAACTTATTGGAAATTATAAAATATATTTTTTTTATTTAGTGTAGGGGTTCTACTAAACATTTTGATATCATTAATTTTATAAATATATACATGTTTCCGCGTGATAAATGTATTTTGAATGATCAATAAAAAATGGTTTTGTTATTTATTAAGAATAAGAACAATTATTTATTTTATGTTCACATGTCAGATGATAAATGTCTTCTGAATTGTTTTAGCTAAGGTCTGATAATTAAGCTAATATAGCAATACAATTTTGAAAGATTTCAATTTTCTATTCTTTATTCGGTGCTTATAACCTTTTTTAAATAGTAAGTACCCTACTTTAAACCTTAACAGCTGAACACTTGAAAGTCTTTTTAGTTTTTTTTTTTTAATTAAATAGTATTTTAGTAACCAACTGATAAATATACGACAATTTATATACTTATTTAATTTAAAACTGCGTTTATTTCATTTTGTTTAATTTAGTTTTATGAAATTAAACGTCTACCGAAGTTAAAAATTATACCATAAACTTCTCGAATCATAATTTATACTTTAGGATTATTACGAATTACGATTCGGATGATAATAATAACAATAATTCATTGCCCTAGTAGGCCAAATTCAACGCGTGTCTGGCACGCGGGCGAGCGATTTAGGGGATGGAATTCTCTCGATTTTAACAGGGGTTTCTATATAATATACCACTGCAATATTCTCTATTATAATATAAACTAAAGAAATACAGTTGTAATTGTGAATATTTTAAACAATTGTTTTTGGTTTTTTGAAAAACCAAAATGGCGCGTATTTGACGAACCCCGTATCTCAGTTGTTATTTTAATTTATCAAAATAATCGAGTTTGCTTATGGAATCAGTCAGACTATTTGAAAGCACTAATGAAATCTAAGAAATAAAAAAAATCTATTCGTTTTAACGATATATATTGTTGTTTTAAGACGCATCAAATCATTCCTAATGGACAAACGCAATCAATTTTATCGCGATTGACGAATGACCATTAAGGTAAATTAAATTAATGTGTGAGTTCGAGATAGATTATCTTTGAGAGTAAATAAGACAGCCTATTAATAATATTAAAACAGGTGTTTTGTTTTATTGATGATTGAGCACTTTCCGCCTTTGGTATCCTTGCTGCCCTTCTCTTTAGTCTTTAATTATTAAATAAGAAAGCATTAATAGCACTTAAAGCTATTTAAAGAAACTTCAGTTATGTTTAGTGACTAGATTATTGTTAGAATTTGTAGAAAAAGGATGTACCTAAGGAAAATTTGAAATTGGCCTAACACTATGTTTCAGTGTCGCGGAAATTTATGATAAACAAAATTCCAAAAGGACAGAGCAAATCAATTATAAAAATCGAAATCTACACAGAACACGAGGCGAAATAACTCTGGTAGTTTAAGCCGATGACACACCAAAAAAAAAATAACCCTATCAGGAACTCCTATTATCATTTTTGTAACAACATCAAACACCTTATTTACAAAAATATTAATAAAACATAAATGACAAGGCCATTTGCACCGCTAGTTGTTAAGAAATTTTTATTTTTAGTTTAATATTGACTTAAGTTTTTACATTTTAATTTTCCTAATACGCTGATATTTTCAGGGTTGTTTGCACTGATTACAATAGTAACCTAGCCTAGCTATGTTTCCTAAGGGTTGGCGCGTGGGGCCTGTGTACCAGGTTGTGTTTCCAAAATAATATCGCCAGTTTTGCTATTTCCAATTTCATATATGGACAAGTCCATATTGTAAGACCTAAATCACGATACACAATAATATGATATGGCTAAATATATGATTGGGAAGGGTCTACCTCATACCAGATCCTAGAGTTCAGAGGTAAGTGGGATATCTTGAGAGTCTAAGAGTTTTTTTTCTGTAGAGGGAAACCGCTTGGCACTAAACACTGGGTCAATGTGATTGGTAGTGTCGGGCGCAACTCCGACAGAAATCCCTCCGCTGCTTTTCCGTGGTCTACCAGAGACTTCCTTTCGGCATTGCTTTCAGTAGAAAGAGCGCTGTGTCTGTTGTTATGTCTATCTTCTTCTTCGGCTTCTTTCTTGCTTAGTACTACCGTTACGAAGTGGCTTATATCATTTCAGTTGTTTTGGTTTACTAACATTTTGTTGACTATATTTTCCGGATTTATATCCGAAATCTTGATTTCTAGCATCGTCCTTTCATCGTTCCACATTTGGCATTCAAAAAATGAGTAATGATATTCATTGCTGTCTGTGACGTGGAACCTATATCGGTATGCCTGAAAACACCCGTGTCCGGAGAGTAGTTGTGTAAGGTAGTATGAGACCTCGCCATAATTACTTGTAGCCCTTGGTTCAATATTTGGAATTAGACTTTTATAAATTTCTCGTTGCCATTCTTTTTGCCATTTCTGAATTGTGTCTTAAGTTAGAGTGTGGCAGTTTTCTTTTCGATTTTCGAAATAGTGGGAGGCAGCGTGGTCGCCAAGAGGTTTGTAAAGTGTTTTGGGAGTATGTATTTGTGCCTTTCAGAGTGCGAGAGACATATTATTTCCTGAGGGTTTGGAAACATGTAAGAATGGAGGTGCTGGATTATTTCCTTGAGCAAAAGTTTAAGGAGTTTACCTAGTACTGATATGAGAGAGATAGGACGATATGAATGTAAGGATTTGGGGTCCTTATCTGGTTTGGAAATCAAAATGGTATTCGCGGATTTTTAGGCAAATATAAAGTAGGAGAAGGAGATACAAGAATTTAGGAGTAGAGGAAGATGGGAAACATGATACCAGGAAGATATTTCAGCGTTCTTCTATGTATGGAATCGGGCCCAGAGGCTGTGTTTTCGCCTGTTAAGCAGGCATACTGAATGTCTTGGAAGGTGAATGGAGTTGTTCGACATACAAAGGAGGGACTGGAGCGGCAACTGTTTAAATGACGTTGTGTTCGGTCTCGTGTCGGAATTGGTTGTCAAAGTAAGGGTTGTCAGGGGGTTCTGAAGATTTCTTGGAAGTGTGTTTTGTTTAATTTGATCCAAATTAGAGGTGGTATTGATCCATTGTTGTTGTTTGTCTAAGTTAGTTTGGAGCTTGATCAGGTCGTTGAGACGAATCCATTCGGTTTTGACGACAGGGTCGTTGGTACATACATATTCTCTTTACAATTGGCGTTTTTGGAAAATGAGATTTAGGATGAATTGAGAAGGGTTTTAGGGTGTTTTTTGATGTGTTGATGAAATAAGCACAAGAAGAAGCGAAGCTTCAAATGACATTTCTCTGCGTCAATTTCGTAATAAAATGAAAACATTTATATACAGTTTCCTTAGATGCTTCTACTAGGCCCAAAATCTAAGTTTAATATTAAAAATACAAAAAAAAAATCTTGTCAATTCCCATTCAATATTTTCACTTCACATAGGTTATAAAATGCACTTAAATTAAAACAGAATGTTCGCTTTTGTTTTTTTTTGTTTGCAATAAAACTAATTTACTCGCTGCGATGAAATGTAGTGTTTTTTGTTTGGAAATAAAAATTAAATATGTAGAATTGATGGTAGCGAATGAACAGATATTTAATGGTTTTCCAACAATTGTTCAAAAATATTATAATATAATAAAGAATATCTGGAAACTGTAAATTTATTAAAAATGGAAAAGTGAGAAGACGAAAGGTGTAAAAAATCAAAGCATTATTTGGAGGGACACATGAGCAATAAGTTTATGAGTAAAAGTATGAAGCTTTTGTCTCAGTGATGTCTGATCGAAAAATGAAAAGAGATTACAATTAATAAACTATGATTTTTGTTTAGAGCCTTGAAGAGAAAACAAAATTGTAAGCGTCTTTTTATATTTAGAAATACTGTCAAAGATAAATATAAAATAAAGGTGAAAAAGAAAGAAAACAGGTCCTGTTTTCTTTCTTTTTCTACCTTTAATCTCTAAACCCACACATGGGTATCCCAAGTTTGAATTAAATATAAATATTGATTAAGCAGGTCCGGTTCTGCGAAAAACATTAATTTTAGAAATAAATATATACATTAGATAATATAAGACATTTCTCATTGTTACACTCCAAATTATTATTTTATAATATTAAAAAAAGTTTTAAATGATTCTGGATCACAAAAAAAAAAACACGACAAATTAGGTCGTAGCCAAAAGAAATCGAAGATAATCCGATATACCGCAAAATAATGTTTGCCCATTTTTATTTATCGTTCCGTTTACAAAAGAGATTATGTTCTAAATCTAATAACTTCAAATGTGCGTTTTTTTACATTAGTCCTGAACAATACTTTCTAAATGCGATTATCGATCAGATTCTTAAGTCTGGCTTCGGTTTTTGACCTTTTCTGTTTTTACCAACGTTCGTTGCCGGCAGTTATGCTATAAATCTCCCCCATGCTGTTAGATTCCACGAGGTTATATGATGCGCACGCTATCGAAACGTATACCTACGTTTCCTGCCTCCCGAAGTCATTCCACCAAAAATCCCAGAAAACGGGAATAGATAATTCACTATAATGGTATAACCTATTAAAGACCACTTTAATGATCATTAATGAGTGATAAAGGAATGAGATTGAATTTCTTTGGTGCTACATTCGTTATTATGTATTTTATATCGAATAAATAATAGGTAGAAATTATGATACAATGTTGATGATACTGTTATTTTAAATTTTTATTTAAAAATTGTAGAATTTTCCCTAGTAAGATACTTTAAATTGATGGTATTCTACTAAATATATTAAATAATTATTATAATCAACCCAATTGAAATTTAGTTAGTATTAACGGGTATACAGTGTGGTCCAATGAAAAGTATCTACCCCCTTTCAGATTTAAAGAGAAATGCTCAGACACGTCGATTTTTGTTTGGAGGGGGACACATTTTTTTCTAATTGCATCATTGACACTTCAACCCTCGAGCAGTGGGGTGAACAACCCCTAGAATTTAGATAGGGAAAGTACCAAGTATGGCACATTGCTTATCAAAATTTACATCGGGCTCTGGCTCATCATCCATCCTTGAACAAACTTATGTCGACAACATTTTAGCTAGTACAAATACCATCGATGAAATCAAACAACTAAAAAATGAATTAATTCAATGTCTTAGCCCCCATAGATTCGAGCTACACAAATTTTGTTCAAACGTACAATTATCAAATTCAGATCAGACTTCCGAGGTAAAAGATCTTAATCTAGAGGACGCTCTTTGCAAGATACTAGGTCTCAAATGGGATCCCAATTCAGATTCCCTTCAAATATCCACTTCTTCATCCCTTCATTTACATCAACTCACTAAACGCATAGTTCTATCAACAATTTCAAGTTGTTTCGATCCTCTAGGGTTGGTCAACGCCTTGCTCGCTCGTGGCAAGGTAATCATGCAGCGGCTTTGGTTGTTAAAATTAGGGTGGGATAAAATCATCCAGGATCAAAAAGTATTAAAAGAATGGAGCAAATTTTGTAAGAATTTATCTGTCCTACATGATGTAACGATCCCTAGACAAGTACTCTTAAACAAAGAAGTTTTACATGTTGAGCTTTTTGTGACGCACCTATATAAAAAAATATTGGAAATAAAACCAGTATTTTTTCATAATGCAAGAAAGATAGAAAATTACTAACACTAAGGCCACAATATATTTGTAATCATTCATTATAAAATATTTTGTATTACATGAGGGAAACAATTGTAAATATTCAAATGACGAAATTGCATGTTAGTTTGATATTCAGTTCATACATTTCAAGCATATAAGGTAATTTAATACCCAGCTAATGTCTAAATAATATTCTACACTTCAAAACAAATTAAATCTAGCGAATTTATAAAGTCTATTATCACGCAGTAGTATCTGAAGATTCTATTTTTTTATTATTTTTTTTATTATTACCAATTTAAATTTTTATACGGAAAAAAGTTTTTATTCAAATTATATTTTTCTAATTTTGACATATAAAACGACACTTTTCAAAATTGCAAGTGGTTGCATATCTTATCTTTCACGGAGTAATGTAAGGTAACAAAAAATTAAAAGTATCATAAGTAGTGCATATCGGACGTGTCGCAAACTGAATAGGCGCGTAAGAAGCTCCTTTCGGCACTAGTTGCACAAAACATGGTTAAGGTCAACAATTTGTGAAGATAGACTTTCTTTGCATGCTCTCTCCCACATTTGAAGTAAATAATGAGACAGGGAACAAGTTGAATTTGATAATAAATCTTTAGAGGAAATTTTAATTTGTACAACTGCATTATTGTTAGGGCTTGTATATATATTTTTTATTATTTGTAAATAAAGTGTTTTTTACTTCGTTTATCTTATTCAGATACTTTTATTTTTTAATAATATGTTAATAAATAAAATTTTCACAGATTTTACATTTTTGTTTGTATACAATTATTATAATCTCTGAAATGTGATAAATTAATATAAAAAAACACAATTAAACAGTTTATTACGTATTTAGTCTTACAAAATGAGTTTTTTTAGTTAACAATACCACTAATTCACACAGAAATGTAAAAGATTTATGTAAGCTACACTTTCCTTCTTATAAATATCATTGAGGATTTTAAAAATACTGTTGGACAATCCTAAATATACCTTCGGTTTATTTTTAATTATTTTAAGAGTTCATTGGTTTTGAAACTCCTGCTCATTATTATTAAGTCCCTCTGAATCAGATATTAAAGATGTTTCTTCTGATTCAGACAATATAGATGAAAAACGACTCTAGTAGAAGGTTATTTTTTAGTCAACTTTTTAGAAGACATTTTTTTGTTTTCTGTTTTTCTTTTTTTGGTAGAATCAGTGAGCGGGCTCTTGTGTGATGAATAACAAGAACTTTGGAGACATTTGTGTGATACTACCCACTTTATTATGTAAAGGTTTATCCATCATTTAAAAAATAAACAGTTTTCAAAATCATCTGGTACCTAAAAAAAAAAAAAAGAAAAAACATCGTTACTAGAATGATAGTCTAATAAATTACAATAAACTATTTTTATTTTAATAAAGAGTATAGATACAAACCTCAAAATTTAGCTGTTGCTTGAAGCGTTTCTGTGTAATAATAATAATCTCCTTTTCATATTTCTAGCAACACTAATAAATATTTTTAATAATGAATGTAAAATGTAAATAATTATCACATCTTGGGAGGAAACACTTCTTTGTACTCATAATATTTATAAAAAATAAAAACATCAAAATTAAATAATTATGGGCTGACACAACACAAATTCTTGATTGACAGATGACATATATACTGCTGTCGCATTGCAATTTTCTTGTTTATGAGTTGACGTTTTTTAAAACAATGAAGACGGTGTAAACGAACGTATATTACTTCTCGTATACCGTCAAACCGGCAACGTTGTGTGGCTAGTTCTTATTGGTCTATTCCCGGCTACGTCATACATTTAAAAAAAAATAATAACTCTGACAAATGAATAGATAAAAAAATTTCAAAATTTTTGAGCATGCCCCGTTATTATATGATTTTAAATGGCTTACCAAACTTCTCATTTTTAATTGTTCACACTTTAAAAAATTCCGTATACATGATTTTACTCGTTGATTTGTCTTATTAGGCAAATTAGAAAACTATTCAAAATTAATTATAGGTAAATGTTGTAACAGCATTAGAAAATGCCAATTTGTTTAACTTATGTGGTATTGCATTATTGCAGGACTTTTCTTATGCAAAATTACAAGCCGTTCTTAATTGGTTTCATAAATAACTTACCCTTAATTTTTTTTGGTCAAAACACAATTTTTTTAATTCAAGCGTTTTTTTTTTTAACTAACATCACACAACTAATGTTATCTCCAAAAAAATTAGGTAAAATACGCGTTGCGTGTTTGCATGTTAGCCGATCCTTGTTTTCTTCATTGTTTGTTATTCGTTGACAAATGAATACTATACAAAAATCATGTAGCTTACCTACAGGTAATTACAGAATGAATTGTTTTTATCTCTATCATATGGACGTTAATTTGGGCGTGGAAAATAAATGTGACCAGGAACTGCTGCTCCAAAATTAATGTAATAAGGTATAAAAATGTCGAGTGTCAGATTGATGTGGATCGATAATACCATTTAATTTGTTTTCATTTTACATCACAAGAAAAAAATATTTTGGGCTTTCGGTGAAAAATAATAATAAATGCTTTTATTGGCCAAACTAAGTTCCTAATACAGAGAAAAAAAAATATTATATAAATACAAATAGTTTGCCAAATGGCAGAGTTAAAAATCTCTGATAAAAATCAGAGTTTTGCTCTTCCACTGTGTTTCTTATTAAGTTTACCTCCCAGGCCCGGACACTATTTGTAAGACAACATATTTTAAGCTTAGTTGCTTTAAGACAAGCGTTTTTGGAAAAGGGTCAATATTTACGTTACAATAATAAAATGAATGTGATTTTGTGTAGAAGAAGAAGAATAGTTCTGAAGGCAACGTTGCAGTTGAAAACGTTTCATTTAAAACTATGGAGTTTCTTTGTTAAGTATTTTTGTATGTACCCTGTATTGTGCTTTTATGAGTTTAGTTGGATTTTGACAACTTGTAGGAAGAAGGAATTATTGACTGATATTTTTTAATAAAATTATTTATTTGCACCCAGTATTTTAACTTTCTTTTTTCAACCAGAGCATTTTACAGAGTCTTTCACATACAGTGGGCTCTTGAGACCGCAGACCGCCACATGGTCCTTCGAGCCAGAGATAACGGTTCCTCGTCTGGAATTAGAAAGTTGCACTATTGGCTAGTAAACTTACAAAATAGATAAAGAACTCCTAGGAAATACAGATACATAATACAATTTACTGGACTGATTCTCAAATTGTTTTAGATTGGATACATTCAGAGAACCTAAGACTAAAACAATATGTAGGAAATAGAGTTCAGAAAATAGCTAGAACTTCAGATAAGTCGAATTCGAGATAGGTACCGACCAAGTTAAATCCCGCTGATCATGTTACCAGAGATGGAAATTCTAAAAATAGTGACTCAACGTGGTTAAGGGGTCCCGATTTTCTTTATCAATCTTCTTCGCTGTGGCCAGAAGATATTAGCACTGACCATCTTGATGTAGTGTTTAAGAAAGAGGTAAACAAAGAAATGAAAATGAAAAAAAACTGAATTAGTTGGAGCGATAATTAATGTACTTAGAACAATTACACCATTACCTGATTACCAAAGATTTTCTTCTTGGATTAAACTAATTAGAACCACGGCATGGGTTATCAGATTTTTAAATTATTGTCGTTATAAAATACCCATCCCAGATAAAACACTCACTGTTAAAGAGTTAATTATGGCCAAAGAAGAATGGTGTAAAAAAATACAGTTTTTATAATTTTCTGAAGAAGTATTCAATCTTAGAAATAATGAATCTATTTCGAAATCTAGTAAAATTTATAAATTATTACCTTTTTTGGGTGATTACGGAATTCTTAGAGTAAGAAGTAAAATTGACAGCGACTTTCTTGGTTTTGAAAAAAAAAAAAAAACATAATCCTACCACACAATCACAAAGTAACTGAATTATTGGTATTATTTTATCACAAAAAATTTAATCATCAACAGTTAAAAACGATATCAGACAAAAATTTTGGATTCGCAAATTAGGGAATTTAGTTATAAAGGTTTTCCGACAATATATTGTTTGTCAAATTACAAAAAATACTCCAAAAATTCCAATCATGAGAAACTTACCGACTGTCCACACAACACCCTTTGTAAAACCATTTTCCTTTTGTGTCTTAGACTATTTTGGACCTTATATTGTCAAATTTGGTAGACGCAGAGAGAAAAAATACGGTGTATTATTAACTTGTTTCTCCACGCGTGCTATACACCTTGAAATAGGGAACTCCCTAACCACCGACTCTGCTATAATGGCGATACAACGGATGTCAGCTAGGAGAGCATACCCTGCTGAAATATTTAGCTATAATGGTACAAATTTTAAAGGTGCGGACAAAGAACTTCAGATAGCTTTGAAGAAGTTCAATCAGCAAAAAATTATCGAAAGCCTTTCGATAAAAAACACCAAGTGGCACTTTAATCCAGCTACCGCCAGTCATATGGACGGTGTATGGGAACGTTAAATACAAACCGTCAAAAGAGCTTTGGAAATTGTATTTAAAAGAAAAATTTCCATTCGACAAAGTTTTTCACATGTTTTTTCTTGAAGTAGAAAACATCGTCAACTCTAGGCCTTTGACCGAAATTTTGCTGGTGTCTTATTAAAACACATCAGAAGTTAATGTTCTCGAAAGTCTACCCATTAGTGCTGGCCATTTGAAAAAGCAGTGGAAGATTTAGCAAATTTTGGTGTCGCTGGATTAAAAAATATTTGCCTACTCTACATATTAGATCCAAATGGAACGACGAACAGAAAGCTATTAAGATCGATGATATCGTCATCATTGTTGATGACCATAATCTAATACCAATAGGTAGAATGACAGCTGTATATTCAGGTAGGGATGAACGAATACGTGTCGCTGACATCAGAACAATTCATAGTACCTTTAGACGACCTATTTCAACGTTGTGTGTCCTCCATTTCAATGAAAATGAAGCTATTTAAAGAAAGCTTTATTTTTGGAGGGGACAATGTTGATTTAATTATTTATTTCATTTATAATGTTAAGTATTTTTGTCTATACCCTGTATTGTGCTTGTACTTGTCAGGAAGAAGGAATTATTGACATTGATATTTTTTAATAACATTTTTCATTTGCACCCAGTATTTTAACCTTCTTTTCAACCAGCGCATTTTATAGAGTCTTTCACAGACAGTGGGCTCTTGAGACGGCAGACCGCCACTACGTATATCCTTCAAATACAGATTTTTATTTTAAATCGCATCAAAACTCAGTCATTCTCAAATTCGTTGAATTTTCTTTAACAGTCCGAAACGTACTATTTTGAATTCAGAGCACTCCTTTAGCAATTTGACCGGAAAGGATATAAATCCTTCTTGATCTTTAGCAAACGTATTCCGGATATACTGACAAAAGACAGTGGACACCATATAATAATGCCCATATCCTGAATTGTTCCTCGAAGGAAAATGTGTATTCACCGGCATCCTTCATGAATTTTTATCAGACATTGTATTCTGCCGATCTAGGGCGGCGCGTTGAAACGTTTTCGAATGAGGTATATTCTTTTGTTTACGGATGACGTACCAGGTTTAAGCTGCATGAAACAGCAAAACTGAAAATTGGGTCGTTAATCGTTGATTCAATTTGAATAATTGTACTTGAATATACATATTTTATACGGTAATGAGATTTTCGACAATCACTATCAATATTACCATATAAAAAATGAGATGAAAATTGAATAATTATGAATTACGTATAAATAATACATTTATGACGTGTGAGTTAAGTATGAATTATGCAGGAATTATGTACGAATTAGGTACGAATTATGTACAATTTAAGTACGAATTATGTATGAATTATGTACAAATTATGTACCAATGATGTAAGAATTATTTAACAATTATATACGAATTATGTAAGAATTATGTAGGAATTATGTAGGAATTATGTAGGAATTATGTAGGAATTATGTAGGAATTATGTAGGAATTATGTAGGAATTGTGTACGAATTATGTACGAATTATGTACGAATTATTTACGAATTATTTACGAATTATTTACGAATTATTTAAGAATTATTTACGAATTATTTACGAATTATTTACGAATTATTTACGAATTATTTACGAATTATTTACGAATTATTTACGAATTATTTACGAATTATTTAAGAATTATTTACGAATTATTTACGAATTATTTACGAATTATTTACGAATTATTTACGAAATATTTACGAATTATTTACGAATTATTTACGAAATATTTACGAATTATTTACGAGTTATATACGAATTATATATGAATTATGTACGATTTATGTACGATTTTATGTACGAATTATGTATGAATTGTGACGATTATTTATTTTAAAATAGTTTATTTACTTAAAAACAGTTTATTCATAATTTATTTACACCAAGTACTAATTAATTTACTTAAGCACTATTTCACAGTTATAATTTATTTAAGAATTAATCTCCTTTATTTCACAACATTAAAAAAGTTGAGATGAAACTTATCCTCTAATTAGTAACCATCGACAAATTTTCTGTTGTCCCCCGTAAACATACCTTCATATAAATCTATAAACAGGAGTAAATGAAATATGAATATTTTATCAAGATACGTGTGGACTGAAAACAAAAACCACAGAAATGTTTAATTGTATCACACAAAGTGACTTCAAAATATTTGTTTTTACCGAAACCTGGTTGGACTTTTCGGTCAATAATTCGGAACTGTTTATTACAGATTTTACTAGGTCTTTCGGGTTCTTCAAAAATACATTGAGAACTATCAGAGGACTAGTAGACCAATGGACAGTTTAATAATTGTATGCGATGAATAATTTGGAATTGAACTGTTCCACTGGTTCTCGGACTGTTTGCATTGAGTTTTAAAGAAACCCGAACAAACCTAATGTTTTACTGTTAGTGATAAATCTCGAGGCGGTGGGGTCTTGATCGCGTTTCATGAAGAGCATATTTCTACTCGTATTGATTTGCAGCAATACTCTCTTGGCCGCTATTTAGATTCATTGACGTCTTGTTAATAAAAGTTAGATTAAATCTTAGTCATATTTATATTTGTAATCTATATATTCCACACAAGAACACCTTTTGAGGAATACGATTGCCTTTTTGAGTCGCTAGAGTCTGGATTTTTTTGTATGGAAATAAAATTTTGTTTTTAGATAATTTCAATATATCGGAATATGCTTTGTTTCTTATCAACTCTCAGTCGAATGCAAGATTAGATGAATTAAACAATTGTGCAGATGTTTTTGATTTAAAACAGAATAACTTTGTTTTTAATGAAAATAATAGGCTACTAGACCCAGTGTACTTTAGTAATTCCTGTTTTGTTGAAAAATCCGTAGATCCGTTGATAAAAGAAGATTGTCATCATCCAGCTTTGGACATTACATTAAAATCAGTAGAAAAACTGAATAATAAAAATAATTTAGAGTCACTTTTCATAAATTGATATAACTTTTGTAAGGCGAATTTTCCGATGTTGTATGACATGATTTCCAAAATTGACAGGACTTTTCTTGAAAGCTTTTATGAAGTTAATGATGCATTTACATACTTTTATGGGAAATTATACAATGTGATAGATAAATGTGTCTCTAGGTATACAGTCCGCAGTAAGAAAAATTATCCTCCCTGGTATAATGGCACCATTATACATTTAATTCGCAAACTCTGATGACCATATAAGAGAGAGAATGATAGTCATGCTTTTGAGAAGTTTAGACGCATAAGAAGTCAAGTTAAAGTTGATGTCGATGGAGCCTATAAACAATATCTTGAAAAAGCTGAATCAGAAATATTCCAATAAATTCTGGGCTTACATCAATAATAAAAAATGGTAATACTATGATCTATGAAGGTAACTTTCTTCTTAATCCATCATATTTATTAAATCGCTTTGCTATCTTTTTTTAGTAAATCTTATGTGCAGTCATTAGCCACAAATGTCCCGATAAACGAAAGCCACATTTATCACTTAAACATTACTAGCTTTTTAGAAAATCATGTATTAGATACTTCAAAATCAGTAAAGCCTAAGCGGACTACTGGGCCTGACCATATTTCTGCTATCCTTTTAAAAGACTGTGTTGTTGTAGCACTGGCTCATCCTTTAACTGCACTTATAAATACCTGCATCCGGACTAAAACTTTACCGTCACTCGTCAGTGTGCAAAGAGTCTAAGGTTTGTTCCATATGTAAAAAAGGAAATAAAACTGAGGTGGAAAACTATCGCCCGCTCTCTATCATCTGTAACTTTAGTAAAGTGTTTGAAATGTTGCCGGAACGTACAGATCAGCTTGACCACGGTATTTTGGTAAAAAACTAGCCACTTTTCGACTTTCAAACAATCTTATTCGGCTTCTTATATCATATTTCACCAACAATTAAATGGAATTAAGTCCGTCCAGTATTCTGCCACCTCCGGTGTTTCTCAGGGATCAAATTTAGGCCCGTTGCTGTTTAACATTTTCGTGAATAACATCGTGGATGTAATTGTTGATTCTTTAATTTACGCCGACAACTTTAAATTTTACATAACAATTAAGAATGTCGCGGATTGTGAAAGGCTGTCTGAAAATCTTTTGAGAGTTATCGAATGGTGTCGGGAAAATACCCTTAATTTGAATCCCCCGAAGTGTAATATCATGTCTTATTCACTAAGTTCTGATCCAATTGCTTACAATTACCGTATAGGCAACACTCTATTATGCAGACCGAATAACTTTGTGGATTTAGGCGTTACTTTTGATTTTTCACTATCCTTCAATGACCACATTGACGGTATATTAACTGCAGCAAGCCGCATGTACGGATTCATAATTTGGAACTGTCGGGATTTTAAGAATGCAAGTACGTTAAAGTATCTATATTATGCGTTTATCCACTCAAACCTTGAATATGCTTCGGTTATATGGAGTCCCAGTTACCAGGTACACGTTACCAGGTTAGAGGCTCTTCAAAGACGGTTTCTCAAATATTTAAGTTTCCGAGAAGACGAAGTGTATCCTCAAATAACGAACTGTTAGTAAGATATAGTTTTTCGAGTCTTAAAGCAAGGCGCAAGTATTTTTCAGTGGTTACACTGCACAAAGTGTTAACTAAAAAAATAAATTGTAAACACCTACTGCATTTGTTAAATTTTAGGATTCGCCGAAAAATTCTAAGTGCAATGATTCTCTTTACGCACTCCTCGCACCAACATTTTAAGCAAATCTATATTATATGTCATGTGTAGTAATTGCAATAGCATTAACTCTGAGTTGCATATATATTTAACATTAGAATTTTGGACATAAAACATTTGCTTTTGTGATTATTTTATCGTTTTAAATAGTCTGTTTTTTTTCTTTCTTAAATCTAAATCTTTTGTTTTGTAATTTTTAACTTTGTATTTGTCTGAGATATTTGTTTTGTCATATTTTGCCTGTTCTTTAATTGGGAATTTCCGGTAGAATAGTTAATAAAAATAAATAAATAAAATAAATATATGAACGGCAAAATAATTCATTTTTATACAAAAATGAAGCAGAATCTCGATGTGTTTGTAAAATCCTTCTTCCACTACTCGGGCTGCGTACATAGAAGCATTCTAGATACTTCTTTATGTTTTCGAGGCGAGCGGGCAGCGAAAGTGGAAACACAGGCGTAACGGCAACGGTATATAAAGAAGAGGGGGGTCGGTCCCAGATTCGGTTGCACGACAGTACTAATTATGTATGAATTGTTTACGAATTATATACGTGTTTTATAAGAATTATGTATAATTTAGATACGAATTAGGTATGTATTACCTGCGTATGACATATGGCCAAAAGTACATTACTGAGCAATATATTTAAAATTTAAATTAGTTATTTTTTTTATGATTCATATTTTCAATCATATAAAAATTTAAATTTAATTAATTCCATGCCTCAATGCGATTCAAAATAAAACTTTATTTAATAAAATATATTTGTATAACTATAAATTTTATAATTTGCTATTTTTCGTGAAGAATCCAATGATTTTAGCTGGTTGGTTCCCTCATATTTCATTTCTAAAATAATAGAATATAATAAATAGAAATATTCAAATATTGTAATCAAACAAATATAACCTTGTCTAAGAATTGTCATATTCTTCCTTGTCTCTTCTTTTAATTTCTAATTTGTCATTAATTCTTAAAACAGTAATTTCTCTTAAATCAATTAAAAGAAGAAAACAGGATACCAACTAAAACAATTAATTTATTCCTAAAACTTCGCGGCAAATATTAGCAAAAAAAGTGGTTCTTGCCTTTCTTCTGCATAAAGCACATTTTCTGAGAAACAAGCGTGCCCGCGTTTTGCGGATTTTCTTCGAAAAACCTCATATTTAGTGAACTAAAAGATTTTGTGTTAATACTAAACAATAATCTCAACATTGTGGATAAAAGTTACGAATATTTAGAGTTTTTTCCTTTTTTTATATATTAACTTACTTCAATTGAAGCCCCTTTGTGGCCACCCATCTTCCAAGGAATAACCCCTTATTAAACTTTTTATCGTTCTAATTTTGGCAATATATTTTTAGGCCTCTTATAGTCTTATGCAGACTTTCACTTTCACTCTTATGCCGATTTTCAATCTCATTTCCATTCAGATTTCAATCTGAAGTTTCATTTTTGATTTTATTATATTTAGTCTGGAACCCGGAAGTTCCTAGACACCGAGTTACTTAAAGACACCAAACAAAGCTAGTGGAGGGATCGAACCAGTCAATCTCTTTGAGTTTAAAAGAACTGGAGACTCATCTAATGGTTAACAGCCAGAAGACCTGGAAAAGCTAAGAATAATATTTAAATACTAACCTTTGTATTTATACCTTAACATTTTTTATTCATTTGTCTTTTCACCCGATTGGTGACGTTTATATACTATTTGATTTGATTTTATAAAATTTATTGTACCAATTAATCTAATTTTATT
Organism: Psylliodes chrysocephalus; assembly: GCA_927349885.1. Taxonomy (NCBI): domain Eukaryota; kingdom Metazoa; phylum Arthropoda; class Insecta; order Coleoptera; family Chrysomelidae; genus Psylliodes; species Psylliodes chrysocephalus. Next base: position 92,872,099 of record OV651815.1, read on the forward strand.
ATTATTAATTATTAACTATTTATTTCTAGAAATAAACTACATCTTGCCGTAGGTTGTTACAGCAATTACTAAACTTAATTCATTGCTTTACATAGATACCAAAGAGAAGCTCTTCAAGCCTTTAAATCTTCAGATTATCTTCGATTTGTGATCGCTTTTCAAACTACCTAAAATCATTTATATTTATATAAAATAATTATTAATTTATATAAATACTCACCTGTTTATAATCCAGTTGTGCTTATTTATTTGAAACCATAAAATATCTCTCATCACTTAATAGAAAATATACCGCACTGTTTTTGTTTTCTTAAAAGAACCCGAATCTGTTTTAAAAGCAAACAAAAACTGTTTTTAATCCAGTACAATGTACGCATTATGTATGAATTATATTTATGGCCTATTTTAGAAACATTTTTCATGGATTATTCTTTATTTTAATTAAAGTATTAAATGAAGTTATTAGATTGTGTAATGTATCTCCATATCGTTATACGATACCTACCTTAAAATTGATTCAAAAACTCTTTGTGTACATAATTAAATAGGCTATCAGTGCTTTGATGTGGTTGTAAAGAAACGAATACGTGGTTTTGCATTATTTAATCCAAAATGAATTCGAAGGAACGTAAATTTCGAAATATCTAAGCTGAGTAGTGTGCTACGGCAAACTCCTAAATTAATGAAGTGTTTACTCAGCTAATTGATTCAGTGTAATATATTCAAACATCGCCAAAGTAGTTTACAGATTTCGCCAGACTAGGAACAATCAAAGACAAGCATTGACGATGCAAGCCAAGCTATACGCCCTAACGCCGTATATCAGGTCTTAAACCCCCTCCTCCACAAATTATTTCAGGGAATTTTACTGCAATCGTAAAAAATCAGAAAAACCAGATAAGCTTTGAAATCAAAAAAAAATTTGAAAGTGTAAAAAATTAAAATTAAGGAATATTTCGAATTAAATCTTAAATTAAAAATTGCAAAGGTTTTGCTACTTTAATAATCAAATATGTTATTGTAAAAATCTAGTAGGACAAGGTTACGATGGTGATGACGTTATATCTGGTTATTTTAATGAAGTGCATAGAAATTAAAAAATATTTTTAAATGCTCTGTATGTAGGGGAAACAGTTGTTACTTATCGAGTAACTAACAGACAAAAAAAATAGAGCAAATGTGTTAACTGTTAGGCGTCATTTCAGTTAAGCCCATATAACGTTGTAAAACCCCTGTACCAAGGGATTTTACAACTTTCCAGTTCAAGCTCAGATAATGATGTAAATTTAAATTTATTGGTCGGTGAGATTCGGCTAGAATTTAACTAACAAGTTAGTTTAGTTAAAAAGATTAAAAATAAATAAAATTAATCCTTGTGAACGCCACGTTTTTAGCTGATTAATAAACACGAATTGTGCCAAGACCTTATCAGTGGAAAGTATGAAAAACAAAAACAAAACCTAATAAAATTAGAAATATATAATGGCTCTAAAATGACTCAAGAGTGAACAGTTGTAGTACTTTAACATAAAAAAAAACGAATGGAAATTTAATAACAACTGATAATTAGCTATTTTTAAAATGTTCTCGGTAAAAATGGTAGATGTCGAATGATACTTATATTTTGTTGTTTTCGTGATAGCCGATTGAGTCTGGAGTACTCCGATGAGGATGAAGACTGACACTTCCTTTAGTTTTGTTCTACAATTTTTCAAGAGGGACTAGGGACGTCTCTTCTATATGAAAGACACTCGTTATGCTAGTAAGCTTCATCTACTCTAAGCCTCTGTCTACTTTAAGCTCCCCTGGTCTCATTTGGTCTACGAAATTGATTACACAAAATATTTTACAGCACGTGTCTATACCTTCAAATATTCAACGGGAAAAGAACTTCCTCCGAATCTCAAATTCTAATATTGGCGAGTAATCGGCACACTTCGATATTATTTCTCGTACAGCTCAGGACATTTTCTTGATACTTCAATATTTATTTATTTATTTATATAATCATACATCAATACATCAATATCTCCACTTAGTCATTAACCGTGGACAGCATACGATGTAATGGAGATTGACATAGTAAATTTGTTCTGGGAGTCGGAAGAATGAATGTGCAGCTATGCCTAGAATTGATTCTAGGCACAAAAATGTTGAAATAAGTTCTGCATTCCAAACATTGCTAAAAGCTGATCTTGTGGATATCCCCTCTCGGGGTAGGTTCCATGAAAATAATAATGAAGACTTTTAATAAAACGTCGCTGAACCTTTTCTAAAGTTAAGACGTATGCATTATAATTAGGGGACCATATTACTGAGGCATATTCAAGCTTGGACCTAATAACGGTATTGAATAACAATATACAGTGTGTCTACTTAAGTTGGAACCATATGGAAAACATTTTTATTATTGATTTTAGGAAAAAAAAGTTTTTCTTGATAAAAAGTCCTGCATGACCCAAAACTTAAAATACAGTCATCAATAAAAATATGAATTTTGCTCAAGAGTAAAGTACGTTTATTTTTTTTACAAAATCGAAAATTTTCATTAAGAAATTTGCTAAATTCTTCACAAACATCAACAAAAGGAAAGCGTATCATGTTTATAGTAGCTAACGTAATTTATAACGTTTTCAGATATTTACAATCAATGTGTAGAGTGTAGAGTTTATAAAAAATAAGAAAATCTGTTTTTTCAGATAGATCGGTGTAATTGCATATTTGAATGTAATATTCAATTCTAATCAACTTTTCTTAATGAAAATTTTCGATTTTGTCAAAAATAAACGTACTTTACTCTTGAGCAAAATTCATATTTTTTGACAAACCTCGTATACGGCTTGAAAAATTTGATATGTGATGACTGTATTTTAGGTTTTGGGTCATGCAGGACTTTTTATCATGAATAACTTTTTTCCTAAAATCAATAATAAAAATGTTTTCCATATGGTTCCAACTTAAGTAGACATACTGTATATATATCATTGATAAAGTTATGCATTTGATGGTAGCTAGTAAGACCCCTCCACCTTTGCTAGTGTTCAAGAAATTATGGTCTCGATCATTGGGTCGGTCTCACAAGTATTGTCGGATGTGTATCATTTTAAAATATGATAAAGGAATATCTATTGAATATAACGTTACAGTATCTCAAAAACAATGAGGAACAAATAATATTATTAGAAAATAGCACGAATGGTTGAAACTTTTAGTAAGTCCAATTCTCTCGTGCTCCAAATAAGTAGCATTAAAGTTGTAATATTCGAATATATTGCTATTAGATATACCGCTGCCGACTAATTTTCTTGTTCATTATTAGATTAGATTTTTGGGAAAACTTTTTAGTATAATCGTAAAACGTAAATAAATGCCGGTAGTTGCAAAAGGAACCAGCAACCATCTATTATGCATTAAAACGGATATTTTAATTTACCACTACTAATTTTATAATTGAAATGAATGTATTTAAATTGACTTGTTTCGTGGTCATTTTACGCTTATTTAAAAGTGCTATAAAAATAAAATTTTGCATATTTGTGGCACATAAATAAATATTACTAGGATTCATGCTAAAATTTCCTGATAGTGTTGAACAGAAACAATTTTTTTGTCTGAGGTAATTAATTTTTCTTATCGATAAATTTATAAAAGTTTTGTCTTGGCAAACAATCGAGAATCAAGAAAGTGAGCGATGTTTTCCCTTGATTCGAGATTTTTTGCCAAAAGACAATAATAGAATACAATTTGAAATGTATTTATCTCATAAAAAATGACCACGAATGTATTTTAGGAAGATTAATGCACAACTATATTAAACAGACGGAGGAGATGTGTTTTAATTCGAAAGTAATTTAATTTAACAATTAAATATTTTAAACTAATAAAAACCATAAAATATTTAATTAAATTATGTAGAGTTTGACTGACCATTAGAAACATATATATTGTGAATATTAAAATTTTAAAAGCTGTATTATTATACGAGTATATCTGAGTCGCTCAGAAGCATATTGGCTAAGTGCAAAATTAAAGTTTTGAGATAAAGGCAAATAAAAAATTTAGCATAAATTAAAGCCAGTTTTAAAGTTCCATTTTATTTATAAGTAAACATATGGTCAGAAACGTATACATTTTATAAGTCTAAAGATAAGAAAAATCTATCAAATCAATTTTTACTTTTGGGCCACTCTGCCAAATTCAAAACTTTAACAAAAAAACATAAACTGTCCACTTTGGTCTCCTATGCATCTGTGTCTGCACCAATATCATCATCTTCTGCTTGTTTGTATGTCTTTAAACTGGTGTAGAAATCGTGACACACTGGCGGAATATATATGAAAGGGGACTTTGAAGATCTTTGTATTTTAATTTTTCTATCGGTCTTCCAGTAGGATAAAGGATGTCCAAATACAAGGCTTATGTTTTTATTAGAGAAACTTCTGTTCTTTATTTAGAAACACTATAAAAAAGTACATCCTCGTTGTTAGAGTATTTAAAATAAATTTTGAACAGTTCTTCAGCTTTAAACATTAACCACTGTATTTTCAGCCATTCTACTTTTATGTCTTGTTCCCCTTTTTTCCTGTTTGTGAGTAGCGCCTAGCCTAGAAGTACTTTTAAAGTCTTCCGATTTTATTTTTACTACCTGAAATTTTTTAGTTTTTTTGGCGATACAAATAACTTTAACTCAGTCATCTGGCAAAAAAATATCATGGTTAAATCGTTTTTGTTTTTCGATTATCCCAAAGTTTCTATCGCAGGGCAAGTAGGAATGACCGGAAACAAGAAACTTGTGGTGTATGATTGTAGTGTATGATTGTAGTAGTAAAATCATTGGAGACCGTCATGTATGTACAAATAGATGCGGATTTTATATTTTGATTCTGATCTTCGCATTGATCGCTATATCAGATCAAAACTGGTGTTTTTACAAAGGTTCTCACATAGTACATAATGCGAGAGCCAATCTCTTGCGGACCCCGTAAGGCCATATCCTCATGCCTTACATACATGTGTGCTTGACCTGTGGTGAGATTCTGTATGCCTAAACAATACGTCCACAGCTGTCTTCTATAATATGCCACTCATATAGAAATACTGGAAGTTGCTAAAGTTTTCATCAAATCAAACGCGATGGTCGTTGTGGTGTCCTTATCTTTGGTTTGCATCTTTCTGCAAGCCATTTCAAGCCGCCTTTGCCATCCGTAGGTGTAACTCTTTTTCTCTTTCCGCTGTGCTTTTTTCCACACCATTAGAGTTTTTTATTTTCTTGTTATAAGAGTCACATCTTTTGCAAGTATCGGTCACATGGTACCAAAAATGAAGAATAAAACCTTCATTAAATATTTTTGAAAAGACAAATTTGGATACCTTTACTTCTGGCTCCTCGCTTTATACATACAATTCAAATAGTTTAGTAATATTTAAATCAGGTGAGAGATACTCTCGATTCGGATTTTTCTGGCGGCTATAGTGGGATGTATATTTGGCAAACCTATTTATAAAGCCTTTTACGTTTTGAATATTCTTTTCCGAAGTCTCTTAGAAGGGTGCTTTCCCCTCTTATCTAGCAGCAGAGTGGTAAGTTCGCCACCCTTTGTCTTGTTTATCAAGGCTCTAATAAGTCTTCCATCCGAAACTCTTAAACAGTTCTTAAAAAATGATTTGCAAACAGTTACCATGTCACCTTATTCTTTTGGTAATGTATATATTCGTGTCTTAGAAAGTTTATTCTTGCGCGCTTATGTAAGCAGTTTGTAAATTAAAATTGGATGAGTTGTAAAAATTTCGGAAGATATTTTTTCTTTCTTCAATAGTTAACAGCGAATGGCACTTTCGACGACAGCTACAAATACCATCAAAAAATTTCTTCTCAGGAATAAAATTACCACGAGAGTTTAGATAGCATTTTCCCGAATTCCTTTTTATCTTAGAGTTATGCCTCGCCCAACCTTGCTTATTTTGTTTTCGCTTTTTACCCTTACTTGACGTAAGTTCTAAACTAGCAACTTCATTTTCTTCCAAGCTTTGCTGCTGATGATGGATAGAAGTCAGATCCAGAATCAATCTCAAAATCACTTGGCTCATAAACACTGGATGTATCAGACAATGACATTTCTAACCTGAAACAAAGAAATCTTGATTATTTATATCAATATTCTTAAAAATTAAGAACATTTTACAAGTCTGGCAACACTGCTTTATAAAGCAGCGAGGCTTTCTCATACTATTGCTAAATAGATTTTAGGTTATAATCTTAGAAATAAATACTTTCAATTCACATCCAAAATCAAGTAATCTAAACCACTATTTGTGTAAAATACAAGTAGCTACTTACCTTTACATAAATATGCACAAATCCAGAAAAAATCAAAAAATGAATAAACATGAGATGTAAGTAACACATTCATAGTTACCGGCAAATACAAAATCTAAAACAACAGACTGGCCCAACTCTCACTTGGGCCACATTTCCGTATCAAAAAGTATGGCAATCCCGATGCGACCCAACTATTCAATTTGCGCCATCTACTGGGTAATAAAGAAAGGTTGTTTGGGCCACTATGAAATAAAATATAGGCAAAATGCTACCTATTGTTGGGCCTAACTCTATTATGCAAAATTTTCAGTTGGGTCACTCTTCTTCTGAGCGACTTATCTTATGATCAGATTTTTGTTAATATTATAAATGTTTTTTTCCAAAAGGTTTAGGTTTAGGTATTAAACTAGCAATCTCATCTAACTATAAATGAGGGTCTAATGACTTAGCATTTTTATAAGCTGCTCTTCTTTTACGCTTAATTTAGACATATTTAATACAGAGCTGTCGAGTTTCGCTTTCTCTTTTTTGAGAATACATTGAAGCTTCTTTTGCATCGCTTTTGCATTGCTTTTGCATTGCTTTTGCATTGCTTTTGCATTGCTTTTGTATTGCTTTTGCATTGCTTTTGTATTGCTTTTGCATTGCTTTTGCATTGCTTTTGCATTGCTTTTGCATTGCTTTTGCATTGCTTTTGCATTGCTTTTGCATTGCTTTTGCATTGCTTTTGCATTGCTTTTGCATTGCTTTTGCATTGCTTTTGCATTGCTTTTGCATTGCTTTTGCATTGCTTTTGCATTGCTTTTGCATTGCTTTTGCATTGCTTTTGCATTGCTTTTGCATTGCTTTTGCATTGCTTTTGCATTGCTTTTGCATTGCTTTTGCATTGCTTTTGCATTGCTTTTGCATTGCTTTTGCATTGCTTTTGCATTGCTTTTGCATTGCTTTTGCATTGCTTTTGCATTGCTTTTGCATTGCTTTTGCATTGCTTTTGCATTGCTTTTGCATTGCTTTTGCATTGCTTTTGCATTGCTTTTGCATTGCTTTTGCATTGCTTTTGCATTGCTTTTGCATTGCTTTTGCATTGCTTTTGCATCGCCATTTCATCGCTTTTTCATCGCTTTTGTATCTGGAAGTTCATAATGAAACATCACACTAAGATTTTATTCTCAAATTTGGATTTACCCTTGAATTTTACATTATCTGGTTTATTTTCTATATCGTCGGCATAGAAACCTTTGTTTTCTTTTATCTAGGAATGGATTAAAGTGAGATATTTTCCATTATCCATTACAATTAGTGTATTAACAAAATGGATGCGACAACACATGACAATACCCAAGAATTTTTTTTAAAACTGGATCAATATATATATAGTTTTGGGGCTTTCGTTTTTTCGAAACAATATTTTAAACAATTATTACGAAACATTGGTTTTCAAAAGAACGCAATATTGAGCTAATTTTCGTTGTCAAACTTCAAATGTGTCTTTAATGGCTTCAAGTAGTCTTTGTTTTCTCATGTGCTGAATATTTTTGGTTTACCACTTTTGGGCACATTAACATAGTTCATATCCTCTTCACATTTCATTCATTATGGTCTGAATTGTGAATATTGGCGCCAATTAACTTATAAACTAACGGACGATTTTTTCTTATATTGACAATATAATTTTTAATAGAATTCGTTATTAAAAAATATATTTGTTAGTTTTAATAAAATGAATGGATTTGTAAAACAAGCAAAAAAAATATAATCAGTATATATTTTGATTGCTTTGGCCAAAATAGTAAATATGATAAATAAAAATCAATAATAAAATATAGACAGGTATTTAGAGAAAAAATATGAGAAGTTGCCTAAGCCCAATAAGTTGTCATTGGAGAATAGGTTACATAATGTCAAAATAAAAAAAATTACCCTTAAATATTAACGTGTAATTAAAAAAATGTATTACCCAAACAAAAATAAATGGTATATTAGCGATTGTAATTTTTATTTACATTTTTAGTTCGAAAGAAAACACATAATTAATGATTAAAAGTGGTTTCATATCAATAAGTCACAAAATTGCATTCTAGCCATATACCATAATCAAAAGCAGAAATCTAGTAAAATTATTTTTTAAAACCTTTCTACTTTCTCATATCTACTATTTCCAGTAATACTGGTATTACTCTTTATAGAAAAGTATAATTATTATCGTCCAAAATTTGTATTATTGTGGGAAAGGACATTAAAAAAATATTATTTGGAGGTTATGTTTACTGAAGAGTATCTATTAATTAAAAATTATAACATTTTACATAATTAAACATATTCCAAAGATTTTTGTTACCTACTATGCCTAAACAATCTCCCACACGGAGAATAATCTCATAATTGTAATAAAATAAAATAAAGTTACTTACATGTTATTGAAAACATACGTACCTATCAAAATTTTAAGTTCTAATTAATTATAATATGATTAGTAATCTTGCAAAATTATTAAACGGGTTAATGAATAAAATACAATGTTTGTTCGTAAATTTGTTTTACATAAAAAAGTTAGGTTAAGCTCTCAAATTACGATTTACAAATTAATTAAAATCATACATTTTTGTTCACCAAGTAAATTCATGAATGTAAGAAAGATTTATTACAAGTTTAATAGTAATTTTAGTACTAAAAATTGCTTATTTTTAAATAATTTAGCTCTTTCAAAAGTGCCCACCAGAATGTGCTTAAATCTATACAGGATGTCCCAAAATTGCTGAGACACAGAGTTACCACGTGTAGTAGAGGTCAAAATATAAGTCGATTGGAATAAAATTTATTCAAAAAACGCTGTTTAAAAATGAGTGAAACAAATTTATTGAAATTTGACAAAAATACATTTTAGAGGATTACTCCCCTTTCGGTAATTAAATACACCCAAAAGAAATTGTAGAAGAGTTAAAAGCACCCTCACACTCCGACATTATTTTTAGAACTTTCTTAGGTGTGCTAATACGGTTTTTATACAATTTCTATAATTTCTTTTGGGTTTCTTTAATTACCGAAAGGAGAGTAATCCTCTAAAATGTACTTTTGTCAAATTTCATTTAATTTGTTTCACTCATTTCTAAACAGCGTACAAAAATGTGTTTTTTTATGTAAACTTTGAACTCTTCTCACGAGCAAACTGTACATTTTAGTATATAAACAAATTTAGTCCAATTGATTTATTTTGACCTCTACTACACTTGGTAGCTCTATGTCTCAGCAATTTTGGGACACCCTGTATATTTCGTTCAGGTTCCGTCACGATATTAATAATGTATGTATATTATCCATTGTACAATACAAATTTGTGCATGATTTTAATAAATTATTTCAAAAAAGAGCAAAAATAATTTACTTCTAAATTTATTTTTTCCCCATAGGAAGGGTCTCAGTAATAATATTTGGCGATAGTATACTGGTCTTTCCTTGGCATTTTTAAAATCCCACCCCATAGATAATCTGTTTATACCTGGAACTAAAGCTAATTAAAAGTCCATCTAAATAAAATTCCTAAAACTTTGGTACCATACATTATTGCATGTAAGCTATAACTTGAAACACCCAGTATATCTGTTTTGAAAGTAATTATGTGATTATTATGTCTAACCAAAACTATTCAGTCTCATGAGAATAATATTTAATATAATACTGCCAACAGTTTTGATTCTATAATTACAATAAAATTAGTTTTGAATAAATAATAAATCCCATTTCGAAACATTTTTTAATATAATTCAACTTCTCTATAATATTTTTATATCATATAAGTCATCTTCAGAATCCATCCGTCATGTTGATGATGCTGCCCTAATGATGTAACTCCGTCATACTACGTGCGCAATATATCCAGTCTCTACAAAATTAACTTAGAACGGTAGTCTTTTCTCAGTATTTTGAATTTGAATGTTGACATGAAGGTTCATTTAAATTCATGGATCGTTCCTCTGGGATCTCTTAAATTCTAAAAGATCTAGTCTCGGTTAAATTGGGGTCAAAGTTGTGTTGTTAATTCAAGCTAGGATAAACTGTTAGAGATCAGGCTGATGAATATTTTTAAAAGTCAAATTGTACAATACAATGGACGCGAAAAGCGCTAGAATTTTTTACTATTTTTAAGTAAAAAGACGAGTAATTTACTTAGTTATTGGCTTATAAAGGTACAAATGTAAATTAGGTTGAAAATAGGTTCATTTTCCGCTATACAAACCATAACCTTTTGATAAATGAAGGCCATGATTGTCTTATGGTAGTAGTAAATTACAGCCGAAAATACACTTTTCGTCCTTGTTTCGTACGTTATTTTTTATTCTAATGTGCCCATGGATATTAAAAAACTTATAGAAAATTAAATCCAAAATATTATTTCCAATTTTTTTATGACTAAGATGGCTCTGTGATCGATAAGAATAAATAGGTAGGTATATTCCTAATAATAATTAATTGCTATTGTACCTATGTTAAATCGAATTAATTATAATTTATTTAGTTTCCTCTTATTCAATTAAAAATTATTCTATTAAAATTTGATGTGCACGTGGATTATGTACTACTATTTTACAATAGCAAAAAAAATATCACTAGCAGTACTAAAAAGTAGGTAAACTTAAAATAAAACAGAATGTCTTTTACTTTACTTTTGCGACCTGGGCCGTAAAAGTAGTTTTTAGCAGTTCATTTTTGTAGTACATATATTTAAAAGTTTTCTTTTTCGATTATGTTTTGTGTTCGAAAAACGACGTTTTATGACACATAGAAATGTTTTATTATACATCATCTTATTTCTAAACTTTACTACGATATGTCACAAAAAGTAGCAAAAAATGATGCACAATCGAAGATTGTTTATTGTTCTTCGTTGTTATGGTTTAGCCTTATTTTCTAGCGTGTGAAGATAAAACATGATTGTGAAAATGCAGTTTTAATGCAACAGAAACATTGCAGTAGAAAACTTTACTAATAGGAAGGCAATCAAAAACAGCTAATGTTTGCTGAATGATATCTACTTTTAGTTTTAATATTTCTGATTTATTAATAATTGTATTTTTTTGTTTCAGGTACGTTTTTGAATGACATAATCAGGTAACAGTATATTTATATTTGTTCAATGTTCAAATAAGATGTTTTAAAAAATTACAAGTCCCACAACTTAATCTTTAATAGATTAATTGGCGAGCAGTAGTGTTAAAGCTGCTGGAACTGTTTATCTAACTGAATTATATCAAAAACCAAAATAACTTATTACGGGCGTAACAACCCCCTAGAAAATGATTAATAATAACAACCATAACATATTAGTATATTAGGTTATTACGTTAACCTCTGTAATTACCAGCATATTAGATTAAAAAAGAGAAAAATGTTTGCAATATTTGTTGACTTCAAACGTACTTTTAATTCCGTCAACCACTCCTTGCTCTGGCTCAAGCTGTTTAATTTGGGTATTAGTTCTAGAATTGTAACTGTGATACGCAAAATGTATGAGAGTGCAGAATTCCGTAATAAATGTTCTGATAGATTTTCTAAATCCTTTGAGCTTACATCTAAAGTTTTACAAGATATTGATAACTTCTTTGGAACTAGAGGCGCTAGAGGTGTTAATATTGACAATAAAAATGATGTTACTCTCTTGTTATACGCTGAAAACCTTGTTTTACTCGCAGATTCAGGGGTGTATTATTTACAATTATTGGAAGAATACACCTTATTAAACCATTTAACAATTAACGTTGACAAAACAAAAATCATGCAATTTTCTAAAGGTGTGTTTAGTTTAGATTCTCATTGACATTAAAACTGTATCATTAAGCAACAATTATATTTACTTAGGTGTTACCCTAACATCCTCTTTTTTATTTTGTGAGATGGCAAATGTAACTACTAACAAATCTAAGCAAGCAAGTGGTGCAATGATACTAATAATGGCAGAAGCCAAAGTAGATACTTGGTACCCAAGAATTAAATTGAGTCCTTAGTTATAAGCACAATGACAAACTGCATTCCTGTTTAAGATATAGTGACATACTTGAGCGTGTACAAACCAACTTTTTAAAAAGAATTGTGTCTGTACCAATCAATACACCGGATTATGTAATAAGACTTGAAACGGGTTGAGTCAAACTTCTTTATAATATTTTTAACTGGTTACTCAAAAATTTATTTATGCATGACAGCAGACTTCCAAAAATCTGTTTCTTCCAACAGAAGCGCATGTTAAACTGTCTTTCATATATAACTCTAAAACGAAATAAAAAAAAAACATTATTGTCCCAATTTTATGACAAACTACATAACAAAGATTTAGCAAATGTGCAAAGATCATCTTTCCTTAATTTTTACAATGTATTTACAATCAACCACGCACCAGCCTAAAAAATATCTTGTCCTAAAACTTCCTATTCAGATTACTCGCACTATAGCCCAGTTGAGACTGAGTAATAAATATAATCTAAAGTTCACTTTAAATGGGTTGTCATACACAATAAATACTAAAGAAATTTGTACAGCTTGCTATAAAAATGAAAATGAGTCAATTCACCACATTTTGTTTGATTGTACCATTTATAATGTCATAACATCTAAAAATTGTAATTATCTAGCTGATTTAAACTCCCTTATTTGCTCTCTTAATAATACGACGATCAAATCAGCTAAAACAATTGCAACTTTTATATGGAACGTTCTAAAACTTAGATTTTATAGGATAGCTTTAGCTTTATATAAACCAAATAAAGTATTTTTGATTTGCTTTCCTTCCTCTTACTTTTTTTTGTATTAATAATTAGGTATGTGATTAATTTGTATTGCATGAACAGGTATATTCTTGTATGTCAAAACCTTGCTGAAGAACAATCTGTTTTTAAAAGCAATAAATATATTATTATTATATTATTAAAGTATTTTGTTTTAGTCCTTTTAGTTCTTTGAGGATGGTTTTTAAGAGGATAGTTAATATCTTTTAGATATTTTTTTTTGTTAACATGTTTCTATTTATTAGCTTTGTCTAAATTTCAGTAATTATTTTCCGCCTTTTCCAAAATGTTATTTTCATGTTGATCGCCTTTGAACGTTTAATTTTTGCTTATATTTCATCTTAATACATGTTAATTTAATTTTTACAGTTTGATCCTTGTCAATCTTTTCTTCAATCGTCCTTCTGTTAGTTTGTGACTTTGCTCTAAAGAATTTTTAATTTGCATATTAAATTCAGCAGCCTCTTACGCATAACTGGTAGTTTTTGCCATTAGTTATTTATTATTTGATGAGCAAATACAGAGTCAGCTAGTCAGGTCAGTTGTTTTGACATACTTCGACTAATTATTTTAAAGTTTTTATTAGTTTAAAATAATTATAACTTTCTCTAAACAAAACAAACAAAATTAAAATCTACTCAGAAACATTACCCAAATCGCCTAGTCTGTATAATTATTAATTTACTTCGTATCGTGTGTTATTTATTTATTCACAAAAAAGAAACCTGCAATTTTTTCTGCAGCACCAAGAAGGCATGCAATCAAAATAATTTCACCTTACAATCGATTATGCCAGTCCTTGAACCATCACCCACCCGTAATCGTAAGGTTAAAAAAAATAAAAAAACAAAATTACGTGCCCATCAAAAAAGCCCCCGAGCTGAACGGACCATGACCATACGTACACAACCAACAGTAACTGATCAACCTGTTCTGGGTGCGTTCCGCGTTTTTTGGCGGGAGGGAATTATGCAGCAGTGTTGCACCGCGCCAGCCTGTAAATTTGTATACAGTTCACAGATTACTGGGTCGATGCCGCATTGGTAAATGGACGTAAATATAAACAAAGTGTGGGAGAGAGAGCCCCAGCCATGAGACGATTAACTAACTCGACATAAGAGATCGTAGACCGCTTTGTGTAGAGATGAACGCGTGAAGGAACAAGAATATTTTAGATAGATAACAGTATTGATTTTTTGGTTGGACAACCCAGATATTAAATTTTCAGTATTTAACAGACTAATTTTTGCATGAAATAGTCAAAAAAAAAAACAACTGTTTGAGGCGTCAATTATTTATATTATTATATTATATTATAGAATAAAAATATTTTTAGTTACAGGCTGATTCACCAATGTTTGACAGTGTTTTTTTGCAAAATCTCACTAATTTTACTGTGACGTCAGAGAAGTGCATTCAAAAAACTACACGACAAAATATTATACAGCACACGTCTCTTATACAAGGTGTTCTATAGAGAGAACCACAACATAAAATTATTTTTTCAAAGATTTAATATTTATCAATTTATTTTTTGGGAAAGATAATATCACTTAAATATGTGTACCCCTAAACTATTTGTTAGAAAATAATCTATTTTAAGAAAACATACAAAAACATGTATTATAATATCCAAATCATCATCCTACAAAATTTCAACAGTTATTCACCATTTATTATAATATTTAACCAAAATTGTTATTAACATCTATAAAATAATTTTGTACGCTAATGTTTCGCGTCCACTTCGGATAGTTCCGCCACAAAACTGTCAATTTATGTGGATAGGAGAACAGACTGGCAAAGCTTCAGTCTGGACCTTGAAAATAAAATCAATCTTTCAGTTCTGTTAAGAACAATAGCACAGATAGATGAAGAAGTAGAACTACTTGTGTCCAACATACAACAAGCAGCAAGGGATAATACGCCACCTATTGTGCAGCGAACAACAGGAAATAACTATCCTAAAGAAATAAGGGACCTAATTTCTGCAAAAAGACAACTAAGGAGGAAATGGCATCAGACCAGAGCTCCATTAGATAAAACCAAACTTAACAACGCCAACCAGCAGTTAAAAAGAGATAAGACGAATCACAAATTAATCTATTTGTGAGTACCTTAGTGAGTTGAGAAACGATAAATCCACTGATTATTCTCTATGGAAAGCCACAAAGCGATTAAAAAGGTCCACTGTGCAGAATGCTGCAATCAGGAATACATATGGTAGCTGGACTAGAAATAATATACAAAAAATTAATAGATTCGCAGAGCACTTCCATCCAAATGAAGGAGAGGAATTACCGAACTGGGTTCCTCTAGAGAGAGATGACTCAATTATCAGACCTCTCCAAAGGAAATTGCAGAAGATATAAAAACGAATATTAATCCTAAGAAGGCTTTGATTTAATTATAGGAGAAATCTTAAAACAACTTCCGAAGAAAGGCATAATTAAACTTACATACCTGTTTAATGCCTCATTCAAACTAAGGCATGTCCCTAGATTGTGGAAAGTAGCTGAAGTCATTATGATCCCCAAACCAGGAAAACATCCGAACGAAGTTTTGTCATATAGGCCAATATCTCTATTGCCTATAATATCGAAACTATTTGAAAAAATACTAATAAAAAGACTGAAAGGAAGGAAAGAAAGGAAACTTATTCCTGATTACCAGTGGTGGCCTTATAGTCCGGGATCCGTAAATAGTGTCGACCTTCACCCATCTGTTTAATGGATAAAATTTTTTTTTTTATTAAATAAAATATGTATTTAAATATACCGCAAATAGGTTGCCTAGGAAAATACGGTCACGGCCATTTTTTACTTTCCTTTCTGTGTACAGATAAGGAAAGTATAGGAATCATGATAAAAGTTGCTTATGATGTCATTCTCTATTATTTTGTTCCTATACATGATTTCCCTAAAATGGACCTAATTAGAGATATTTGAGGAAAAGTGCAAATTTCGAATTTTAAAGATAACTCAAAAACGGATAAAGAGAAAGACACCAAATTTTAAACTTAAGCTTCAATCCATCCTAAGGTGAGCTAATTAAAGTTTAGGTATATTCAAAGCATCTGGAGAATACTTTACAGGGTGTCGTTTTTTTTTACTTTAAGAAAATAAATAGTCTGGACCGTATTTTCTTAGGCAACCCATTTGCGGTATATTTATAAACACATTTTAATTAATAAAAAGAAACTTTCATCCATTAAACATATGGATGAAGGTCGACCTTACTTCGGATCTTAGACTATTAGAGAAAACCATTCAACTATAGATTACTCGTAGTTTCATAGAATCTCAAATGCAATTGAAAAAGCATTAGAAAACAAAGAAGTCTGTTCAGTCATCTTCCTCGATGTTGCGCAGGCTTTTGATAAAGTATGGCATGATGGCTTAAAACATAAACTTAATGTAATACTGCCATCCTAGCGATAGGCAAATATCATGAAGAGGCTGCAAATAAACTACAAACATCAGTTAATCAAATAAATAATTGGACCAAAAGATGGCGTATTAAACTAAACGAAACCAAATCTGTTAATATTAATTTTACTAACAAAAATGATCAAAGAATACCAATTAACATAAATAATGCTCAGGTTCCTTATGCTAACTCGGAAAAATATCTAGGTATTACACTAGATGCAAGACTTCGCTGGAACGTCCATATTAAAAAGAAAAGATAAGAGTTAGATATAAAATTCAAGAAAATGTACTGGTTACTTTGTAGGCATTCCAGCCTATCTACTTATAACAAAATTATATTATATAAACAAGTTCTCTTTCCAATTTGGACCTATGACATTCAGCTCTGGGGTTGTGTCAGCTACAGTAATATTCTAATAATCCAGAGATTCCAGAACAAAGTATTAAGGAACATTGTCGATGCTCTTTGGTACATTAGAAACAGCGACCTTTATCGAGACCTTCAGATGGACACTGTTGACCAGATTCGCTAGAAGTCTTGAACAACGGCTCCACCAACATGTGAACGTTGAGGCGATCCAGCTTCTTGACAACACGAACCTGACAAGAAGACTCAAGAGAGTGAAACCTTTTGAGTTAGCCAAGTGATTCTGTTAATAACAAAGCAAAGCATAGCATTGTGCGGTTTAGTGTTGCACGTTAATTTAGTGTAATTAAGTTGTGTGTGTGTGGGGGGGTGGGTTGGCATTAGTGTAATTAAGTTATCAGACCCTAAGGCAGGCCTGTACAACATGCGGCCCGCCATTGTTGTTTTGGCGGCCCGTTGGCCGTTGACCAGTTTAGCCCGCCTACGTCAAACTATACATTTTTCAGTAACAAACTTACATTTAGGCTGACGACCTTCTTTTAGAAAAGCTCGGCAGAATTATAACGTGACGACCTTTTTTTTTGCTCGGGTCTCTCTTGACCCTCGTACACTTACTAGGAAAGAAACTTTCACAGATAGAAATATGTAGATAAAGATGGTGTCAAAGCTCTACTATACTGATAATTTATATCACCGCCTATTAGGGTTGTCACCTTTTTGAAAAGTAAATGAAGGACTACGATGCTGACAAGGGCTCCGGTATACAAAAAGTCCTCATCCTTCTACCGAACTCCAAAAAAAACAAAGATCCTCAACACATATATCCAAAGATATGTGCTGTAAAAAAAGACATTAGCCATAAAAAAGGACATTTTAAGCTTTAAAAAAGTCACAAGGACATTTTGCTTCAAAAAAGGACTGTGCTTTTCAAAAAGGAACGGTGGCAACTCTACGGCCTATCCTAAATATATCAACATATCAACTCTACTTATTTAAAAACAACACAATATGGAACACTATTGCGCAAGTACGACTAAAATGAAAATGTATACAAATAGTCATAGTAATATTTTGAAACATTATACTACTATAGACAAAAAAATGTTGAAATAGTGAAACTAGCTATAATAAGAATTTTGTGATTTGCTGGCTTATATCTGTTCCAAACTAATTTATTATCCAACCGCTCCCATCTTCACACCATGAGAAAGTTAGAATGCAAGACGTTATGAAGCATGGCGATGATGGGGTACTAGAGAGTGGAGACAGTGGAGACTGGAGACTGCGGCATCCGATGACAATGCAAGCAAGAATTAGTTGTATCATTGAGAATATGCTGCTGAAATAAGAGGATGATGCATCAAATTATCCCTGGTCGTAATTGAAACGTGCACGTTCGAATTACAATGGGGTTTCGTGACGCTTCTCGCTATATTCTTTGAAGAGATTATTAGTTCAAGTTGTATCAGAAATGTGTAACGAAATGTTGATATTAATGATGTTAAGAATAAATATTTGTGATTTATTTGAATTGTACCTACAAGTATAACTGTGTTGATTTTTCAGTTCAGTATTTAGGTATTTATTTCTTACTAATAAATAGGTATTAGATAAAAAAAATTGCATTTTTACATTTATCTGGTATTTTAAAAACAAAAAAGTTACCAAATTAGGAGAGAGAAAAGAAAAAATAATAAAAATAGAGAAAAAAGCGAGAAAACAACAAAAATATAAATTATTCAAAACTTCTTTGTGTCACTAATTACAAACATAAAGTTGTGTGTCCACTTAATAAACTTTATTTTTATAGAAAAGTCTAATATATCAAAAGCAGTTTCCACGTCTATTAAAAGTACTTTGCGTTTTTTCGGTTCAAAGTATTATATATTGTGATGATATAACGATATTGTTATTTTTTAACTTTCCTGTTCTTCCCCTAAATGTTCTAAACTATTTCTCAATTCTAGCCCTGATACCCATTGTGATACTTGTTCTAATTAATATTTTTCTTACTTTTTAACCCATTTTCCATAAAAATAATATTGCCCTACTTTAAATTATTTCACCCAAAATTCAAATCTAGTACTCACCATACAAAAAAAAACCCTCCCCACGTTGGGCGCCAATTTGTGATTACTTACTATAACGATATTGTTATTTGTTTTTAAATTGTTTTAAATGTTTCCTTTTTACCTTCTTTCGCCCAGACTAACTCTAATTAAAACTCACATATTTTATAAATTGAATACAAAATTAAAAAAATATATATAAAGTAAAAATCCTTAAAACAAAAAGGAGGTGAAAAAACTTTAGTAAAAAAAACTGTAAGAACAAAAAATTAATTAAAATATATTCAAATAAAATATAAAAAACCTGCTTAAAAATACAAAAAAAGGAAAACCATTAATAACCTTTAGAAGTAAAATAAGTAAATAAAGATCCAAAACCTAAACTAAAGTAAAGATAATAATATTAAGAAAATGTCATAGAACAACTATAAATTTAATACAAATTTAACAGTAAGAAAACGACAAAAAGTGGCGAAACAATTTATGTATTAAATTTCATAAAAATAAATAACTTTAAAAATATAAAAAAAAATAAAGTAAAAACCGTAGTAAAGAAAACCGTAAGAAAAAGAAATTAATTGAAATATATTTAAATAAAATATAAAAATCCTGCTTAAAAATACAAAAAAAAAAGCAAAAACATTAAAAACCTAAGTAAAATAAGAAAATAATGATCCAAAAGTAAAGATAATAATATAAAATAGGCATAAAACTACTATAAATTTAATGGTAAGAAAACGGGAAAAAGTGGGGGAACAACTTAAATATATTAAATTTCATAAAAATTAAAATAACTTCAAATCCAAAGAGACGAAAAAATTAACGTAAGGACTAAATCAATAATTGCTATTTGTATATTAAGTGAATCTGTGCCGCTTAAAACAGAAATATTCTTTTCTACGATCACATTATTTTAAGAAATATATATAAAAACTGAAAATTTGTCGTAAGTAGTGTATAATGTGTTGCCTATATCTAAGTTAATTATGAAAAACGGAGTTAATTTTTAAGTCAAAGTTACCTAGAATAATAAAACCAAATATCAAACTACGTACAAATAAATGGAACATCATTTATTAAAAAAAATAATATATCTTATTTAAATTAGGCGAGCAACAAAGCTGTCAAGTTTTCTGCTCGGCCAGCGACAAAGCTGTCATTTTATGTCAGTTCGCGGAAAACGGCAACTTTGCGGTTGTATTTCAAAGCGCAGAAGCCTACTTTGGATAGTGATTGTAGAAAAAATATATTATATTGAAAAAAATATAAAAAAACCGGCTTTAATATATATAAAAAAAGGAAAAACCCTTAAAGGAAAATAAAGATCCAAAACATAAACCAAAGTAAAGATAATAATAGTAATAAAATTAAAATCTTAAAATTTAGAAATAACAACTAGAAAAAATACCAATGGTAAGAAAACTGCCAAAAAATATAATATTAAATTTCAAACAAAGTACATACATGAAAAGAAACGTTTTTAAAAATGAAAAGTATTTTAAAATTTTCTAATAAAAAATAAATCCTAACAAAATATGGGTGAAGACACGAATGATAAAATTACATACGCTTTAAAATTTTATTGTGAATTTTAACGTTAGCATAATAAAATTGCATTGCTGAAGCGATATCTATAATTAGATATTGGCTACAGCTATATAGATCTTGTTAGAACTCATGCATTTCAAGAATTTATGAAGACTTAACTTCATTCAGTAGTAGAAATTTGTTCAGAGGATATGCTTTCAAAGTTATATTGAGTTACAGAATCGACCAATATTATTTTTAGGAAATACGAAATATATTACTCAAAACGAAAATGGAGCCATTTTTATAAATGTGGATATTTTTCAGTGCAAAAACTTGCTATTATAATAATTAGTTTTTTATGTACAGGGTTCCAAAGTTTTAACAGGGTGTTCTACCAACTTTTTAAAAGGGGACCTTATTATAAAATAATATAATTTGAGTATCTTTTTTGTAGTGAGTTCTTCTGTATTAAAACGTCTAAATAAATAATTATTGTACGTGGATTGTTGAATATACTAAAAAAATAGAAAAGCAAAAAAGTTTCTAAATTATGTTACAAATGGCTTTTCAAGAAAAAGTTTCCAAACCAATAAAATGAGAGACTGCAAATTTCTACCCTTTAGAAACATGAAATGAAGGAAGATAAAATACAATCACAAAATAAGGTTCGACTAAAGAATAATGTGTACCAAAATTACCAATTCAGGAATAACCGTTTTCAACAGTTTTTAACAGTTCTCAATAGTTTTCAATATTTTTCAACAGTTTTTAACAGTTTTTAATAGTTTTTAATAGTTTTTAATAGTTTTTAATAGTTTTTAATAGTTTTTAATAGTTTTTAATAGTTTTTAATAGTTTTTAATAGTTTTTAATAGTTTTTAATAGTTTTTAATAGTTTTTAATAGTTTTTAATAGTTTTTAATAGTTTTTAATAGTTTTTAATAGTTTTTAATAGTTTTTAATAGTTTTTAATATATTTTAATAGTTTTTAACAGTTTTAAATCGTTTTCAACCATTTTAAAGAAAAAAAGTAAAATCTATTTTTTTTGCCACTTTGAGACCTAAATATCTCAACACATTGGACCCAAAGTGCAATATTTTATAAAAAAAAAAACATCCCCTTACATGGTTGGCAGAACACCCTGTTAGAATAATAAAACATCGATACGAAAAGCCCTGTATATTGGATGTTTCCATAAAAATATTTTTTTGTAATCTATGTTTATTAAGTAGACAAATAACCTTTTGTTTATAATTAGTTGCACAAATAAGATTTAGTAATACTATATTACGTAACAAGAGTTGTAAGTAATCCATTACGCACCAAAGATATCGGATAATAGATACGCCTTGTATACATTACACTTGTTCTATACTTTTTTTTTGACGGTACGCTCTTCCTATGTTGTCAGATCTCTTTCATCAAATATCAAACATTAAATTTTTATTTAAAAAGTTACTATTACCTTTAATACAATCTAATAAAAAAAGGAAATAAAGAATTGAAAGCATCAATATGAGTTTTTTATTAATTGCAATCACTTAAGACTTTTAAGTAGCTATTTTTACATGTGTACCATATGGGAATATTAAACATTTTGGTATAAATCATTTAACTTTGGCAACCTAAGACATTTTGCTGATGTTGTCAAAGTGACAGATCAAGTTTTATTGTGATTTTTGTGGTTTTTTGTAGTTTTCAAGAATAATTTAAACCCTGAACTTTTTATTAAGGACTTTTACGATGGGGAGGAAATAAATAGTGTGCCGAAATACGCAGAATAAGAATGTTATTCGGTCATTTCATAAATAAGATTATGTTAGCATAGACGTAGGCATATACAGGGAATAAGGCTTAATTTATTTAACAGTGTAAAGGCATTTAGCACTAGCATTGTTTATTTAAATAATAATGTTCTATATTTTCTGATCAGGTTTCCTAGAGAAATTATTCAACGTAGAATTTGGCTGCAAAATCTATGCTTGGTGGAGGAAAACATTATGAAAATGAAAGAAGCCTTAGTATATGTTCTGACCATTTTTGTATGGCAGATATTTATGAAAATTTAAGTGGTAGACACATCTTAAAACATAATGCTGTACCTATCAAGTAAGTACAGTATTTATTATGGGTATTTTTATTATATGTAAGCTCTAAAATTATACAGTAATCATCACATTTTACAGAATTTTGGAAGAGGTAGTTGAAGAGGCGAAAAATGAAGAAAAAAAAATACTTTTTTTTAGTGCAGTTCGTAACGGATGCTTCAATAACAATCTCACATGGAGATTGTTTCAAAATTGTTATAAAAAATTATTAATTCATAATGAAGTAAAGTCAAATAAAACTGCCAATGCAATTGCTTTAGATGGCACCAGCATCTTCGATTGTAGCAACACTAGTAGCCAAATTGCGTTAAATTTAAAATGTTACGAATCAGACACTAAAGAAAATTTGGAATTTACAAATGAGCTTCGTGACCATGATTACCTATCTATATATTTTCTGAGCGAATACATTCAGGATGTAGTTGCTTATATTTCTGGTTTTATAGTAAAATCCTTAAAGAAAAAGATTCACTGCAAACAGTGTTCTGCAATTGAACCAGTGAGTTCGAAAACCGTACAAGTCTCAAATTTGACATTTCAAAATAAGCCATTTCGTTTAAAATTTGTCTCTTCATCAGGCGAGTTCGGATAGTCAGGGGCTGGAGCGGGACAAATTTTAGGGTGCTTTTCAATGACATTTAAGCGTGTTAAACCGTCACTAATCGGACTAAACCGAACGCTAAAAGGGTCGTTTGGAGTTAAAAGTGTTAAAGGAGTTAAAGGAACTTGGCAGACCGAACGCAATGATCGATGCACTATTTCAGTGATGATGTAATTATGGTTCCACTGACAATTAAAGTGACAGTAGATTTTTGGAATGCGTTTTGTTCGTTTTGTTTACCTAAATTATATCGTTTTTTTCACTTTTATAAATATATTCCTAAAGTAAGTAGATAGCATGTATCAAATATACAATCGTTTAGTTACCAATTATATACCTTTAAACTATTTTTTATGACCTGTAAACAATATTTTGAAATAAAATAAAAATAGTAAAAACGTATATGTTAAATTTATTGATGTTTTTCTTAAAAGTTTGGTTAGAATTAAATGTCAGTCGAACCAAAATGACATCACACTGAACTAGCGCATTGAGCTTAAAAACCGTACTAGATACCTAGCTGTTAATGTAGTACAGCTGATTATACCCGTGAAATTAGGTGAAAAACCGTACGTATCTGCGACTCGTACGGCTTTTCATCTCAATTACAAAATAATGGTCAGTTGATATGGTCAGTTGGAAAAACACAAATACTGAAAATGAAAATTACATAACTGAGATAACAGTTTTGATATTGTATTTTTCCTCCTTTTTGAATAAATATAAAATAAATCTTTTCTCATCGACAGACTTTCTGTCTCAACTGTCAAAGGTGCTACTTTCTGTTCTTAATACACAAATAGCTATTTTGTCTTTTATTCCAAAATATGCTTTACAAAATATCAGTTATCTTATAACACTAAATAAATCTATTGAGCAGATTCTTCACCAAGAGTGTTTGTAGGAGTAATCATGATAGTAAAATGACATTCGAAATGTCACAAAAGAAGCTTCCTTTAGTGTTTTTTCTATTCGGACAAATTAGAAATAAAGTATCTCTTGATAATCTTAAGCTAATGTGTTTTAGCCTTGTCCAGATATTATAAAATCATTGCTGATTACTGTCCTAAATGAGTTATTATATCATTACACAAATAATTCTAAAAATAGGTGTCGTGACATGCAACCCAAATGGTATGTAATAGAAAGATCATATTTGTATATTTATGTATCTGAAATAAAATTGTTCTGTTTTTAATAGCTTTTTATTTCATAAAAAAAAGGTAGTCCGGCAATATAATTATTCTTTTTTCGACCTGTAATAAAGGTTTTCAAACAGTACCCATGTAAAAATAATAATAAATGGCTTTATATTTTTACTTGCTCTTTGCTCTTCATGTATTTAAAAAAATATATATAATAAAATACTAACAAAAATGTTCTTCCACTTTGAGCTACCTACTATTTTAATCTATAAGAAAAAATATAAAATGACTTTTTGAATGTCCTGTATAAATTGAATATGTTTTCTTTAAATTTAGCTTTGATTCTGAAGACCCATAGATTATTGATTTGGTCATTAAATAATTTTTACTAAAAATATATGTAAACCCTCCCGAAACACTACGTCAATGTGCGACGTACGATTCCCCTTTCCCCGTCTAGTAAAACATGCGGACAGAAGGTGTATTGGGTATACAGTGTGTAGGGCGAGTCTATCTTAGATAATATGATGTCTATGTTACGCACGAAGTGAAAAAGTTTACGCACGAAACCGCGCAGCGGTGAGTGCGTAATGGGCTTAGAACTAGTGTAACGTACTATACTTTTTCTACGCCTACTTATTTTCTTCTATTAAGTAAAAGACATATGCTTGTGTCGCCAATCCATACATTATCGATAGGTAATTTGATTTTAGAGGTAACAAATTATGTGTGGCAGCTTTTTCTAAAATCTCCGGTGGAGTGCTCATACTTTCATCAGTTTCACTACTAACAGACATTCGTAGGTAAAGTTGAGAAAATATTCGAATACAATATTTTGTTACAAAAATTGATAATATAAATGATAAGACGTTTATTTCCATAGCATGCTAAGAAAACGCGACTTATTTTTTGAAAAATTGTATAATGTGTTGCCGACTTTTAGGGGCATCATGTTTTTAATCCAAAATTTATCTCGCTAATGCTAAAAGTTTTTATATTTTTCAGTTGACTAAATTTATGTAAATAGACCAAATAAAGCAGTCGTACGTAGATAAAAATTTGATTGGAATTTGATTAAGAGCGATATCCATGCAACACCTAACAGCAAATTCAGATTTAGAACACACTGACAACTTTCAGTGCATCTGAACCCACTTTGGCAACGTTGCTCTATTCCCAGGCTTACGCTCCCTTCAATTTATTACTTATAAACTATAGATGATTTAAAATATTAAAAATGCCGATAAATCGCAGGTCCGGTCTAACAAAGATTATTTCTGTTTTGTTTTCTCGTTTAAAATATTTTTTAAAGGTATAACCTGGTGTAACATTTTCGAAAAATTTTTTTTATAACTAATTTATTTATTTACGAAATATATTTTTAAATATACATATGTACCTATTTCTACATTTTCTTATATACAGGGTGTTTGTTGGTAAGTGTGAATGATTTTAGGGAATGTTTGCCGAAAAAGTCAGTGGCGCAGTACTTTTTTATTAAAAAAGTAGCATTCTCGCACAAACGCCACTGGTACAAGTAGAAATATTTGAAACACCCCAAAAAATACACATTTGCCCCTTCAAAGTTTTTTTTCAAATTTAGAGTAAATATCTTTAAAACTATTAAAAATAATTAATAAAATTTAATAAATTAAAATTTAAACATTCTGTATCTCGGAAACGAAGCATATTTCGACCTACTTTTATAGGAACTTTTTTTAACAAAATAACTTTGATAACAATTTGCAAAAATCGTTCGTACTTATTTACAAATACCCTGTATAAAAATACGTTTTTTAAATAATAACCCATTTGATACTAGTTTGTGCAACAACAGTGGACAATCCACTGGAGTTGTACAGTATGTTTTTTTCTACGACCCACTAACGAAAATCTACAAATTTAAAGTATTATTTTAGGAAAAGACAAAATAATTAATTTTAAAATAATTTATGACTTTACTAATTTGTGAAATAAAATAAACATGAAAAAATATTTCATTTAATTAGTCCCCAGCCCAGATTTGAACTCGGGCCTCTCGCGTGAAAGACAGATGCCGTATCATCATTTTCACCTCCACATTTAAAATTTTAGTTCTAAAAGTAGTAATTAAATTAATTTCATATAGGTAGTTTAATTCAAATTTAGGATTTTTTAAATTGTGGTCTAAATTAAAATTATTTATGAATCCTACGCAAAAATAACTCATTTTAATGTATATTTAATCTCAATTCCTAAAAAATATACTGACAATTAGTTTGACAGAATTGTCACTTATTTCAAATTTTAAAAATAATAGTTGTTGGGTGTCCAATATATAAACTGTGATTGGTGGATTTCATTTTTTTGCAGTGTTCTCACTACCCAGAATGGATATGAAATATATTCGTTGAGTTGAACGCAATAGTATATTTTTTCGTTTTGTAGTCTGTGCGTGAATAGTAGTTTGTGCAACAAAATTGGATATGATGGCCATATCGCACGAAGACGAAGTTTCAGAACGACGCCGTAGACGGAGTGCTTAATCATCTGAGTGCGATACAGACAATCCACTCGAGTTGTACAGTATATTTTTTCTACGACACCCTAACGAAATTCTACAAATTTAAAAAAGTAATTTATTAAGACAAAATAAATAATTTTAAAATAATGTATGACTTTTAATAATTTATAAAATAAAATAAACATACAAAAAGATTTAATTTAATTAGTCCCCAGCCATGATTGGAACTCGGGTCTCTCGCTTGGAGACAAACTCCGTGCCGTCGCCACACTTGCCATTATAGTTCTAATACTTGTAATTAAATTAGTTTTATATGGTTTGATTAAAATTTAAGATTTGTTTCTAAATTTGGACGAAATCAAAATAGAAATTCTATTACTTATCGATTATACATAAGAAATATTAATTTTTACGTATATTTAATCTCAATAATTCAAAAATATACTGACAGTTAGTTTGACTACATAAAATTTAAAAAATAATAGTAGCCGGGTGACCAATATATAATCTGATTGGTGGATTTAACTGTTTTGCAGTGTTCTTACTAGGTAGAATGAATATGAAATATATTCGTTCAGTTGAACGCAATGGAATACATTTTTGTTTTGTAGTATGTGCGTAGATTAGCTAATATTCATGTGAGTATAGAAAAAAGCATATCCATGTGGATGTAGAAAATAGTAGTTTGTGTAACATGAGTGAATATAAATTAAATTGATTTCATATAGTTTAATTAAAATTTATAATTATTTATTTCTAAATATAGATCAAATAAAACTAGAAATGCTATTATTTATCGATTCTACACAAGTATAACTCATTTTACGCAATAGCATATTTTTTCGTTTTGTAGTCTGTACGTAGATACGCTATCCATTTGGGTGTAGAAAAAATTGTTTTCTAGTACTAAAAATATTTAAAAATAACATTGAGTAAAATGTTTTATTATTAGTAAAAGAAGGAATAAAAATAATCATTTTTATTGACTATTGGTCGGATTTCTACTCGGATTTCTACTCAAATTTCTAATATCTAAACCTCTAGTGAAACGTGGATCTAAGATCTCGGGTAGTATACAAACTAAATAAAATTGCTTTAGTTTGTTTTCCATATACACCAAAATCTATCATCTTTTTTATTTTTTCTACTAACATACTTAAAGGTATTAAAATAAATAAAAAAAAAAAAAAATATTTCGTTTAGTTACGTTAAGTTGCCCCTGAACAATTATTGCATTTTCGCATTATCATTAATAATTACAAATTTTATTATGTTGTCAACCATTGCTTTTTTCGGAGTCAGTTTTGAAGCAGTGGCAGGATATTTAATTTCGATAATACTGTCTGTTCCTAATAAACCGTCGGAACCTAAAAACCATATTCAGAATCCACAAATAAACCACATTTATTGGATATCCGCTTTAAATTTGTAAATATTGCTTTAAAGCTAAAGGTTTTTTTTTTATTCAATATTTAGTATATTAATTTCCCATATATTTTAACTTTAATGCTTAGAAGGGGTGCTAATGTTTGTCTTTTTCTAAGTAATCTAGCACGATATTTTATAGATTTCCGTCGAAACGGAAATATAATTTTCGGCATTTCCGAAAGTTTTCCCATTTTTATCACAAATTATTATAACTCAGCTTACACATAAAAGTTCATATAAACACATTGACTAAATACGAAACAAAAACACCTACACTTGAACTAAAAAGAATAAAGTTTTTTATTATTTTATTTTTATCCCAATTTTCCGGTACTGCATGCACCGCCAACGTCCGCCGCCTTGTTGCCAAATCAATTAATATGGATTGGAATCTTGACAGATTTTCTCAGATTTCCTAATTCAAGGTTTTCAAAAAATATACGCTTTGGACAAAAAAGTGTATTGGAAAGAATTAGCTGATTTTTATATAACAATTCCCGGTAAAGACTCCTTTTTGCAATAATTTTCATAATTTGTATAGAAATAATTAAAAAATTAGTTTTTCTGAATTCGGGCTCTACAGCGGAGTTCTCTATCATTTGCTTAGTAGGTATACCAAATTTTATAAAAAAATATTTAAAACTGAGAAAGAGAACCTTGAAGTCGTTTTAGGCCTGTTTCTAACCATGGATATCGCTCTTAAACTAAGAATTTTAAGTTTTCTTATTAAAACGTACGTGTATGTTATGGGATTTCATTAGGTGCATGTTATTGTTAAATGTCATTTACAAGGAATGTTAACAGTACGATTTTTAACGTTTACTGACATGGGCGTAGAAAAAAGATTGAAAGATTTAACAAAAGAATGATACAGGGTGGACCAATTATCGTCGAAACTAATCGAGATATGGAAATGAAACAAAAACCGATTTATTTTGTTTGAAAATTCCTTGAACTTGAAAAAATTTCATTTATACAGAATGCTCAACGTTCAAGTAACAAACATGTTGATTACATTTTTAATTGAAACACCCTGTATATTTTTACATTTTTGGATTGCTACTTTAGCTGCGTTTACGCTAATTCATTGTTTTTGTAAATATGATGCAGCTGCTGCCAGGTTATTCAAATTTTGATTATAATTTCTGAAAAATCGGTACATTTCAAAAATATTCCAAAACGCATTTATTCTACGAATTTGAAAAATAAACTTTAGTTTAAGTTAGTTGAGACCCGAACTTACGTCGTTCACATTACATAATTATTTTAATATGTACGGAGTGTTTATAACATAAGATTTTATTATCGGAATTTAAATATAAAAAACTTTTTTTAATGAAATGCTGTATATTATTCAATATTTTGAAAGCCTATTACACAAGCTTCCTACGGATATAACATGTTATAGGTTTAAATTAAACCATTTCGAAATTTTTAAACGAATTGTCTCTGTACCTAATATTTTTTTAGTGGTTTATTATAAAATTCATTTTAATGAACAACCAAATTACAAAATTGTTCGAGGTACTTAAATATTACAGGTTGTCCACAAAAGAAAACTACATCCTCTAGTAGAGCTCATTTTATGTGAACGAAAATAACGTGAATAACATGAGAATGAAAAGTTCTGTAATTTTATTTATCTTTAAAAATAAATGCACCAGCTAATAAGTGTGAAATTGACATCTGTCAACTCCATTATTTACAGTTGTACTGAACAAAATGGAAGACATTTTGAGCATTACATTTTTTTGTTAAATTTGTAAAATGGTTTTTTATTCCTGTTAAATGAACTTTTCGTTCAAAAATTTCGAAATATCCGTAGGAAGCTTGTATAATAATATACAGAGCGTGTTATTTAAAAAATAAGTTTTTATCTTTAAATTTCCAAAAATATAG
This sequence comes from Psylliodes chrysocephalus, assembly GCA_927349885.1. Classification (NCBI taxonomy): domain Eukaryota; kingdom Metazoa; phylum Arthropoda; class Insecta; order Coleoptera; family Chrysomelidae; genus Psylliodes; species Psylliodes chrysocephalus. The sequence goes on from OV651815.1 coordinate 92,902,276, forward strand.
TCTTATGTTATATGTACATATTGAAATAATTGTGAGATTATAAAGACTAACTTCAGCCAAAGTTTCTTTTTCAAATTCATAGAATAAATACGTTTTTGAATATTTTTGAAATGTACGGATTTTTCAGTAAATTTAACAAAAATTTGAATAACATGGCAACGCAGCATCATATTTACAAAAACAATGCATTGGTGTAAAAGCCACTAAAGTAGCAATCTAAAAATGTAAAAATATACAGGGTGTTTCAACGAAAAATTTCATTAACATTTTTGCTAGTTGGACGTTGATCACTCTGTATAAATTAAACTATTTTCGTTATGGAGATTTTCGAACAAAATAAATCGGTTTTTGTTTCATTTCGATTAGTTTCGGCGCTACACTCCGTGGGGAGTTAATTGTCCTACCCTGTATATAAGAAAGTAAATTTTTGGATTTTATTCATTTGGAAAATCCATAATTTTTGAATCTATATATTCCTTGATCAATATAATATTTAAATAAATGTTTTTTAATCTAAATAATAGAACAAGACATATAGCAGCGATCACCTTGTAGGGCCGACAGGAGTATCGATCAACAGCTTGTAGAAAATAGCAATTGCATCCAGCAGGCAGGCGACGAAGCTGAAAAGATTTCAGACATTTATTCAGAACTTTACAAGGTGTGGATTTGTGCCTTTAAGAACGGCATTCGTTCCATTAAATTTTTAATAGAGTGTAAAGAAGATTGTTGAAGCGTTCAGACGTCAAACGGATCGAGATTTCTAATTACTTCCTGTACTTATTAAAAAAAGTTACACTAAGAAAAAAAAAACGGTAGGTATATAGTTTTATTGTCATGCTTTAATATCCAACTGTAGCTGAGATTTACAATGTCTCTCAATGAGTTCATAAAAGATGTATTTTCTTTTATGATATACATTCATTTCGTTTTGTTCTCTGAAAGCTTTTCTGTTATTTTATTTCGACCTTTGCGTTTCATGGTAAATTTTCTTTGCTTCTCTCATTACTTAAACATCAGTAAAATATGTCATCGTGAATGCTGTCGCTTGTTTTCGAATTGTAAGTACCTACTGTTTAAATTGAAATACATTCATAAATAATTCAAGCCGATCAGACTTGAAAATACTCCACCAGAAATTGCATAAATACAAATAATATGAAGGAAAATCTTTTATCACAGAAATCAAAGCAATTTTTTTTATTCATGTCTGCTGTTTGTCTACTCGTTTGGAATGGAAATATGTTTTTAATCTTATTACGTAATATAGTATTCTAAATTCAAATATTATCAATATTTTAGACAATGATTTTTAGTTTAATCTATAATCATCTTAATTCTTTATTTTGCAATTTGTCTATATCAGTATCTTTTTAAGTTTAATATTGAAAAAACTTTCCAAATTTGTTGCCATTATTGGTTTAATTGACGATTGACAAATACAATCTTATTAAACAATTCAGTTCTCTCGTCCACTGAATCGCAGTTGGTGCTTTGAACTTGTTCTAAAGATAATTGAATGGCGTTTAATCCTTCTTTCTGTATCTCTATCTGGCTGACTGACATTTACATGTTTATATGACTAATTCGGATAGTTCAAAAGTTTTAAAACCTACATTTTGTGATGTTCTAGCTCTCTTTAAAATATGTAATCCTTTTTAAATTACTCTGTATAAATACTGCAATAATTTCTGATATTTTAACTTCGCTATTAGAATCCCATCTCTTCGAGTTAACAAACATATTTCATTCAGTATTACATAATTACGACGGTTATTGACAGTGACGTACTCAAGAGACCCATCTTTGTCAACGCCACCTTTTAAAAAACTGCAAACGACAGTTATAATGAGAAATGAACGATGACAAGAACGTGATCGGGATGCTGAAGACATCAATTTTCACTTGATTTGATTAAATTTTTATCGAAAACGTGCTCCGGAATATTTTTGATGAACGTATATCACACACTGTCATATACAGAGTTAATTTTTTTTTAAGAAAGTAAAAAAATATGTCGATTTGAATAAATAGTCCAAGAGATGATATGACGAATTTGGATAATACATTTTAGGCAGAACGAATTATAAAAGTAGTACATTTTAATGTTAAATGAATAAGAAATGGGGAATCAAGAAGGAAGTGTTGCTACTGCATAATATAATACCATATGTATCAGTTATTTTTACGAATGTGTACCTATTAAAAGCCAGACAAATGATGGTTTTAAATAAATATCTGACACGTTACATCATGTACTTGATTAATAGATGATAATCATACGTTTTGGTACATTTGGACAGTGTTATACAATGAAGAATCAACATGTTTTCCAGTTAAATGCCGATCTTTTCTTAAAATTTATTTTCACATCGTGTCTTGAACAATCAGTGTCTTTGGCTGCGAATAGCGGTAAGTTATAATGTCATTAAAAAATATATATCAGTAGAAATAATAGGTTTGTTCCAACAGCGAATCTGATCATCAGAAGGACGTCAGACTCATGCGCATTGAAAATAGTCCGTTCCTACAAAGCCACGGATAATCCGATGAACTGTCAGTAAAACGTTCCAACGTATTTTCTGATCCGTACATGAATGAGTCGGCGGATTGTCAAAACGATCTGAGCTGCATCGCTTGTACAATTTATCAGCACATGCGCATTTGAACGTTTCTTCTCGTTCGTGCTATTTATTTGTAATTGTTAGGATTTTAAGTGGCCTAGGTTTCTATTTCTTTCAATTGAAATGAATAATTTTTGTTTTTATCTTGTGTACGTTTTTTTTTGTGTAAAATACGTACTTATTTTTAATAAAAATAAACATCTTTATGTTTTAAAATTATATATACACATAGAGCATTTGAGAAAGCTAAATATATGTATTTTGTTGTATTTTAAATGATGTTTAAAATACCAAATCACCAAACATGTGTTTTATTTGTCCAATTCCATTACATTTTGCGTTCCAAAAAGTACAAGTTTGCTGACTAAACAACGGACGAATAAACGGACTGACATGCGCAGTGATTAGTTCACGAATGCATCCATGCACGAGACAGAGACATCAGAATGAAGTTGTTGGAACAAACCTTATATTTCTACTTTTTGTTAGTTATGAGTTTATTTTATGAAAGTCGAGTTAAATTTATTCAATATTGTTTAGTAATTCTTTTTTGTGTTGCTGGAATTACACATTGTGTGTATTAATTAATTTTTATTGTTGGAAATTCTTAAAAAAGTAGTTTTTTAAAAATTTGATTTATATCTCATACAAGAGCCTCGTTAATTTATTTTTGTTTAGGGAGTGAATACAAGCAGCTTCAATTTTATTTCCATGTCTTAACTTTACATTAGAAATTATTAATAGATATAATTTTTTTACATAAACGGAGCAGTATCGATTTACCCAAAAATAGAGGTTGGCATTTGGGCTCGTAGAGCTACAAAATCTATAGAGACTACTGCTGCAGCAACAGATATAAGGTTCAATCTTTACAAATATTATTGTAACTCAAGTTCACGAGGCTAAAATATATAACATTATCGTACGATTGAGAAAATTGAAGATTGATGTTTATTAATACCAATACGTTGATCTCATTGATTCTATTTCTCATAAGATATTTCTCTCGCTTTTTTTGAAACACATCGAACTTCCGTAAAATTTCTGGAAATTAAGTAAGAGATTTTTTTTGATTGCGTATTTTTTCAGGATATGTCCTAGCATGTTGTCGAACTGAATTGTCATCATTTCTGTAACATCTGATATAACGCACCATTTATTAGTTTTAGCTTAAGTAATTTCTATTTAAAAACCAAATGATCAAAAATAGAAATATATGAAAGTGACAGTAAGATTAGGTTGTAGCCATTGCAATTTAAAATATTATTGTTTTTTTTATTAACATAGCCTCTAAAGCATATACTCTAAAGTTTAATGTTTTCTTGTTATTTTACATAATAATGTAGGCATGTAAAACATAGCTCTAAAGGGAATTTTTACCTTTATCTAATGGTATAAAAATCAAATATGGCGCCCATAAGAAAAACAAAAGTTTTACATCGTTTCTCTGAAAAGAAACGAGATACACGGTTGAACCTTGGTGCAAATAATAAAAAAGATCATCTACTAAGAAAAAACTATTAGTCAATTTTTCCCAAAACTCTTAGTTTTTGAATTATAATAAATTTAAGAAAATCACAACTTTCAGTTTTTATCCAATATTTAGACTCTTCCTGTAGATATCTCGAATTTCTTGGCAGCCTTTAAAAAAGCACAAAAATGCGCAACTCTTTTCTAATTTAACGAACTTGTTATCTTTTACCATTTGGAAAATAACAATATTGTCCCTATGAAAAAGTGGAGACCCTGTATAATTCTTTTTATTTTTTACATTTTATTTCATGTCTTCCTTTATGTTTTTACTTGCTTTTTTCTGAAATTATCCTCTATTTATTTTTCTTTTATCTTCATTACGACTTCTGTTATCCTCTTTGATTTGTCTTATAATTTCTTTTATTTTATTTTCAATTTCTTCTTCAATTTTCATTTATTTTGTTTATTAATACATATTTCTTCACTTTATATTCTTATCTATTCCATTTTTTCTCAAAACTTACTCTTAAAATTTTTGTTCGTCTATTTCTTTATTTCTTTTATCGAAAGTTCTTATTTTTCTTTTAAAATTTATTATCTTGTAAATTTTCAACTTCCATAAGTTTGACAATTATTTTCACCCTTATATCATTCTTAATCTCTTTCGTTTTATTTATATAAAATTTAATTTTCTCTTTCTCTGCTCTTTGTTTATCTTCCTTTCTTTTTCTTCTGTTTTTCTTATTGATTCTTCCAATTTCTTTTCCATTATATTTATCATCTGTATGATCCGTTCTTTGTCTTTTTCTTTGTCTCTCATAAATTTCCTAATTTATTCTTTATCTTTTCTTCTATTTTTATCCATTTTGTTTACTATTTCCTACCTATTTTTCTTCAATTTCATTTTCCATTCCCTCCATTTTGTTCATTATAGGTTCACTATCTTTCTTCTATTAACGTGTATAAGATATTATTCTGTTTTAATTTTCCTTTCTCTTGGTCTTCTTCTAGCACTGTCTTTTAACGTTTGTTTATCTATATTTCCTTATCCTGACTCTCCCACTTCTTCCGATTGTCCCTTCATCAAACCAACCCTATTTTTCCATTAAATCCATTTAATTTTCTCACTTTCTATCCCTTTCACAATTCTAGACTTTAATCTTTTACCCACTACTTTTATCTACATCTAATTTATACACCAAAATCAACAATTAAATTTAAGGAAACTATAAAAGTTCTTACCCAAATTCAAATTCCAAATTTTACGTTTAATATTTCAAAATCTAAATCCAAAAATTCCTTACACGACGTTGGCTGGCGACATTTCATATAAAAACACCCAGTATCAAAAAATTTAAATATTACCCGTGACTTTTAAAAGGGGTGGTTCGTTCTCTAAAAAGTAAATGCCAAATTAAATAAAAAACCAAATTTATTGTTTCTAGTTTCTTTCTTCTTGCTCCCCTTCTCGCTTATGTTCTCCTGTCTGGTCTCCTTTCTAAGTCTTCCTATACTTTCTTCTGTTACTCTTATTCTTCCTCTGGTCCTCAAATAAAAATATCTTTACCTCTTTGCCTTTTTATCTTTATTTCAGCTTTTCAACCTCACAGCAATCAATGGGTACAAAATATTTTCAACTTTTCTATAACTATCCCAACATTCAATATTTTCCCTGACATTTCTCAAAATTCCATCTGATAATTTTATTTTTTAGTACACTTTTAACATATTCAACAAATTACATTAAAGTAAAAAGAAAAACGGTTTACTTGCCATTTGCCATCTTATTTCATATAAAAATATGTTATGTAATATTTCATAATTATTGTGAAAAATTAGCAATTTGAAAACGAAATGAAAATTTCGAAAAATGCAGAAGAATCATAGATTCTGAGAAACAAAAGATAACAGAATGTTAGCATTAGACAGGACATATTGTTTACGAAACGATTGCGTATTTTTATTTCTGTCTCACTGTTTATATCCATGGGAATATTTGGGTGGTACGTAAATAAAAGACATCTGTTTGTGTTTTTATTGCTTCTAAATATTTAAACACACAGTAGGGTTTGTCAATCCGCATATTTTATTAGAAATTGGTCTGACTTTGTATTTCAATGATATTAATAATGTATTTAAAATCTACAGATAAGGTAGACCTTTAATAATTTCTTTGTCACTTTTTTTCAATGCGTTCATGTGGACTGAACTTAATACTCATTTAAAAATTTTAGTTAAAAAGTACATTGACAACATATACCAAAGATGGAAGAAAATGCATGTTATGGGTTTCTTCTTGTTATTAATTTTTTTAAAAACAACACTTAAACTTTTTAACACATTTATTTAATACTTATTATAACTTAACTTTTACGGCAAAAGGCAAATCCGGGAATTTAATGTTGAATAATAGTTTAAAGACAGCTATGGCTTCAAGACTACTAATCGCATAAAAGACGCTGTGATCTCTATTGGATCCTATTTATAATATTTTATCTAGTGACGTAGCTAGAGGTCGAAACAATGTTGTCTGGGACGATTAGGGCACCTTGGAATATGCTGAGCTGTTTCCTGTTTACTGGGTTATGTGAGTCATTCTCTATGAATAGAGCCTTGTTGGGTTATGATATAACATGCATGTAGGTACACCAATAAAAAAGCACACGTAAACTAGTGATTATGGGAACATATGTTCCGAAGATAAAAACTCTTCAGTACACTAGTAACAGTTTACAATAAGTGCTTTTTTAATTATAAACATAATGAGCTGTTGAGTTCTTGCTGTTCAATATAAAGAAATCCTAATTAAAATTGTAAATGGAAAATAAAAATCTCGAATCAATAGTTATTTTTTTTTTATCCTTACAAATCTAAATTCTGCAAAATATTTAAAATTTCACGGCACTCTGATTTACTTACCAAATAAAAGAAACTTCAATTCGCAAATATTTGACAACTTAATCCTAGTTTAATTTCCGTATAACTCAAATCAAACTTTTCGAAACTTTCAAATTGAGTTTTTCATCAGTTCATCTTGAATCTTCGTTTCTTGAATCATTCTGAAGTAAATAATAAAAAAAAAGCAACAAGGGAGTAGTTCAATGGCGTATACAATTATTTTTTGTTGGAGTTGTTTCCCTGATGACACAAAAATTGTCAATTGAAAGCTTTGGATTAAATATCAGTTTTTTATTTAAATCTTTTTTAACAATGATCTCACAAGATTTTTTAATCCAACCTAATATAAATAACATAAAAAAATTCCGTATTCTCCTGAATCAATAAGTTTTTTTTGTACAAATCTTTTTGTTGAATAAACCCGCGGGTCGTGTTTACACAAGTTATGGTTCATTATAAATTCCTTGCATTTCACTGTTCACTGATGTATGTTCATTAAAGTTTTGATATAAGGTCTATTTATACTCCCTTATTAGTATTTGCATTAGTATTATGATTGAGGATTAAATTGAACTTTCGCAATGTAATGGGAACATTTAAACTCCATTTATGATTATTATAAGCATAAATATTTATGCTTAATAATTGACAGGTTCACTTTTATGATAAATCTTTAATTTCTTCTTTTTTATCAAATGAAACAATGACGTATTTAGCCTTTGTTTCTAATAGACAACGGATAATGACAATGTTCAAAAATTTTGAATTTTTTTTTTATGAATAATAGAGATAAAAATAAAGCTACATTTTTTTTTTATCTATTCATTTGCCAGAGTTATGAATTTTTTAAAATTTATGACGTCACCGGGAATAGACCAATAGAAGCTAGTGCCACAACGTTGCCGGTTATAAGGTTTACGAGAAGTGATGTACGTTCGTTTGTGTACTCCTTCTTACTTTTAGACTTCTAAAACATCGTTAAACAAATATCTTTTAAATATATAATATCAAATGTTTTTTGAAAGTATTGTTTCTGTTTAAACTTTTACCATATTTAAAGTTTCATTGTTTTAAAAGTAACTTAATATTTCAGAAAATGGCAAAACGGCAGCACTGTATGTGTCATCTGTCATAGTGTCTCAATCAATAATTTATTTGAAATTTGATTGTTTATTTTGTACTTTTTATAAATATTGACTACGAAAAAGTGTTTTGTTCCAGAATGGTATTGGAAAGAAGAAAATCAACTTTCTACTAGCGATGTTTCTCGTCAATTTTTTAATAAAAATACACCGGATATTCAAGATGTAGCAGCAATTTCTGCTAATTGTCCCCTTCAGGAAATTTAAAATGAGGCTATTCTATAAATTCTTAGGTGTATAACCTAAAGTGTATCACAGAATGAAAAAAGTGCTCCAGAAAATGTACAATTAAGTAAAAGAATAGCATCTCTAAGAATACATGTGGAAAGAGTTATAAGAAGGGTTAGGGAATTTACAAATCCTAAGAATATAAAAGTACTTGAATAACAAAAATGAAGTAAAAGAACACTATTTACAAATATAAAATATATATACAAATCTTAACAATACAAAAGTACTTAAATAAGAAAAATTAAGTAAAAAACACTTTATTTACAAATAAAAAGTATATATCTATATACAAATCCTAAAAATAGCTTCTTTCCAGAACGTAGTTACATAATTTAAAATGTCTTCTAAAGATTGATTATCAAATTCAACCTCAATTATTTCTACCTCATTATTTGCTTCAAATGTGCGAGAAGCAATGCAAAATAAACCTTTTGGATAATTAGCAAAATACATTTGAAGTTGAATTTGATAATAAAACATGTTTTTTATTTTGCTATCTTCTACATAATTCCTCACATTGTTGTCCTTTGATGGACATTTTACCTCGATTACATATTCTGATGTAATACCATCAGGGGATGCTCCAAAAATTGGATGTTCCTTTTTTAAGAGAAGTCCAGGGTGACATCTTAATTTTTTTTTTAATTTCTACAGCTTTTATTACTTTAGCTTCAAGCAGTTTCCCTCTTATTGTAGCAGCTGTTTCAAATGGTTGTTAGGCTTCCAAAATTAGTTCCGTCAGTGATTTGTTAAATGTTTTGCATTTTGCTCCTTCATATATAACTGAAGCAGTTATTCTACCAAATCTCATCTCAAACCATTGCTTCGATTGATACCGACTTCTGGTGTTACATTCTACATCTTTGATCATCAAAGCAGTAATTTTAGCTTCTGCAAAGGTCAAGAAATGTTCTACAGATGCATTATTTTTGTGGTTTTCCAAAAAATGTACCAAAAAGCAGTGAATAGAAGGGTTATTATTTCTCGGTTGCAATAACATAAACATGCTGCCTTGATTTTCAGGAAACATACTCAAAACATGTTCCACTACTGATTTATTTTCCTGTAGTTGATGAAGAGGTTTCTTTAACAATCTAGCCAAGTGTATATCAATATTTACGTATTTTGATAAATTAGAGCCTTTCTAACAACACTGAGTAGATGTTACAGTTGGTTCCGCACTTCTTCTATGAAGCCACAGCAAAAAAGCTACATGTTTACAACCACCTGAAAAAAATAAAAGGATTAGATATGCAGTTACAAAATAACTATATAACCAGCTACAAAATGCCTGATTTTATGTAACAAGACGAGCAGAGCTTTACTAGCTCTGAACGAATCCAGTAAAGAACCTCGGATTTTCAAAACTATTTAAAAAAACAATCTCACCACATTTTCACATTTTTGAAATATTATAGAGCTTTTCAAAAAAAACTGCTATTTTTAAAAGTACAAGTTTTTTTTTAAACAGCTATGTCTCATTTTAGGCTATTGAGTATTATAAAATAAAAAATTACGGGATGCTTTGTTAGCTTCAAACGAATCCAGCAAAGCACTTCAGTTTTTTTTTAAACCACACCACTTTTTTGGCTCCAACAATATTATAAAATATTCGAAATTTGACATTTTTAAAAAAATTCGCAATTCCTTGCTGACTTCAAAGTTTTTTTTCTGAAAACAAATATATTTACCACATTTTTAGGATTTTAAAATAGCCTAAACATATGTCATATGTAGTTGTTTTTATATATAAAAAAACAAATTAAAAAACTGAAGTGTCCTGCTGATTTTGTTCCAAAAAAGCACCCTGTATTATTTAAAAATAGCAATTTTTTTAGTAACGTTTTACAGTATTTCAAGAGTCAAAAAATATCCTAAAAATGGGGTGTGGTTTTTAGAAAAAAAGCTTTAAAAAACCGAATTGCTCTGCTGGCTTCTTTCGAAGGGTATCAAGCACCATGTAATTTTTAAAAATAACATTTTTTGTTTCGAAAAAATTGATAATATTTCAAGTGCATAAAAATATGGTGTTGCTGTTTTTACAGAAAGAAACTTTAAAACAGAGAGGTAACGTACTCTGCTGACTTCGTTCGAAGCTATCAGAGCATTTCGAGTTTTGCAGAAAACGAGAAGTATAAAATTTTTGAAAAGATAATAAAAATAGCCTAAAAATATGGCATAGGTTTTGACTCAAAATTTCATAGGTGCTCTGCAGCATTCTTTGGCATCATAATTATTACTAGTTTCACTAACAAAATCCATTTCTAGATCATTTTAACACTTGCTGCGATTACAAAAAATATCTATATGTCAAAATTAGAAAAAAATATATGAATAAAGGGCCTTATACACTGTTTATTATGTGATATAAAAACAAAAAAGCGTAATAATTATTACAAACCTTGAGATGCAGCATATCCTAAACATTGTGCACTAAAAATTTCATTTTTGTTAATTACAACAACCACATCACAAGGTTTTTGCCATACTTTATGTTCGGTGTAATTTGTCCTTTTACTGTGCAAGATCTCCTTCTCTCTTAAGTTGTACATGAAAAAAGGCATTATCTCCATATTCTTGCTTGGCAGATCTAAAAATAAAACATTATTTAATAAAGTGATTAATTTTTTAGTATTTTCAATAGCCCTACTTTAAACATTTGGCGTAATTATCAGATATTTTTACCAATTTTTATTATTTTTCTGTGTTCCAAATTATTTCATAAAACAAACATATTTGTGTTCTTATTATCTCAATTTAGAAATATTTATCATAGATTTATCCATGTAAACATTAGACATGTGTACAATAAATGTAAAAGAGTGTATGTAGCATTACAAAAAGTAGTTATGCATAGGTATACAAAAATGTACTTAAATTACAATATTTACAACGATATGTAGCAAGTAGGTAATTTTCAACCAAATAAAAACAATATTGCAGTAAATACTTGCTCCCTACCCTTATAAATATATTTTTAGATGTTATTTAGTTTTAATTTTTGAGGTAAACATGATAAATTTTAATGTTTAAGAATCTATAAGAGTCCTCTTTTTGATAATCTAAATTTAAGTAAAAACAACCAAGGGCCAAAATGTATAAACTCGCTTTATACAATAACAAATTTGCTATTTCTCAGATACTTAAAATGTAATTATGTTTTTACTTCTAAGTACTGAAATATTTTTTTTTTATGCATATAAATGAGGGTATTCCAAAATATAACAGGGAGGTAAAAGGTATATTTAAAAAAAAAAAACTGTTAGTGTTCGATAATCCTAATAGCCTGAGATAAATATTTTTTTACTATAAGGTATTACCCCATATAAATTGTAACTGCTATTAAAACAAATTATAAAGTTTTATATACCTTTCTGTCTTTTAACAGGCTTAAATTTGGCACTTATAAACTTGAATCAGCTTTTATAAATCCAGCTAACAAACTTATATTAATAATAAAATTAAACCAATTGGCAAAGACAAAAATAACATGAGACAACAACAACAACAACAACAACAACAACAACAACAACAACAACAACAACAACAACAACAACAACAACAACAACAACAACAACAACAACAACAACGAATGTTAGGTTAGGTGGTGTCAATTTTAAGTGTCAGTGTCACTAAGATGTGCGTTCACTTCGACATTCTGTGTGCCGGTTTGTTCGTTGGCTTGGTTTTGTATAACAAAAAAACTTCGACACAAGCTGATTGGTCTATTCCCGATGACGTATACATATCAAATTTTAAATTTCAATTGGGCCTAATTTAAAAACTTTTGGCTTTTTTAACGAACTGATTATTTAGAATAACTTGTATAGCGACTAACTATTACAATATTATTTATAAAACAGCATATCTCACATGTGAACATGGCCCATTATGATTATGTCATCAGAATTTATGTTATTTTTTCTGTGATAGATAAAAATAACCAAAAGCTATTCCCAAAGTCTTGTAAGCCGCTAAATATAATTGGTCTTTTTTAAAATCTGATGAGTGAGTGAGTGAGTGAGAGAGACACCGAGTCAGCAACTCATAGTGCATACTTAACTAATAAAACTACCCTTTCACGATATGCTTGTCAATAAAATTATAATTTTAGCGTCATGCTGCCACATGTCGGGTCAAAAATAAAGTTTAGATATTAGTTGGGAGATTAGTTTGCAGATTAGTAGTTATGCTGTCAGCAAAATGCATGGTGTTTTCATATTGACATTTAATTTTGAATATGGCGTTGATCTTGTTTAAACAAAATCTCTATTATTTAAAAACGTAAGAAAGGGAAAATTAGCATCGGTGTTTATGTGGTGTACCTCAAAGGTAGATATTGGGACCTATTTTAATCATTTTCTATTATGGCTTTCTTCGGAAATTGTTTTAAAATTTCTTTTGTAATTAAAGTCCGGAGCTTTCTTAGGATTATTTGCAGTTTTCTTTGCAGAGGTTGGTCTGATAATTGAGTCATCTCTCTCTTGAAGATCCCAGTTCGGTAATTCCTCTCTTTCATTTGTTTGGAAGGTATTTTGTAAGTGTTCTGCGAATCTATTAACTTTTTGTATGCTATTTTTAGCCCAGCTGCCATCTGTATTCCTGATTGGAGCATCCTACACAATGGGCCTTTTCAATCACTTTGTGGCTTTCCATAGAGAATAATCAGTGGTTTTATCGTTTGTCAACTCACTAAGGTACTCAAAAATAGATTCATTTTTGATTTGTTTTATCTCTCTCTTTAACTACTGGGTGACCTTGTTAAGTTTGGTTTTATCTGATAGAACTCTGGTCTGATGCCATTTCCTCCGTAGTTTTCTTTTTGCAGAGATTAGGTCACTTATTTCTTTAGAATAGTTATTTTCTGTTATTGGCCGAACAATAGGTGGAGTATTATCCAATGCTGCTTGTTGTATGTTGGACACAAGTACATCTACTTCTTCATCTAGCTGTGTTTTTGTTCTTAACGGAACTGAAAAATTGATTTTCTTTTCAAGGTCCAGTCTGAGCCTTTGCCAGTCTGTTCTCCTATTTCTTAGTCTAAGAGGGCTCTCCTTCTAGATAATGGTGTTACTAAGAGTGAGCAGAACAGGCGAATGATCTGAATTCATGTGCCTTGCCTTATCAACTTGGATGTAGTTTGCTGAAATATTTAGTACAACAAAAAGTCTGTGGACCACTAAGTTGGTTTGCCAGTTGAATGCGACTCACATTTTGGCTGTTTCAGTGCTACTTTTAGGTTTTTACCTTTATTTGTTATTAGTCTAGAGCCCCAATGGGTGTGTTTTGCATTGAAGTCGCCTTCAATGATAAATCTTCTTCTTTAATATTGAGGAAGTCTTCTTTAAAGTTGAAAGTAAGAGCCGAATCACTAGCTTTGCAGACGATACAGTCTTAATATAGAATAATAGAATCTGATTTGCACATAAAAATTGAAATTGATGTCAGATATAGAAAACAATGGTTTGACAACAAGCTTCTATCGATTAACTACAAAATTACATATTTTTAACAAACAAGAAATATTACTCATTTCCTACAAGTATGATATGGATCATACGAGTACAGATTATTTGTACACCATAGTTTACCCCTCGTTATACAAATCTAAATTTTTAATTTGGTAGCAAATCTGCTTAACTTACCTCACAAATAAAAGAAACTCGAGATCACTGATATTTGACAACCTAATTCTAGTTTAATTTGCATTTAACTCCAATCAAACTTTTCGAAACTTCCAAATTGAGTTCTTCTGTTCATCTGAAATCTGCATTCCTCAAATCATTCTGAAGTAATTACGTATAGCCAGAAGACAGTAGTCCATTGGCGTGTCCAAATATTTTTAAATATTTTTTGTTGGTTTTGTTTTCCTGCTTACCGTAAGGTGTCAATTGAATTGTCTAGTTTTAAAACCAAGCCATAGTTTATAGCTGAAGAATCAGTTCGCTCACTCTGAGTCGGCACTTTTGATCTCAATGTTCCAGTTTATACATTGCGCAACTCGAATTTGTATCCCTGGCGCATAGAGAATCAAACCATAATAGCCCAATTCAAACTGCAGTAGATTAGTAACAGGGCCATGGGCGTACTGCTCACAAAAGTAACCGCTAGATGGCGCCACTTGTCAGCGTTAGGAATTTAAACTTGAATAAGTGGATTGCGGTTCGGCTAAGCGATCCAAGATCGTTTACGTGAACGAGTATTAGTGAATGTAAAGAAAACATCATGCGCAATGAACATATCAAAAGGACCTATGTGTATATTTCCGCTGATATAGGTCCGATTTACATGGAACAAACTGAACTATAAAGCAGACGTGACGTAGATTAACGTTGGAGAGAAATATAATACGCAATGGTAATTTCAAAAAGACCTAAACAAAGTTGTAAAAATGACACAACATAGACTAACCTTGAAGAGAAAAATTATGCACAGTTGGAATGCCAAAATGAATTAAGTGAATATCTCCGCTATTATTGATTCATTTCAAACGGAAAACACTACGTTGTGAAGGAGAAAAGGAGATTAACGTTAAAGAGAAAAATTATGCGCAGTGGCAATGCCAAAAGGACATAAGTGTGTACTTCTGCTAATATTAGTCCGATTCAAACAAACATATCATTGATCTATGAGCCGGAGCATTGTCGTGATGCAGCGTCCAGCCAAAGTCCTGATAAAGTGGCCTTTTTTTCTTTAATTTTGCCTTTAAGGGTCCTCGAAGTACATTAGAATAGTACTCCCCTGTTACTGTATGTCCTCTAGGTACAATGTGATCGTAAATAACGCCAAATTTATCAAAAAAAATCAGGTGCATCACTTTACCAGCGCTTTTAGCAGTTTTGGCCTTCTGCAGTCTTGGGCTGCCTTTCTGCTTCCATTGCATACTTTGAGACTTCAATTCAGGATCGTAATGATAAAACCAACTTTCGTCACATGTAACCACATTATTTAAAAACTGTGGGTTACGTTGCAATTGCCTTTTCCACTGCTGACAAATTGTCACTCGATTCGCTTTTTGTTCATCGGTCATCACTTTTGGAATCCATCTTGCCGCGATCTTCCGGTACTCTAAATCTTCATGAATAATTTGTTGAGTGGTACCGTAAGACAAATTAACATTGTCAGAAATTCGTTTTATGCCAATCCGGCGATCATTTTGTATCAAGTCGTTAATTTCTGTAATTTTTGTGTCATTTCTCGCAGTTTGTGGTCGACCGGGACGAGGTTCATCTTCAACTGATTCACAACCGTCTTTAAACTTTTTATGCCACTCAAACACTCTACATCGTGATAAACTATTATCTAGATATGCACCTTTAATCATTTCAAAAGTTTCAGTTGGTGTTTTACCCAATCGAACACAAAATTTTATCGCGTATCTTTGCTCCACTTTCATTTTTCGATGGGTACGCAAAACACTGACAATTCAATAATTAATTTGTAACAAATGTCAAAAGTTAAATCAAAGCCTACTTGCGGGGTAGTACATTAAATATAAGGCTTTCATGTCTCATTTTTTGGGTTATAAAATGTTACCTCTGAAAGAAGTTATAGCACCAGTCTCGTTATATACTGATATATCCTCGTATGTATATTCTTCTCTCCTTCAGCCAATTTTATGTGCACAAATTCGTAGAAACTTATTTTGTACCTTCTCTATCTGTTCAATATAAATTTTATAGTTAGACCAAATAGTACTCCAGAACCGAACGAGTGCAAAGTAGAGGATTTTAAAAGAAGCAATTGACAACTCAGAAGTATTTCTTTGTAAGAAACCTAACATTTTAAAAGCCTTGATATCTTCTACCTCTTTAAGAGGCTTATTATTAATCGTATATGAGTACTGATGTATAATATTTGATTTACTAAAACTAATTTTGTAACAACAGCGAAAAATTTTCTTGCAGCAATTGATAGTCAGCTATATTTTCTATAGATTTAAAAATGTTTAATCATCGGCAAACTCCAGTTGTTCACTATTTTTAATGGAACTACTCAAATCATTATTAAATAAATTAAATAACAAACCGATGAGCAAGTATTGCCAATCATAAAATTTAACCATTCATTACTTAAATACATTGAAACAATTTTAATAATTGATTCTAATAAAAACATTAAACATAAAAAAATTGGCTAAAATATAGGCAATTCAGCTCTAGAAATAAAGAACCAAATAAATGTATTAGGTACATTTAAGAAAAACATAAAAAATATAAACCTAAAAAGGATCATATCAATTTTTATTTAGCCACTCTGAGAAGTTGAGAGGAATTTCTGTCAAGACGGTTCGATAAGAATGTCAGATTATTGTTTGACTTCACTAAAAAATTACCAATATATCGTACAAATTCTATAGTGCTATACTTTCTTATTTCATGGATCTTTTGTGGCAAAAATGGCCTTAACACAGTACAGGTAGAATTTGATTTTACCTCTTTAACGTATATTTTGTTATTTCAGTCGGTACATAAATAAATTGTATTTGTTTGACATTGCGACTCGAGTATACCTACAACTATTTTTAATAATCAATTTACCTTTCAGAACTTCAACAACTACTATTCAATAAGGTTCTTTAAAACGCGAGTTTTTCTTATATTACAGTATAGGTAATTAGACCTGTATTTTGTATCTAATTTAAAATTACTTAAAACTTTTAAAAGTTTGTTAAAGGTTCTTGAAAACTTATTTATTCTTGTACGATGTTGTTACTACCCTAACTCAAATGGTTTAACTTTTTTACTATTTTAACTGGCGCTTTATTTGTTACTTTTAATTTATTAGGAAAATACTGACGTACCTCAGCAAACAGTTTCTCTAATCTTTTATATTTAAAGGCATAAAGGAAGGCATCAACCCCTTCTTCGGCTGAAGTAAAAGATAAACCCCGAAATGTATCCTTTTTCTCGCGGAAATAAGAAGTCATTAGGTGTTGAGTTAAGCTTATTAGGCATTTAAAAGTAAACAAATAGTATGCAATAGGTGTTTAAAATTACCAACTTTACACAAATGATGCAATAAATCCTACTAATACTCTCCAAAATAATTAAAATTTGGGGAGTGATCATCGCATAAGTAAAGATGTTTGAACAAAATGCTGTATTAATATTTTCTTATCTTATGAGCATTGATAATGTTTATATTACTGTATCTAGCATCATTTTTTATTTCATCTGTATCAAATATTTTTATATTTCGCGAAATATGAACTAATTTTATTTAAAATTTTACATGTTGAGGAGTCATTAAGAAACAGCTAACTCTTCAGTGAAATAAAAGGAAGATTGCTGATGAGATGAGTGGTTAGAATCCCAACCAATACTAAAAACTATTATACAATAGCATGAAAATGAGCTTATAAAACTACATCAATACTATGCCGGTTCAATATTAATGAAAAACAAAAGCATATTATGATAAATATATTGCTGAAAATGGACATGGTAATGAAAAGGTTCCAGAAATGCGGAAAAAATATTGGCAAAATATATGTTTGTGTCATTTTAAAACAAAGCATTTAGTAATCTGTATCTGTAACGTGTGGAGGGTGAGTTACCCTCATGGCACATAGGCCTCATTAGGCCCATTGTGCATTCTCCTAAGATGATAGGCACCTCCTAGCTCGTGAGCCATCTTACAGATCTAATGTAGTTGACAATGTCGTCAAGAGGTGCTTCTCTTATATCGGCCGATGTTAGCCGATACTCACCGAACACAAATCTTCTAATAATCTGACAGCCATATGATATGGATATGCTTCCGTACTTGGCAATGACCAGTCAGAATGCCTGTAACTAGGCGCAGATTCTGTCTAGTCATAGTCAAGTATTTGTTTGCTGCAGTGTTGTCAGGATAACTTAAAATCTCATCTTTCCTTGAATTTCACAAGGGAATGTTCTTTAATTCGATCTGTCACCACCGATTTTGTCAGGCTAATAGAAGGGCCAGATCCAAAAAGTATTTGGTTGGCTGCTTTATTGGCTAGTGTCAGACGATTACCTTTCGATGTGGCGTGACCTTTGATCCACCTTAAGGTGACTACATTGTTGATGGATACTTCGGCCAAAGCTTCGTGACATTCTAGTACTAACTCTGAGTAAACTCGTGGTCTGTTCAGGGTGAGTAGTGTTTATCTGCTATCTGTATAGATGAGCATTGTTTTTTCCAGTGATATTGTTTCTGGTTATATCTTTTGCTGCTATGAGAATCCCCGTTAGCTCTGTATGAACTTCATTGGCACTATTGCTCACAGCCCATTCTATGTTTAGGTTTAGGAATCTGGAGTATATTCCACATCCTGAGCTTTGTTATGTTTTAGAACCGTCGGTATAGATGTAAATCGTACCTGCCACTTCTGGCTCTTCTATTTCTTCTATTTTAACTTTATATGGCTTATGGAAGATATATCTCGGTGAGATGGAATCCATATTCGCTTGAAGCAGTGGGAGCGTATCGAGCGCCTCCTGCCAAAAGCGACGTCTCGCTTCACCCGATACATCAGGTTTTATTACAACCGTGCGGAGGCATGTCATTGTCGTCAGAGCAATCTCTTTGATGTAAATATTAAGGGGACTGAGACTAAGAATGACTTCCATGGCTCTGGTCGGTGTTGTTTTCATGGCTCCTGTTTTGTTGAGACATGCTGTCCTTTGAATTTGTTCTAGTTTACGGACAGCTGTTAATTTTTGGGTTTTCAGGACCCAGACAACTGCACCGTATGTTCGCCTAGGTCTTATGTAAGTCCATGCGACGACTCTGGCGGAGAAACCCCATGTGCGCTTCACGGTTCGGCGGCATTGTTTATAAGCAATGTATGCTCATTTAACTCTGTTTTCTAAATGCGGGTTCCATGGTAACTTGGTGTCAAAGGTGAGACCTAGGTACTTTACCTCTGTTGCAAAGTTTAGATTTGTGTTTAGGAGTTCTGGAGGTTTTAATTCCATTTTCATCCTTTTCCTTGTGAAAAGGACCATTTTCTGTCTTCTTAGGATTTATAGAGGATAGATGGTCCTAGTACCACTGTTTTATTATTTTTAGAGCTACTTGCATTCTTTCGCAGAGTATGTTCTCAACAAAATTCCTTGTTTGCAGAATGACCAGGTCATCTGAATAGGCTATTGTGTAGTGACTGTCCATTATTAAAGCTGCTGATGAGGGTGTCGAGGACCATATTCCACAGTCGAGGTGATAGCACCCCTCCCTGTGGACATCCCCTTGCAACCAAGCCTCATATATTTACATCTTCTACACTTATGTTTACTGCATGCTTTGAGAGCATGTTATGTATCCACCCACTAACCATTTGTGGAACATTCCTGTTGGTTAGTGAGTGTTTTGTCTTTGGGAAGGTGGTTTTATCAAAAGCACCTTCTATGTCTATGAAAACACCCAAGACGGATTCCTTATTGTCCAGGGATCTTTCTATGTGGCCAGCAACTAGATGAAGGGCTGAATCAGTAAATCTGCCTGGGGTGTACGCATTTTGCTTGGGATGTAGTGGTGCATCCCTTATGTACCTTTCGCATAGGCTTTCGAAAGGTACATAAGGGATGCGGCATTCAGCAAATTTAATACATTATTTTTAAATAGATCAAATTATTACATATATTAATAATGAAAATAAAATAGACAGTGAGCCAGATACTAATTTTATCACTTTTAACACATTTATGCTAATTGCAGCAGTTTTTCAGTTATAATGTAAAAGCATTTAAAAAAAATTAATAGAACTGCATGTTACCTAATTTATAATGATAAAGTAATTTTTTTGTTTAATTATAAACGTTAAAAAAATCTTATAATTACCAAACTCTAATGGCTTCATAGATATTGCTAATTCCGTGTTAATACAGCAATTGAAAGAGTTTTTAGCGATTTTCTTTTAAATACAGATTCGTATGAGAGCTTTTAGTATTATTTGTTTGAATCATTTTAAAACGTGAAACGGTAAAGCTCAGAGCTTTTCGACAGATTAAATATACACAGCTTTTTTGCTTCAAAAAAAAAGTTGGACAGTTTAATTTAAATACTTTTTCAACACTTGTTCCTCATCCTCGTAGCCCGAATTTAACAGTAATATTTAATATATTTAGTTTTTTTCTCTTATTACAAGTGATGTGTTTTACAAATCGTAAGTCTCTTATGTAGCAATGGTTCTAGGGTATATTCATTATGAAATTTACAGAACAATTAGGACCACTCTTGTTAGAAGGGTGCTTCCTTTCCAAATTATTCAACTTTAACTGTCAAATTAGTGGAAGGATTTGTTTAGTAGTGCTTTTATACAGTACTAGAATGCTATTAAAACTGTAACAAAGTATTCGAGAATTACATTTTAGCTTTTACATATATTGTCAATTTTTTGTAGTTGAATGCAGGAGAAGGAGGTGTGCTATGTCCAGACGGTTGGAGCGATTATGAGACCTATGAAATTCAAACTGACATTTCACATTAACGGATTTTTGTACATTTTACTCGCAATGAAATATATGCTTTCAGAATAAAATAAAATGCCTTTACAAGCATTTTGTATAGTTCTGTTTTGCTAATTTCAGCAAGGGCCACCGATCATGTGACCGGATATTAATTTTTTTATTGAAATTTTGGGTACAGCTTAATCGTCAATTTTCTGAAACTATGATAATATTGCGCCCATTTTTTGTGCCAGCGAAAGAGCTGATATGCAAAAAAGTATTTTGCAATCAGACGAAGAGTAGCCTGTTGTTTGAAATCTGAAAAATTATGACCAGAAGTCGAAAAGAAGTTTCTTTAATTAGTCTCAAAATGTTTGAATCTCTAATTAATAGAACTACCCTTGCAGTCGGGACGGTGGTGTAGCGGTCTATCGCGCTTATATTCATTTATAGGCAAGTTTATGAGTCTGAGACTGCTGGGTTTCGAATCCCAGACCAGACCATGTGGATTTTTAATTAAATTGCATGGTTCGGTTTAGGATTTGATGTGTGGCGTATTAATAGAAATTCAATTTCTGTTGATATGACATGCAGATTAAAAAAATTCGCCATACATTACCGTCTCGATGATGGTGGGTGAGGTTTTCTGGGTTTTCCTCACCTGTAAGTCAAATGGCACCATCAATCATCTTTAAGTCGCCCCGGAGCGCCACGGCAAATAATAATAATAATAGCCGTCCCTTCCCCTACACAAGTCGTTCAGTCGACTTCAGGGGTTGAAATTCACTCGTAAGGGGGTGAATTAGGGAGAGTATTATTATTATTAGTCATTTTTATTCTAGTAGTTTTTACCCTATCCACCATAAATTCACATTTACATTAATGAATTAAGTACCTGCATTGGAAAAAACTTGTTGTTGAAGACATTTTTAAAGACGTTATGAAGAGCAAACCATCATGTACAAAATTCCTATGTTCAGCTTATCTACAATTCTTTTTTATCTCTAATATATTTCAGTCAAAATTGCCCTCTATGAATAAAATTATTGAGGTCCGCCACTGGTCAATAAATACTCTGTGTCGCAGATTTCTTAATCCGATTTCCGTATGCTCAATTTTAAAACTAATTCCAGACGATTTCCTTTATTTTCGTCTACCAAAATAAAAAGTTTGGGGAACAGTCACCGTGACACAAAGTTTTGGAGTAAAAACTCTGGTGTATCGATTTTGGGAGCTCGCCAAGAATGCAAACTTCGCCTGCCTGTGGTGATATTGTTCAAAGACAAACACTTCCTTGTAAATTCATGGTGAATTATTTGGAGGTTTTGGCGTCTTTTTAATTTTTGACTTACATTAGTTCTGTTGTTGGAAAGGGCATATTTTACTTTGTTTGGCAGGTAGGGTGGTGGATTATTTATTAAAAATAATTAATATGCAGGAATTATATGTTGTAATGTAATGTTAATTACCTTGAAATAGTAAAGTAAATATCGGAAAAAACTTGAGATATGTTTAATGTTTTAAAATTGTCCACATATCGGATTCTCTTAATCCTTTAAAATTAGTCTTTAATTAAAAACACGAATCTCTGCTGAATTACCATTTTATAATTAGTTTTTTTTACTGTTGCGAGTTCTATTCTTAAACCTTTTAAGCAGAGCTGGGTAATTGCATGTACTTTAAAAATAAATCCAATAACAAATTACTTTTTCAAAAGTACATGTTGTAAAAATAGGAATTATATTGATTTAATTACAAAAACATGAAAAAAAATCAATTACTTTTATAATTACTTTGCGGATAAACCATGTACCAACCGGACCAAGTATTGTCGAGCAAGCAAACTAAAGTGGACCGGAGCTCCATCATGCATAAAGTACATGTTTTTCCTTACGTGAAGCGGTACATCTTCAAGCAGCTCCGGCAGTACTTCTTCTAGAAATTGTCGATAATCTGCACCGTCTAATCTGTTCTGCAAAAAATATTAGCCTATCAAATTGTCACCGACGATGCCAGCCCAAACATTCACGGAAAATTGTTGCTGATGACGGCGTTCTGCAGTTTCATGTGGATTTTCTTCAGCCCATATGTTATTATTGTGAAAATTAAAAATACCATCTCTTGAGAAAGATGCTTCATCGGTAAACAGAACTTCGGCTCCAAACCGAGGATTTTGAGCTATTTTGTCTTGCATCCATCTACAAAAAGCCAATCTTAGCGGAAAATCTCTTGGCAATAAGGCTTGTACTCTTTGGGTATGATAGGGATACAAAAGCTATCTTTTCAAAATTCTCCACACCGTCGAGTGAGATAAGTTTAAGTTGTGAGCTATTTGTCTGGTACTTGTGGTCGGATTTTCTTCAATTTCGTTGAGGACAGCCTCTTCTTGGGGAATTGCAACTTCCATAGGCCGCCCACTATCAGCAGTATTCTTTTTAAAACTTCCATTTTCCCGTAGTCGTTGGTGAATGCGTTAAAACAAGTTATGGTGTGGTACTTGGCGATCAGGATGTCTATCTTGATACAACCGCCTTGCTTCTGCCGTATTACCTTCCGCCAATCCGTAAAGGTAATGCATTTCGCACATTTCAGCGTTTGTGTAATTCATTTTGAATTTTATAATACAAATTTATCTTTTGCAGGCACAAACTAATTGTTATTTTGACAGGAGGTAGCTTTTGTTTTCAAATTTAAAACCTACTTGATGAAACAAAATTTGATTTTTCTCAAAAACGGTCGACTCTAGAGCGTATGGCTAAGAGTGCCTTTTTTGTGTAGAAAACATTGGCGGTTCAAATGGGCGTCTCAAAACCGTACTTTTTCCAGTGGCGTAGAATTTTTTTTTTCAATTTCAACACCCTCGAAAATGGTGCATTTTAGAGGGTAAGTTAATAGAAACGTTTTTTCAGTCCTGCGCATATATTATGAAACACCCTGTATATCTTTATTTTAGTTTGTGTCTGTGTAATATTATGTATTGTGATGGGATTGATTTTATAAAATGAACATTTAATATATTTTTTATTTGACATCTGTGACAAATTGTGAAAATTATTAAACTTACAATAGAAACTAAAAAATGGTAGGTAAAGTTTACACAAAAATCAATGTTAAGCTTTCTACATAACCTGATATATATTTAAAAATAATCTCAAATCATGAAGGAAAGTCAATTTACTAACTAATAAAGTTTTCAACGTATTAAAAACAAAACAAATATTACACTAACTAAAATATTTATTTATTAATAGTTATAGTGCTTGAAAACAGTATGATGTTGATAATAATAACTACACTTAATACAAATTCAAATATTAAAAAAAAAAAACAGCGATATTGACTCTTGTACAAAGTTTTGATCGGAACTTACAAATGATATTAGATTTTTCTTCTTTAATCAAATCAATTACTTTTTGTTTAATTTTGGAAATATTCCCATTTCTTCTTTGTTATTTTATATGCTTTTTTTTGTTAGAATATTGTTACTAGTCATTACTGACTAACCTACAATTTTAATCTAAAAATCTTACAAACTAATTACTTATCTAAGAAGTCCCCATTGGGCTGTCTTTATTGTTTCTATAGGAAAGCATCACAAGTTGGCGTGAAGATTTATTACACTGTTTTACACTAGCACTAACATTAACGTTCACTGCACTAGCTCAAATGGCTTCTTCCTTTTGAGCCTTCTGTTGAGTGTAGAGTTGTCCAGTAATTGCAACGCTTCTTCGTTGACGTGGGAGTGGAGTCGACTCTCATGTTTCGCAGCAAACCTCTTTATTTCTTCTTCGATTGTTGGCATCTTCAGGTCTCTATGAAGATAATCGTTTCGGTAGAACCAAGGTGCATCAACAATGCATCTTAGGACTTTATTTTGGAAAACTTGTATCATGTTGATCTTACTCTTGCTGACACATCCCCATAGCTGTATGCTATAAATCCAGATTGGTTTTAGGATTTGTTTATAAATCAGCAGTTTGTTGTGCACTGACAATTTGAATTTTCTTCCTAGGAGCCAATACATTTTTTTGAATTTTAGTTCAAGTTTTTTACGCTTTTTTTATGTGCTCTTTCCATTTAAGTCTTACATCTAGGTCAAGCTTGTCAAACTGAAAAAGTAACTTGAGCTGAATAAATAAAATGTATGTTTATGTGGGCCGCAACCAGGCAAATGCGCTGTAGGCAATACGACGAAGTTGATACATTTTTGAAGCCACGCCCAAATTTAGTCAAAAAATCACCCAAAATGTATTTAAAAATATTTTATTCTTAAAAACTAAACACATTTTTTAAAAAATATCAGTCAGTTTATTTTTAAAAACAATTTATATCTAATTACTTCAAAAGTCTTCACGCTTCCCGGACACATAATTTTTGCAGCTTTAATAAGACATTCCTTGATAAAATCCCCTTTTGTGAAAGATTTCGAGTGTTTAGCTATTAACTCCGACAATACTTGCTTGCACCGCCGATTCACTTTCTTGTGGTATTTTACTAAACATGAACTGTTGTGTTTTCGGTCCCAACTCAAGCTCTTTCAACTTTGTCTTCGTAATTATCATATTTTAATTTATGTTATATAATTTTGGTACGCTAATAGTATTATTGCATATCTAGCGAATTATTTTATCTTTTACTTCACAGCAAAAATACTATAGTTCCTACTTTTCTTGAAAATTTCGATGTTCGTCAGCAATTTTTCGTTTCATTTTACTCCCACTCTGTTTAGATAAAGATATACTGAATAGAAAAGTCTGAAATAAATAATAGTAAATTCACAATTATGCATCGTTTTAATTAACATTAAATTACCAAACCGAAAATAACTGCACATTAAACAATAATACGTCAAAAAATGAATCGTATCGTTTTATGTTTCTCACAGCAAATAATATTGTCACTAAAGAAGTTCATACACGAGTCATAGTTATTCACATTTTTGTTAAGTAAATAATTAATTATCTACGTCATGCAACTGATCTTGGTCTTTCTTGTCAGGAGCCCACGCGCCGGGCCGCAAAATTTTTGACACAGGGCCGCAAGTGGCCCGCGGGCCGCGAGTTTGTCATGCTTGATCTAGGTTCATCCCTAGGTATTTGGCCGAATCGTTATGCGGAATAACGTCATTGTTTATTCTTGTTTTTGTTCATTTGGTCGAAGAGTAAAATCAACATGCACTGATTTAGTTTGATTTATTTTTATTTTACACTTTTTTGTCCATCGATTGATTCTGTTGCAGGATTCCTGAAGTTTTTCTGAGGTCTCTGTAATAATTCCGCCAACTGCCAATATTGCAGTGTCATCCGCAAATGTTGCTATTTTAACAGATTGTTGTTGAGGGATATCGCTAGTGTATAATAAGTAAAGAACCGGTCCTAGCACACTGCCTTGTTGGACACCTGCTTTAATTTCTTTCATTTCGGAGTATGTCTCGTCTTGCTTTACTCTAAACATTCTTCCCGTTAAATATGATTGTAGAATGTCGACATACTGTCTAGGGAGCATTTTTTCAAGTTTCTGTAGTAGGCCAGCGTGCCAAACTTTGTCAAATGCTTGGGCTACGTCAAGAAATATAGCTGAGCATATATATTTTTCTTCGTAAACTTTTTCGAGGATATCGGTTATCCTGTGTACCTGATCTATTGTCGAGTGTTTGTTTCTAAAACCAAATTGGTGCGAAGGGATCAGATTTTTATTTTCAATTATTGGTTTTAGTCGTTTTAGTAGTAGTTTTTCAAATAACTTAGATATTATCGGTAACAATGATATAGGTCTATATGACGACACTTCATTCAGAGATTTTCCTGGCTTAGGAATTAGGATAACCAGCCATTTTCCACGCATCAGGTATATATTTAAGGCGAAATGCTGCATTTATGAGGTATGTCAATTTAACAATAGCCTTCCGTGGTGCATATTTACACATCCTCCTATATGACGGCACCGGAGTGCTGAAATCTGTTCGCCTTTGTACCTACAAGTACGCTACAAAAGCTCATTGATTTAGACATCAATGCATGAGGCCTCTCTTATTGCTGGAATCAGTAAGCAAGCTTATCTGCATTCTATGAAACAATGGCTGTACTTAAACTGCCGTTAAACGGTCGTGTACTAAAATGCCGTTAATAGACATGATGTCATTCAAATGACGCATTTGAAGTGTTTTGGGATTAAAAAAAAAGAAAATATACAAGAAGAAAACGATGCAACGACTTCTCGTAGGGTGGCGGCTTCGCCGCCACCAAAAATTTTTAACCCATACCTGGCTACGCCTACCGGCATAGACGCCAACGGCCTGGACATAGCTAAAATTGAAAAGTAAAGTCTCACATAACATAAAATTTGTATGGGTGTCTAAATCAATGAGCTTTTGTAGCGTACAAAGGCGAACAGGTTTCAGCACTCCGGTGCCGTCCTATAGGAGGATGTGTAAATATGCTTCCGTGGTAGTTTCTTTAATATTTCTCCAGTAATAAGGTCATATTCTGGGGCTTTCTGTGAGTTGATGTTTGTCTGAATTTCTTTCGTAACTTCATTGGGAGTAACTAGCTTAAATTCAAGTTATTCCATATTATGCATGGTCTCATTAGGAGTGTCTTCATTTTCATCTAATTGGAACGTCTTTTGTAGGTGGTCAGCGAAAATATCAGTTTTTTGTTGATTGTCTATTGCCCATTTGTTATCTGCTATTCTGATAGGAGGACAGTGTTTACACGATTTTTCATCTTTTTAGTTGCCTTCCAGAGTGAATAATCAGTTTCTTTATCATCTGTTAGCCCTACTAGCTATCTGTTGAAGGATTCTTCTTTGTGATTTAGAATTTCTCTTCTCAGTCTTTGGGTAGCCCTATTTAATATATTTTGATCTTCTGGTGATCTTGTCATCTGCCATTTCTTTCTTAGTTTTCTTTTTTCTGCTACTAGTTCTCTTATCTCGACAGGACAGTTTTTTCCAGCTGTTAATCTTTTTACTTTTGGTGTGTTCCTCCATGCAGCTTGCTGGATTTCAACTATAAACCTTTCCAGTTCTTCGTCTAGCTGATTTTTCGTTTGAAAACATTCCCAATTAGTTTTCCGATTTGCTAGGGTCGTTTGGCTTCTTTTTGATTAACATTATCACTTAGAGTAAGGATTACTGCAGAATGGTCTGAGTCCATATCAAAGTTTTCTTCTACTTGTGTATAGTTTGGTGAAATTTTTCGCAGAATAAAGAAATCCGAAAGGTCTGGAATCTTATTTGGGTCGGTTGGCCAATTTTATATGCCTGATAATTAAAATGATCTCGTAAGTTCTTTACTCAAAGCTTTTTTTCTAAATTTTCACCATCACACTTAAAAATAATAAAAAATTTAGCGTCGTTTTTACTTTACAAAATTTCCCCCCTTAAAGTTGACATTTCTAAAAATTCTTTCTGAGTAGATGCTTACGTTATAAAATTTGTAGTTAAAATCGTCATTTAACTGCAAATAAGTATTGAAGGATGAGGTATAAATGAAATATCTTCCTCTTAAATCTGTCTGCAAATTGAATTACTGCACTCCCTTCTTCACTAGATTTTTTTTTATAATAGTTAGGATAAACAATTTTATATAAATATAAAGATTAAAGTACTTTAACCCTAAAATAATTGTTAAATTTTATTTTTTTAAAATGCTCCCAATTTTGTCTCTCAGTAGCTACACGAATTAATAAAACACATTCAAAAGCAATAAATCCATTTTTAAAAAATCCCCATGGAATATCCCCGAATTCAGTGCGAAATCATGAGTTGAATCAATGCGATGCGACGCAATCTGTTCTATCGGATTTTTATTGTCAACAAACCTTTGTATGCATAAATTAGATTTCCCGTTCCGTTCAGAAAGGAGATTCGTCGGAAGAAGAAATAGAAAAACAAAAAAAAGACCTGCTATATCGGCGGTAATACAAGTAGTGCTTACAAAAGAGAGATGTGCTGATATATTTTTTTTGCATTCCTCGAGAATACTGTGGGAATATCGCAGTCGTAGGTATGATGTGAACGAGAACGTACTTAAAACAGAAAAGACATAAAGTACAATCGTTTTTATTAGTAGCCGTGGTTCGATGTGATTTTATGAATTTCACAACCTGCTACATTATGAAAAATATTTTTATAGAATAAGGTTACGTTTACTGTTTGAGTTTCATTTTCACATTTTTTATATTTTTACATTTTTACATGTTTTGTATTTTGTATTTTATTGCCAATTTAACTATATAGGAAGGTCGACAAATATGAAATACTTTTTTTAAAAATTGCAAAATTAATAAAATATTTTTATTTCTCCAACACAAAAAAGGTACAAACGATTAATAACTGAAGTA
The DNA here is from genome assembly GCA_927349885.1 of Psylliodes chrysocephalus. NCBI lineage: Eukaryota > Metazoa > Arthropoda > Insecta > Coleoptera > Chrysomelidae > Psylliodes > Psylliodes chrysocephalus. The sequence goes on from OV651815.1 coordinate 92,931,405, forward strand.
AGGCAAAACTCGATGGAAAGGAAAAATTTATTATATAAAGAATAATATGTGATAACTTTATTAATTAATTGACAACACTATCAACAGACATACATGGTCATTTTTTTATTTCCTAGATATGGTAGTTTAGTCTATTACATCATAGTCTATAACTATATATATTTAAACAGGTATAACTTGTTTTTGCAAAAATCAGAACGTTTTAAAAGTTATAATAACATAACGAAAATAATATTTCCCTTTTGTAAAATTAGGGTCAAAAATATGGAATATAACGAAAACTACCAAAAACAAATTTCTATTGGCAAAAATCGCAAATATAGATACCACATACATAAAAGGTATATTGCAAATGACACCATGCGTTATAAAATTTACACTGTATCCACTGTTTTAAAGATTTTTTTGCTGTCTAAGAATTTTCCGCCACAGAACAGGCACTCAGGATGTTCTGCAACCTCTGGGTTTTGTTCTTCATCTTCCCCAGTAAATAATTATTCATATGAATCATCATCCGCCACATAATCTTCTTTAGAAGAGCTACCTGATTCGGTTACAATATATCCTGCTTTGTTTGTCCTATGCTTAGCTTGATTCTGTAAAATAGTAGTTGATGTGCTGGGAGTAGCTACATCAGTCAGACTTGTTTTACCTTGGCCATATTTCCTCTTTATTTGAAGTTTAGATGTAGGTGGCACTAAAACTTGACTCTGTAGGTTGGTGGTTGAGGTGCTGTGAGTAGCTGGATTAGTCAAATGTGTTTTGTCCTGGCCAATGTTTCTTTTTATTTAAAGTTTAGATGTAGTTGACATTGAAGGCCCTATGGATGATTCAAATTCTGTTTTGTATGGAGATGATGTTATTACGACAGATTTTCCTGATTTCCTTCCTCGGTTGCTTTTTTGCGTATGCACGGAACCAATTCTACTGGTGGCGTCGGGTTTTCGGGAGCTTCAGGTTCTGGAAGAGGGGCAACCATATCTTGCTCGATAATTTCGGGAACAAGTATGAAACGGGAATCGGTGAGTTTGCCATTGTTACAATAGAACCAGGAAGAACGGATATAAATATGGTTAAAAGATGTAGAAGAAGATCTATACAATACCTGTGAAAATGTTTATCTGATAGGACAATATGGATACATGCAACTAAAGCGATTAGAATTGGAACTGATCTAGTGGTGTTTTCAGACACATGATTTATATAAAGAATTTTGCCAGATAATGTAGATAGGTAGTTTATAATAGCAAAGTTAATTTTAACAGAGTGTCTAGGTACACGCTTACTTGTACGCAATTCAAAAAGTTATATACACGCGAAACGTCTTGACTGAGTAGGTGAGCTGTGTCCAAGCCGGTCGGCGTAGCCAGGTATGGATTGAAATTTTCTGGTGGTAGCGAAGCCGCCACCCTACGAGTATTCGTTGTTTCATTTTCTTGTTGTCACGGGCATTATTATTATTTGTTCATGTATGTAAAATTTGCTAAGGTTTATAAAATACTACTGCTAGCTGCTAGTCACGGCGTAAATGAAAACAAACAACACACATTCACACAAACACCTCCCACCACAGCAATATGACGTTTCGCGTGTATATAATTTTTTTATTTCTGTACACTTTAGCGTGTACCTAGCAACAGCGTAATTTTAACAATATAGATGTTGAAATATATTTTAAATTCTAGAAAAATACTGTTTACTTAAATTTTGTGTAGACTATTCGAATGTAATTTACAATTAAATAATGAACAAATTTAAAGGCTTTACACATAATTTTTACAATTATGCAAATATTGATTTATTATATATGTATATATATTTTTTAAATGAAATAGAGAAAATCATGGGAAAAGGTGAAAAAATAAACATTATATTTATTGTAATATTTTTATTAATATAAACCAGATATGTACTAATATTTTTAAATGAATTACCAACAGAGTCTTCGTTTGTGTTTTATCAATGCAGAATAGCTCAAAATAGTTTGAACATAATCTCATTCCTTCACTTACAACATTAAAATTGTTTATATCCATACTCTTCAGCCGTTTACGCAAAAGCTCCAATTCTGTAGGAAACCTTAAACAACAAGAACATTATTTAATTTAGTAATAATCGTTATAATTCACTTCAATTTTTTCATTTAATCGAAAAATGTTATTTGTATTCTTGTATGCTTGTATAATAATGTGTAAATTAGTAATTGTTTCAGTTTGTTCCGACAAAACAGACCTATTAAGAAATTATTATAAAAATAATAGTTTTATTTATCTATGAAGAGTACGGATACCCGTTTCACTTCATTTTCCACAATAAAAACACGTCTTTATCGTAATATGTTGACACAATTAAATGAAAAATGTGATAACAAATGGAACTAGAGGTTATGTTAAATAACATCCGGTCCGCCATATTATTTGACAAAATCGGCCAATTTTTCTGAACGTATTTTAGGGGGCTATATCCTATCCAGTAAAATAATACAAATCAATGGCTGTGATCCTCTTTTATTGACCTGTGTCTCTTTTCCTATTGTAATTACCTAAATATATAATATTTTGGTGATTTAATAAAAAGTCCCTGGACGAGCAGCGAGTGTCCTTGTACAAATCCCTGTTTATTTTTTTTTATTTCTTTTGATGAGGCTAGGATAAGTATGTATGATTGTTTATGCCTTCGTATATTATACAGCCCAATCTTAATTTTTTGTTGACCTAATTTTAGGTATGCTTTAATGTTGTATTCATTAGTTTTTTTAATTACATAAAAAAACACAAAATGGGGATGTAACAGGAAGTGGGAAACTACCCTGAGTATTAATAAACCGCTACACGATTTTAAACTATAATGGAGGTTTTGAGCTTTGTTAAAGTTTTGTGTGGTTGATGAACGAATATTCTAGGGGGTTTGTCACTCATTTAGCTCCGAGGGTGTCTTCTGAATGATTCAGTTAAGTTGGTTATTTTAATCTTATTGTAATAATGTTGTGTGTAGTGTTGAAATATGGTTGTCATGTAGCATTTAAAATATGTTCACGCTGTGACATTTTTTTGATAAGGGTATTGAAGTGATAGAAAATTATTCGGCGAGAAGTTCTGACAAGGTGGTATTTATTTAAGATTAGTTTGAATTGGTGGTCGTTTACCGATGTTTAATTTAGATTGGGAATTGGAGGTTTTTATAATATGAATTGTCTTAAAGGAACAATAAATTCCTCATGCATACGTCTATGGAAGAGGGGCATAATATTTGTTGTTGTTGTCAAGAGTTAAAAGAGAAACGTGAAAAGCATCTACATTTTCTAACAAATTGATGTCTCCTTGTCTTAGTTTGGATTTGTATTGTATTTTTGCCGTCACAGTGCTTTTAGATTTGCAAACATTTACTGTTGCCTAGGGCCATATTCACTTCATTTATCTAGGTATGAAGTCGTTTTTAAATTTCTAATATAATTCTAGATAGACCGTGAATAAAAAAGAAAAGTGTTGTATGAAACTTCGTTATTTCGTAGTTTGTTTTGTAATTAAATGAATTCTGGTTTTAAAGCCGATAAAGAAATATATTATAATGGGATTGTTGAAGTTCAGTTAGGTTTCAATCTATGTATTGACTTAGAATGTAGTTTTACATCTGTATCGGTTTACTCGTATAAATACAACAAAAATACTAATGGTAATCTTCAGTTTTCCATTTCTTTAGATAGCTTATCAACCCCATCTAACCTGCGTTATTTTAAAAACAAAAGTTTCTATGTTAAGGTTAATCGAATGACAGATCGTTTTAGGGATATTTTTATTTGCAAATCAAACACCCATTTTGAAAACATTTTAATTACTAGCGATCACATGACTACCAATTTAAGTATTCAATTTCCATTTCGTTTAAAGAAGTTAAACAAATTAGATTTTTTTAAATATTTTTTTTTTATTATTATTATTACAGAGCATTAATTAATTCTTTTTGTCATAGAAAATTACAAACTTATCTAAAATATCAAGAAAATATTTTGGCACTAAAACCGTGTACCTATATCAAAAAATGTAGAAAGATTTTTAATATTTGTTAGAAATATTTATTTAAATTATTTCAACTAGTAGATCATCGGTGTTTTCTGTATTATTTGGGTATTGACAAATTTTTAGGAGTAGTATGATACATTATACTATTATTTTGCTTTAAAAATATATGTCCTAAAATGTTTTAATTCAGAAATATGTATAACCTATAAAACAATCGATTTTTATTGAAAATATTAAAAACGTTTTGACCTACCGTCAAACGATCGGCAGGGGGGTGCAGTCGATCAATCCGGAATTATGTCAATAATGCATTACTACTCAGCTGTTTTGTATTTACGTTCGTGTGGCTAACAGGTGAACATCCATTTTACCGGTGGTCCTGGTTAATCGTGAAAGGTGAATTTTCCAAAAATAATTAAGTAAACATTTCTCCACCTGCAAAATATGTGAAATCAAAGATTTGCACAGCCGATTCTGTAAAAACTAGGTCTGTCCGAGCCCCTCTAGGTGACAAGGAATATGTTCATGAAAGGGTGTCCACAATCAGATAGGAATTTTTTTTTCAACTGCAATTTTTTTGTGCCGAAATAAAACAAAGGGGTGAAGTGGATCACTTGGTTTTCGCTGTATTTTGTGAGGCTGTGAGGTTATGTTTAAAGCAATTTGTTTTTGAGTGATTTTCTCATTTGAATTTCGTGTGCTAGCATATGAGGGGTGTCGGACAGGGGGGGACGAATCGTATGTTATTATTTTATTTTTATAGATGCCACGAAAATACGTGAAGAAGCTGGATGCTTATGACAAAATAAACTACGACCCCGCGTATTTAGAGAGAGCGCTGGATGCTGTGGGCAAGGGAAGACTGACCATGCGAAGAGCGTCAGAAAGGTTTGCAGTGCCATTTACGACACTGAACGATCAGTTTCATGCGGCACATCCCTTGACATATGGTGGTCAATTTGCTCTTGATGAACATTCGAAAACATTGTTAGTGAATGCTTTGCAAACCTGTGCTGAGTGTAGTTTTCCATTAAAGTCCATTGATATTAGGCGAATCACGCAGCTATATTTAAATTAACGCAGCATCACTGAAAAGCGATTTACCAAGAATATGCCAGGAGAAGGCTGGTTTGACGGCCTGATGAAGAGACATCCCCGGCTTACAATCAAGCTTGCGGAGAATACAAAGCGAGTGAGAGCCGCCGTAACATACGAGATTATTGATAAATATTTTCGAAATGTGGCGGAAATCATAAGGGATATCCCACCACAAAACGTTGTGAACTACGACGAGATAAACTTCGTTGACGATCCCGAAGCTGTAAAAGTGGTATTGAAGAAAGGAAGCAAACACGCCTACGGGACACTTGACACCACAAAAAGCAGCACAACAGTTATGTTCGCAATAGCTGCTGATGGAACTCGTCTCCCCCCCCTTATACGGTATACAATGCTAAACGCCTTTATGAAGGATGGAAGGAGGTCGGATTACCAGGAGCAATGTACAACAGGTCTCCAAAGAGATGGTTTGATTCAGAATTGTTTAATGATTGGTTCAGGATCGTAGCACTCCCATATTTTAGAAGGGACCAAACTGCTTATCAGTGTTATTCAAGAGTGCGAAAACAACAATATTAAGTTTATCTTACTCCCCCCAATTCAATCCACTGGACGTGGCTTATTTTCGTCCTCTTAAAGCATCTTGGAAAAGAGTACTGGAGAAATGAAAACTGAAAAATAGGGGGGTTTTACCAAAAACTGAATTTCCCAGAAAGTTGAAAACCGCGGTAGAGGGGCGTGGGAATCGCGAAATGAATAATATTTTAGCTGGATTTAAAGCATACGTCTTAGTTCCTTTCCATCTGATGCTGTTCTTGCAAAGGTAAGAAGAAAGGAGCCTACTACACCGCGGGCAGGAAACAAGGCAGAAACTTCAATGACTGCAGTGCTTGTAGATTATCTACACCAGCTCAAGACTGGGCCAAATAATGTCCCAAAGGGAGGAAAAAGACTGAATATAGCCGCTGGTAAAAGCATAGGTACATAAGATTTGGAAGAAGAGAACCAAAGGAGTTGCAAGCAATCCAGAACGCGTAAGAGACAAACAAGCGACAGCGAAGATGAAGAGGGAGCAGATAACTTAGAGACACTGGAGGTGGAGGAACAGAATATCAAAATAGTCGATTATGAAATTGGAGAAAGTTTCGCTTCGCCAGCCAACACTTTTGATCCATGCGGCAACTGGGATATAGGAGACTTTATCATCACAAAATATGAGACTGAAATAGTTGTAAGCACACTGCGTAAACATCCATCAAACAAATCTGTGTTTTTCGCTTTTCCAAACGAGTCTGTCATAAGTAGGGAACCTATTGTCCGACAACTCAATTTAAAATTAGTAAAGCGAGGCAAATATTTCTTTTCCCTACGCTCCAGTAAGGGATTTTTATGTGTTCGTTCGTTTCATAAATTTTTATAATTCTGTTTTTTAGTTTTATCTTTATGTGTTTTTATTTTTAAGTATAATGCATTTATTTAAGGTTCATGTTATTAAGATATCAATAACTGTGTAAAGATCGTCCAAAGAATAAACGTTTATATTTTTTTAATATGCATATTATTGCAAAATTCTTCTGCAAATAATTATATTTTTTATTATTCACTGGTCGACTTCATCCTCAACGGTCCTGAAGTAGGAAATATGCATTTTAAAAGGGGTGATCGATTTCACCCCGGACCTTGGGGTGAAGTCGATCGCCCTTTATGTCAAAATAAAAAAAACACTGCTCCAGCTACGACCTTGATCTAATTACCAGTCGACGACTTAAATATCACGAAAGTTATATTTTTAATTCCGTCAAAATCCAGTTTTTCCGTAATCTCAAAAAACGTATTTTTTTGATCAACTTCACCCCGTTTGATGGTATTTCATTAAAATTTTCACAAATTGTTGAGATATTAAGAGATATGTTTCAAATCTATTAAGAAAAAAAAAGTTTATTTTGATGCCCCCTGTCACCTCTTAAAGTTTTTCGGTGTATTTGCCGGACTCCCTGTATATAAAATTATATCTTACCAATAATTCTTTAATTTCTCATCTTCAAAACTAAAACTTAATTATAATTTTTTGTTAGAATATTAACATTAACATATTTTTTTCTAAAGTTAATTTTGTATAATTTCGCATATCACACCTACTAGTATCTAGTTATAAAAGAGTATGTCTTTGACCAACTCTAAAAAAAGATGATATAAAGTTCAGCCTAATGGTCGATATCTTTTCATATTTACTGGGCTCATTAGCACGCTACTTAATTAAAAAAAACGTAATTATTATCAAATGAGATCCGATTGTCGACGAAAAATACTTGGAGTTGGTTTAATTAATTATTAGGTATTAGGGAAATGCTTAGCTCTATGGATAATGTACAAAATAATTTGTTGTAACGATGTTAAAACCGGATAGCTTGGCCAGTTAAAGGTGTAATCTTGGAAACGATTTAATTAATACAGATAGTTCGTTTTTAAAAAAAAATTAAAATGAGTTGAAGTGGAATGAAAAATAAGTTAAAGCCAGTGAATTGACACACATGTTGAATTTTATAATATAAAATTATTTATGAGTAATAAGTTTTCTTAATAGGGACCGAAAATTTCAATTTTAATTTAAATAAATAGTCAGATTATCATAATTTTAGAAAAATATAGATTTACAACATATTTATTCATCTAGCATTAAAATATTTTTGATATTCGGTGTTTTGACATTTTCTTAAAATATCCATAACATACTAACCGCATAATTTTTCTATGTCGTGGTTTATTTTTATCATAGTTTTTATCCTTATATTTGTGACTGTTTTTACTCTAATTATTTCTGATACTAATTTGTAGTGATGTTGTACTCACCGCATCCCTTATGTACTTTTCGCATAGTCTTTTCACTGTCTTCATGGAAAACGGTGTCAGACTAATTGGTCGGAATATTTTTGGGACAATGTAATCCATCCTTCCACGTTTGGGCATGAATACCACTTTTATCTCTCTTGATTTTTTTGGGGATATGGGAATATATCTCAGAGCCAACGAGGATTTGAATATACCTACCAGGTCTGGTGTGAGTTCTTCCAGACCCCACTGAAGAAGGGTCGGATAGACACTGTCAGGTCCTGTTGATTTAAATGCAGATTGCCCATCTAATTTAGTCATCGTCTACAATGTGTTTGTCAGTTTTCCAATCATAGACAGATAAGTTGTATTCTTGCTCTAGCCAGTCAGCCACGTTTGTGATGACCGAGTCAGGGAAGTGTGCGGACAGCAAAAGTTTGATGTTATCTTAGAGATTTACAGTTTTTATGCCTTCCTCTTAGATTAGTGCACCAATACCGCAGAGTGAATATTTTGAGAAAGCTTTCTGAAGCATCGCTGCCTGTGGGAAATCTTTAATTACTCCACAGTAGGATCTCCATGCACCTCTCTGTTTTTGTCTAACGATTTTTTTGTATTCTCTGAGGTTAGATTTGTAATTATCCCAATCCTCTTTGAGTTTTGTGGTTTTTGCCATAATCAAAGATTTTTCTAGCTATCTTCCTGAGGTTATCCAACTCGTGACATCACCAAGCGGTAGTCGTCTGATCGTGTTGGACCAGCCTCAGGAGACAGAATTTCTTATAGGCATTGTACTTTGGATAGTGTTCGAGTACTACTTTTCCAAAGCATTGGTCTTGTTTGGTGTTTCGACTTCCGCCCCTGTTAGAGCCTCTTCAAGCCTGTTGGAGAAGGTGGACATAGGTTGCCCTGTCCATCTTTCTAGGCAACATCAAGTTTATTTTGAATGTTAACCAACGATGGTCTGACATCGAAATGGTATCAGACACTTTCCAGTTTAAAATTGATTTATAGATACCAGTTGTGGATAGAGTGATATTTATTAGTGTTTGATTGCTAGAGTTTAAAAATGTTGGTGTAGTAGTTATATTTGAAATACAAAGATTTTTGGTAATTTTATAATCATAAAGTGACTTACCTCTAGCGTTGTTATTCTAACTAAAGTAATGAGCATTGGAGTCGCAACCTATTACCAATTCAAACTTCTGGTTCATGCAGTATTCAATCAGATCGTCCATCTCTTTACTGGGTGGTGGCATGTATGAATCGGAGGGGAGGTATGTAGATGCCAGATCAACATTTTCTTTTTCCTTTTGATGACGTATTCCATCCTAACCGCAGTTAAATCGGAGGTAGAAAAATGCTCCAATGAGAGGGCTTCCTAGGACTGTAAATAGCTGTTCTAAAGTGTTGGTTGCTCGCAAAGCCACCCTTTTGTACTGCAAGTTACATTGTATACATTGTTACCTCTTTAATTGCTTACCGGTCCTTCGTTGAAATTTGGCCAGCAAGGTGGTTATTTATTCGACCATTCCTTCCTTCTAAAGTGGGGAGGGTGTGATCTCGTATATCTCCTCGGAGTTTTCTTGCTGGAGATCATCGGTTGCCTTTTTTTTTGGTTTGACGTCCTCCACTGTTAGCTTTACTTGGGGAAGGAGGGTCTTTTGCCAAGGATTTTTTTCTGGGCCCCGCATTAGCCTCTTTTTTGACCTTTGGCCTCATAGTCAATGAGGCGAACGCATAGCTCACCCCCATTAATTTGACCTTTAGGGTTTCTACGTTTTCGTCTCTGATGCCGAAGACGAAGAGAGTGCCCTTAGGCTATTTTTTGGGTTTCATGGTGGAAGATGCATCATTTCTCCACATGCAAGTTGAGGTTTTGCACCTTAAGTCATCTGAGCACAATCTCCTTTTCATCAAGATCAGCTTGTGCTTCTCCTGGGATCCAGAAAGAGGCATTGATGGGCTTGGGGAGCTCGTCCACCCTTACAACAGCTAGTGTTGCTCCTTCCCATGTTTTTAAAGTTGGTACCTTGGTTTTTAGCCATCCCAACGTCAGGTCATCGTCGCACGTTACTCTGATGATTTCATCAGAGTGCGTCCAAGACCTGAATGTAGGTGGCTTCGTTTTGCTGCAGGAGGCATATAAAATTATTTTGTTTAACTCTCCCATCAGTATCTAGATGGCTCGTAGCTGCAGCACTCTGTGGTCCTTTCTGTTTTTTCCCCTTCCATATAGTTCTTGTCATGTCCGTTTTATATTTTTATTTGTTGATGGTATTCTGTTAATCCGTTTTTATGTATGAGGGTGACCGTTACTGTAGCACTGCCTGCTTGCAGCTTATCTCTCTTCCTTCTTTTTGCTCCAGACCCAGAGGTATTCTTGCCTCTCCAGGGCCTGTTAGTTCCACGTCCTTGAGAAGATAGGATTGGAAGGGAAACAATAGATCTTTTAGGTCGCAGTATATTAAAACCCCATTCCCAACATAACATATAGTTAGACGTGAACTACATTGTCCATCCTCCTTTTTTTGGAGGTGGGGGGGTCGCTGTCCAGTGTCCTGTGTGGGAGCTGAACTTTTTTGTCCATCTTCCTTTACAGGAGGTGAGCGTTTACTTCTATCTTTCTTTTTTGGAGGTGATCGTCGGTGTCCAGCCTCCTGCGCGGGAGTTGAATTTTGGTGTCCAATCTTCTTTGCTGGAGTGGAGCGTTGACTTCTAGCCCCTTTGGGTTTTTGTGTTGCATTAGTATCCATATGGTTCTCTAAAGTAGCTAAGGAAGGAAAGGTCAACCGATGCAGAGCCACGCATGCGTCAGCAAGGCTAGATACAAGAGGGTGTTGTCAGGTTCCCTCAGGGGAACGTTTGCTGCCGTATCTGCCCCTGCGACAATTTATCCGTCGGTACGTTACCTTACATCTTACATTGAAGAGTTGGTTCGCGGCGGTAGCCTTCGCAAAAGATTTTGAGGGTTTTTAGGCTCTCGTACACTACTTATGTCTACGACTAACAAGAGAACTCCTGGGAGTTCTCCTTTCCACTACTGAGACATTGTAATGTAATTTTATATTTAAATTCAATTTGATGGTTGTGGATTTTCCAACCATAAAGAGGCACCTCTCTCATATTTTAGTTTGTTCCATTTTAAAATAAAAATCTCTTTTAATATAAAATATATATTTACACAGTGACCATTTACTCTTTTTTATTAAAATACGTAGCTTATTCGTAATGGTAAGTCAAATTATTATCAACCCTCCTCTTTGGCCTTTGACTGTTTGATTTTTTGTTCAATTTTCATTTTTTCCGCTTCTCAATACATTGACTTTATGACTCTCCATTTAGGTGTGCCTAATGATGAAGTAACTACTTCGAAACCTGTCTCCAATTAAAATTGACCTTGTGAGAAATAAAGGATCTTTTTCTTTACACCTTTGTACACCTATTATCGATGAAATTTTGTGAGGGCAAGATATTTTAAATGCATCAAAAATAAAGCTATACGAATATTATAAATATTATAACGAGTTCGTATAATGTTTATTTTTCCTGACTCTTGTTTAATAAACTTTACGATTTTGACATCACTATTATTGACAATTTCAGAAAATACGCTATGAACAAAACCATATAAAAATAAAAAGTAGTTTATGCGGCAGTTTCCTGTCTCGAACATAAAAAGCGAATCCCCGGATTTTTAGATAAAAGAATAAAAAGTTATTGGAAAATCTAACTTTCGGAGAAATAAATAGCCAGGACAAATAGCTTACGAAAAGCCATAACCGCACAACATCCATTCACGAACTAATTGCACCGTTCTTCAACTTAAAACAATGGCTTTTAAATTGGCAATATCAAATGTCCCCAAAAGCAATCAAATTATTTTAACGACTACCGTTAAAAGTGATATTAGCCATTTAAAATTAAAAACAAAATACTGAAAAATATCAAGTAATTTTGTTCAGTTACAACTTTATAGGTGTCAACGGGAATAATTGAAGTTTTACAGGGTATCCTTAAGTTGTTAAATTTTTCGATAACTAATCGATCCCATGTTTTATAGATTATCAACCGGTTGTAAGAATATTTATTAAAATATACAAGTCTGATAAACTTTGACAGTGCTTGAAAATTTGTTTTGTCTCAATGATACGATCTTTAAATTACTATAACGTTTGTTGTTTGGTTTACTTCATTTTCACTAAAACGCTTATTTATTTTATATTTTTGAACTAGTTTGAACAATATTTATTGGAACAAAATGATATCTCAACTAGAAGTTAACCAAACGGCAAAATTATTTATATCTGTACCCCAGAGCTAGACTATGTTAAATCCAAATTGGACAAATTTTAGCTTAAGTGACTTAAAATTTTGTGGGACATTGTTTGATATTTTCTATTTTAGCGTATATTTTAAAATAACTAAAATGGCTCATTTTAAACTACGGTAAGTCCACAGATCTCCTTAAGGCAAACAATGTTAAGTAGCGTTAACCTTATTTGTCTCTGGATTTGTGTTCAGTTTCAATTTCTATTTACAATGCTTGGCACAAGACGTGGTCCGTGGTCTTCTAGGATAAGTCGATTTTAAAGAATTTAAACGTCTTTTTGAGGGAACAACAAAACCAGATATCAACAAGAAAAAAAATAGCAGTTCACTTGCAAGTTAGGAGAAGTAACCCTGGAATTCTCTATTATAAAACCGCCTTTAGCCTTTAGTACAGATTTTTTAGAAGTCGACTTTTACAGAAGAAACAAGCTAAATGACTACACTACTTTATCGATTCCACCAATTAGGGAGGGGCCTAAACCAATTTTATCTAAAAAGTATAGCCATTTACAAAAACTTCTCAAATAGGTACCAGACAAATTTCATAACTATTACAAGAATTTATAATACGAAAGAAAAAAAAAATAACGACTAAAAATATATTTCTTTATTATAAGACCAAATTATGTTATATTTTTTAATAATTAAGCAGTAAATTGTAATGAACAAGTAGTATTATTTTCCCCCTCGATTTACCTAAATGAAAAGTCCATTGAAAATATGTGAAGTGTATTCCTTTGGACTTAATAAATATGCTAAATCAAAAAATGAGTTTTTTCCATATGCCAAAACTATGTTGAGTCACAAAAATGAAAAACAAAAATGCAAAACTTAGGCATTATACTCCTTATTCGTATGCCTAAAACTAATTTAATTTTGAATTAGTGACTAGATTTAGTAATATATATAATTTCAAAAAGTCTAAAATGAATCTATTAAAAATGCTTTCCTGAAAAACTAAGTTTTTAGACTTAACTCTGGCTCTGGGGTACATATATACATGTAGCTCTCCAGACTTGTTCTAGAATATACTAGACGTCTTTCGACTAGCCTCTTCACCAAAATTAATGTCTTGATATTTTGTTAATGACTGGTTCATTTTTTTTTCAAAACCTAGCACTAACGTAGGGTAATTGTTGTATAGTTCTACGTGTTTTCGTATTTTACAAAATTCTTATCGCCAGCTCCGCTATAAGTAACGTTCCATTTAAAAACCTTAAATATTGTAAATTTATTCATTTATTAACTTTTATAAATTTATTAGTCTTAACAATCTGAATTTGTTTTCCTATTCGCTCCGTGCGCGATAGCAGCGCCAATTCGTTTTGATGCTAATGGACTATTTCTGCGTATACTGACATTATTATTATATATTTTTATCGCTTAAATTAAAGAAAATTATGTATTATCAAGAAAAATCAATAATAAAATATAGGCAGGCAACAGTATTTACTGGAAAATGTATAAGAATTTGCCTAAGTCTAATAAGTTGTCATTGAAGAATTAGCCTATTCTGTCAAAATAAAAAAATACCATTTAATAATAGCGTGAAGTTAAAATGTATAAAAAAAAGATCGTTATTTATATTTTCATAAAGAAAACATAGAATGAATGATTAAAACTGGTTTCCCATCAGTTGCAATCCAGCCACATATAATAATCAAAGGCAGAAATCTTGAAATCTAGTCCTTGCTGAATGAACATTTAAGAATAAACGGATATTAAAGAACATCGTAAAATGATAATTTATTGTTTATTTAAAACCTTTCAAGTTTCTGGTGTCTACTATTTCGTGAATTACTGTTATTTAAAAGGTAATTTTTCTTCTTATTGTACACCTATCCATTTATTTCTTTAATTTAATTTCCACTTTGCTACTGAAATTTTTTATATAAGTTTCACTGTTTTTTTTTGCTAGTATTTGTACAACTTTCAACACAGCAACTCCGGTTGCTTATTGGATTGTTTTTACCTACTTTTTTGAAAAAAAGTAAAATGTATACCTGTATTTGATATGCCAAAATTACAAAATATCGCCCTAAAATGCACGAATTATCCGTAGCTAGCGCTATTATCGCTTTTGCTTCCCTTTCCATGACTTCGCACGGAGCGAATATTATTTCTAAACAATTTCTAGGTTATTACCATTTTTTACAGTGATTATTTACTTTTCTAACACTTTTTCAATATTCATTAGCAATTTTTTAATTTTTTCATTCAGTTTAGTACTTCATCATTTATTTGATTATAAGATCATTAATGGATTAGTATTGTTAATGTTTCTTTTTTTAATCTAACCAATTCACACATGGCTACTACAAACTACAAGTTTGAGTTTTAACGTAATTTATTTTCTTTATTGTCTTTTTTATTAATAACTTGTAGTTATAGTTCATAGATTTAAAAAGAAATTGTCTATTTTTTATTAAATTTTTGAACAATCATAATACACATAATAATAAGATATATTTTCTCACATGTTTGGATAGTAATATAAGTACTGGGTCTTCAATAATACCGAAAACCCACGTGACCAAATCGTCATGACAGCGATTGGTAAAAATAAAAGTAAAATTCCCTATATGTGAGCCAGTGCCGTAGGTATTTTATTATAAAATAGATCTTCTTTTTTATGGTCTGCAACTTACAGAACAAAATTCAGTTAGATAACTGTTAGAATTACAACACAAAATCATAATAATTAGAGGTGCTTTACATTATTGTAATGTAATGTTAGAATTCGATATTTTAATTAGATTTAGTCAAATGCAATAATCTAATTTTTAAAATTATGATATAATTAACATAACCTTAAAAACTGAGCTATTTATATCTAGTTTGCATTTAATGAAAAGAATAAACTGAAATATGGTTCGTACTAGTTATTGCCACTATTACAAAAAAACCTTTACCAGAACAGAGGGAAAGACATTTATGGACAAAAAATGTTATGAATTAAAATATGAATAAAATTAAAAAATATTTACTTTAGATGGACTCTTAAGATATTTAGCCATAGTTGAAACTTTAAAAAATTAAAACTTACTGGAATTGTTCCTAGGCAATGGGAAGTAATAAACAAATAATTTATTAAGTTTGTTCTATTATTTATTTGTTACAGGGTTTAAACCATTTATAAAATACATTATGTTACTTATATGTATACAAAAAAATATTAAATATTATTAATGTAACAAGCACATATTTGTTTTACCTTACAACTCTCATTTTATATTATAAAGGCATATATATTAACAACTATCTTATTTAAAAATATATTGAGTAGTAATCGGTGGTGCACAAACGATACTAATTCACAGTACCTATCTGTTCAAAATCTTTACCACCAGCTTTAATGCAAGCATTAATCGTCGTTTTTTGAACACATTATGCAATTTGAAACACCGTTCATACCTGTTTGAGGTGCTGTTTTTTTTTTACTAATTTATTGGGAATTTGCACCATGTTAATTTGCACATCTTCAAACAGATTTTGCTATTACTGTGGGCCTTTTAGAGCTTTTTTCTTTTTTATAATTTTGAACAAATATTTGTTTATGACGACAAAAAAGAATCACATTCCCTTTATTCACCTGGAAAACGTTCCTCAAATTTTCGAATACAATTTACAGATATAAAATAATTTTGTTCCTGTGTAACATTACCTGAAATACATTATATACAGTCAATAACTTTTACGAGTTACAGTAAATACATTTGTACTTACCAACTAAAAAGAATAAAGCCACCAATAATTTGTAAAAACAACTAATTGCTTTATTAATATTAAATGAAAAAAAGGTGTTTTTAAAATGTAAACAAATAAACGCCAGTGACATTTTTGACAGGACTGACAGTTCAGTTTAGTTCCTTTTACGTCAAATCAGGCCCTTTCGATGGGTTTTTGATGGTTATCAGATCACGTGGGTTTTGGATATTGTTGAAGACCTGGTATATCTACAATTTGCATCGGTAAGATAAATATGGGTTTTAAATTGATGTATTTGCTGATTAAAAATTAGTCCTATCTCTAAAATAGGTTTAATGATGAGCGCCATTGTTTTCTCTTTACATAATGGTTGAATTATTAAAATCAGACTGAGAAATACAAATTATTCTACTCTATAATTACAAATCTAACCTGGCAAATATTTTAGATAGGTTTACATGCACAGACCCACACCTACACTCCCACTCCCATGTCCCTTATTAATTTGCATCGTTTCAAATTTTCGGTTTAATTTGGCATACATCAAATAGTTTGTTTCCGCCAACGTTAATGAGTATAATTGTTATCCCTGGTGTATTTCCATTTTCAGTATTAAGTTAGCCGAATTGTACACAGATAAATGCGAATCTGACGGAAAACCGGAAAACTACCGCAAATTACGTCACCATTCATACGCCTGTTTTAGCAGAATTTCACGCAAAACTGTCACCGGATCCGCGCCAATGCGATGTTTTAAATAAATAAAACAATTTCGCATTATTTTATCTAACTCGTATTGTTAACGAGAACCCGAATTTTCAATTTTGTATTGGATAGGGTAAAAAATATTGTAAAAATAATTTAATTTGAAAATGTGCGTATTGGTTTTTTAAAAACACTGACTATTTTAATTTTATCGAGACTATTCGCAAATTAGCTTTTAGGGAAAAACGTTTTAAAAGTGAAATGTTAATGAAGAATGTCAGTTATACAGGATGTAACAAAAAAGTAGGTCCGAAATTATACCGGATATTCCGGAATCAAAATAGATATGTGCGATACTCTTAATATAACGAGTAATTTTGTAAGAAAATTACATATAGTAGATTCGTGATCAAGCCGGAGTAATAAATCTGTTATCAGAAAAGTTCAGGTGTGGGTGCCTATATTCTTATTTACGGGGTACATAAAATCATCATTTAAAAATATTTTTTTTTTGATATGTATTATTGAGTATTATTTTGGTATGTAGGTACTTTACAAAATGTTTTTTAGGTTATTTGCAATTGTTATGTAAATGGTAGAGTTATCTGTTTGAGTAAATTAACAAGGTATATAACAAATATTTTTCAAGACCTATAAATTTGACTATTAGGTATACCTACATTAAATTGTTTAATTTGGTATTCATTATTGACTTCTTGGAAATTTTTGATGTCAAGATATCTATAATCTTAGGGTTAGTCTTTATTTTATCATCTTCTTGTAGATTACTAATGCCATGGAAAAACCAAAATGATAACAAGGGGGTGAGATTATAAGATACCTATCTAGGATTTGGTACACAGATAAGATAGACAGTTGCAGTTAGTATCTTTATCAGTTCCCAATATTACCTACCCTGTTTGATTAGTCTTCTATTTTATCTATTATAGTAAGAAGTTATGGTTATTTTCGGTTAATAGTGACAGTAGTATTGAAAAACACAGTGTGGTTGAAGTTCAACGTTTTTACCTGTAAAACGTATAAAAAAGTGTGCGTTGTCAGTTAACTCTTTCGAGACGAGTTTTTGTTTTAAGGGTTAAAGATTATGTTTTTAGTGGTTTAATGTCAGTGGAGATCAAATAAATGATTTTTTATTTATAAGCAGTGGTGGGGGGATGGTACATATATGTACCACCAGTCTTTGAGGGTGGTACATAAGTGTACCAGACATCTTACAAAACATTACTTTTATAAATTTTACTTGAAACTAAAAATTGTTAAGTGTGGTATGCAGCAAAACAATTCTTGCATAATGGTATTCTACACTGACTGCATACTGTCTTGGTTCTCTTCTGAATCTTAGTTTCAGTAGACAGGTGCATCGGAACGTTTTTTATACTTAGTCTTTTTTTGGAAGGACTACGACATTATTTTAAGAAATTTTCTTTGAATTATTTCTAAGCATTTTATATGGGATTTAAAGGCAGTTCCCCAGGCACACATTCCGTATCGAAGATGACTTTCTACAAGTGCATAATACAGTTTTCTTAAATGTTGTGGAGGTAAGACTTCTTTAATTTTTCTAAATTTATATAAAATAGTTCTCAATTTATTTCACTAGCAATGCACAATTTCCTAAAATTTGGAAGTCCTACTGAGTTACAACTAAAAGGTAAATAGTTTGTTTTTTCTATATTTAGTGTAAGTAATTTGTGCTGTAACCATTCTGAAATTAGAGTAAAATCAGACTCTGCTATTAATTTTAGACGTTGCCAATCATCTTCTTTGTAAAAGAAGGCTGTGTCATCTGTAAATCCAATAATTTTTCCCTTAGTTTTCAATTGGAATAATCCATTTATACATATGTTAAAGAGTAGTAGACAGAGCCTTGCGGAACTCCATACTCTATTTCTTTCTCCATGCTGATTTCTTCGCCCACATTGACTTTTTGAGACCTTCCAGTGAGGTAACTAGAGAACAGTTGTAGACAAGTACCTCTAATACCAATATCCTCAAGAGACTGACAAAATAGAGGATGACTCACAGTGTCAAATGCTTTTTTTAAATCAATAAAAATACTTAAAAAGGGTTTGCTTTCATTGAGTACTTCAGTAACTCATATTGATTATGAGATAAAATATCATATTTATTTAGAAATTTTATTAATTTTTCCTTTAGTAATAGTTCAAAGATTTTTGACATATGAGTGACTAACGATACAGGTCTGTATTTGTTTACGTCCGTTTTTTCACCTTCCTTAAATATCGGTATAACTAATGCAGTTTTAAAAATTGGAGGAACGCAGCCCACCTCAATACACTTGTTTTAAACATATTTTATTGGCTCCAATATATACGGAACTAATAGTTTTATTACTTCAGCTTTGATATCGTCACAACCTACTGCTTTATTATCTTTTAAATTGTTAATTATGTTTCTTGACTTCTCTTGGTTCTATTTAAAATAAAAGAGGAGTTCGGAACGTGTCTTGCTTTTTCTTTATATTTAGGGTCTTATTTAATTTTTTCAGCCAAAGTTTTCCCTACTTTGGCAAATCTGATATTAAACTCATTTGCTATTTCTTTTTCTCTTATTAGAAGCTCTCCTGATTCATTTTTTATTGACTTAATTTTTTTAGAATTGTTATTTTTCCCACTTATTTCGTTTACTACGTCCCATAATTGTTTAGAGTTATTTTAATTTATATCAATTTTATTTTTATAGAAATTAAATTTAGTTTTTTTATTAAGGAATTTACTTTGTTTCTATGTTGTTTATATTCTTCAGTTAATTGTAAATTATTCATTTTTCTTATTTATAGATCTAAGTAAAGAAGATGTTAACCAATGTGCTATTTTATTATTTTTACGTTTTATTTGTTTCTTATTTTTGCAGAGATTAATACCATTTTGTATTATTTTAATGAATTTACTAATTGTGATTATAAATTATTATCTATTTCTAGATATATGTGTACTTACTTATCATAAGGAATTAAATTGGTTTTTAAATGAATTAACTGAAGGTGAAGGTACAAACCCTTTAAAAAAAATTGCCTAACTCTGGAGCTAAAATTTTCTTTTTTTTTTAATTTAAACTTATGCCCACGTAGTAATTTTTTTATAGGTTTTACATAAATAAATAAAAATAATAAGTTAAAACTAATCACTTTTTATCAAATTTCATCATTTTCATTTTTATTTTTTTATGTCATTTTCCGATATTAAAAAACCGTTTTGAATAGCCATCTATTGGTTATGTCTATTAATTGTACATACATATTTTATTCATTATTTAAAAAATAAAACATTTGAAAACGATTCCTCCAAATTTTATCGATTAAATTTGGAGAACTCATAGTTTTTACCTTTGAATATATATGCAGCTGCCAGCTGCAACGAAATATTGCCGAGTATAAGAGGAGATGAATTGAGAAATAATTGCGTTGCATTTATGTGCTCTTTGAAGCGTCTACGTATTATTAAATGGCTTCAGTTTTACTTGCATTCCGTTTCCGTATCAAATATTCAAGGAAAATATAACAAAAGTGGACGAACCCATTTATTTCAATTGAATCGTACATAAAGGCTACAGTTGCAGTGTCACTTTTGAAAGAAATATTGAATTTCAATCCTCTCGTTCACTGGTAGTTCCGGTTTGATATTCTATTATTATGCATTGTTAAAATCCATAACAATAAAATATTGTATGGCGATACTTCACGCCAGGAGTTCAGAGCAAAAAGCGAGGTATTTTGTTTATTATATTTTATTTAAAATGGTGAATGCATTTTTACATTTTTTATTTTCAATTAATACATCAAAAATGATGATAATAAAAAAAAACAGAATATTTAATTATTATTTAATTTTTCTATACGTCCAACATGCTTATAGCCCATTTACAGGTGTTTAAAATATAAATAAGTAAACATTATTTCTGTAAAAATACATTCTAATAATTATGTTACTATATACGAATACCTACCTAAAATATATACAGATTATGAGAGGCTATGATAGGAAATAAATTAGGAATTACATTGGGTTTTGCAGCAGTAACCGACTGTACTCTTTTAAGTTTTATTCCATGCTTTCGATTATAATTATATCCATCATCAGAGAAGTTTCTGAAAATGAAAATTACCAATTTTAAAAATTTATACTCACAACTCAGTGAGATTGATAGTGATTGATGTTGAATATACATATATATATACGGGACATCACAAACAAGTATTAAAAGTAATTTTAAAAAACCGACTTCAAAATCGTGCAGATGGCATCACCACATCTTGACAATTTTATCGCCTGCGGCTCGTGCTGCAAACTTCATCTGCGTAAGTTATGACCTGCATTACCGCTCGTTAAATAATATACTATTATTCAATACATATTAGTAGGGTGGCATAAAAAAAAGTGCTTAACTTTGCGCTATTTTCATTTTTTCATTTTACTAATTTTATTACTTTTGTTACTAATTTTCAACATTCTGAAGATTTTACCATTAATTGACCTATATATCTATTATTTTTTTCTTTTTTAGGTTTGTACATATATAATTTCAGATTATATTGTTTCATGTTTTTAATTTATAAGAAAATTGAATACATTGTAAAAAGGTTTATACCCAATGATATAAAATAAAGAAATATTGTCAATTGTTTTGATTTTTAATTTGAAAATTCGGAAACAAATCTAAAAAATCCCCTGCGAATTATAAAGATCATCCCCAAACCCCAAAGGTAAAAGGTATTTGTTATGGAATTTTATTATACAAATCTGTAAAATAGATTTTGACCTGTAAATAAATATATAAAATTAATTATGTGTAATTATTTAAATTCATTAATATCATTTTTTATCACCTTATAGTACAATCCCAATCACGAAGGTGGAAGACACTGTTTTATTACAAATTATTAATTAGAATTCAAGCAAAATTTGACAGAACATCTTTCAAATTTAACTTATATGCCCTCACTGTTATAGATATTAAATCCCTCGAAAAAAATTCAGATTTTCAAAAACTTTATTTTAAATGTACATCAAAATGTATAAAAGAATTTAATAAATAAGCCGGCCCTGGTGCTGCTACTCGCCTATGACAGCTATTTACAGCGCATGAGTATTAACCTTAAAGTGACGTAATGCGCGAAATCAAAACGACTCACTTTTTGGTATTAGGAATATCATTCCATTGTAACGGTGCAGAGTTCAGTGGAAATAACAGATATTTAAAATAATCATCCTTTCAATATTGTCATGAAATTCGTAAAGCCTACCCTGTGTACGTGCGCGACCTTCAGATGGCAACCGACTCGTGCTCGAGGCGACGGAACGTTCAGGAATGCCTGCAGCTGACGCACTAAAAACAGCTGGAACGGGCGGAGAGTGCCGTTTAGTCATAGAAATGGAATGTTTGAGAGCCTCTAACGTCTTCCAGTAGCAGAGTTGGACTAATATAAATATCCGACGTATCGGCGCCGAGTTTAATTTAATATAGAACATTGTAATGAAAAGTTACAGTGTAAGAAAGAAATTAGAATTGTTAGTTAGTGTCTAAGTATTCTATAAATTAAATAGTACGTCTGAAATAAATTGTAAATAGTGTGTTTCAAAAAATAAACTATAAATAAATTAGACTATCGTCACAATATTTTAGATAACGAAAGTTTCCTTGTAATGCTGCTCCATCTATAATTTAACAAACTAAATATTAATTTTTTTCTAAATCGCAAAGCTGGATTACATCTTAGTAACTGGCTTTTCATAATTTAAATATCTCAAATAGTTTTCGATATATTTACCATCGGAGTTTCTAAAACTGACCACTTCAAGAACATCCATCTTGCCATCATGCTTTTATTAATGAATGACAATTTTAAACAATTAAAGGGGAAAATGAAAGGCGAATGAACTTATCTTTGCCGAACCAAACGACTAATTGAAATCATAAAATGAACAAATGCATGCGATGTGGGAAATGTAATTTTGTCTGGGGGTCAAAATGGTCATAAAGTCTTTCTTCCAGGCGTGCCTCGCTTGGTGTAGTTGTCAGCTTGGGTTTATGTTTATTCCTTCTAATTGGCCCTCATCGCACTTATTAAGCAGTCAGAGATCTTTCACATATGATAATCTTTCATAATTTATATCACACGAGGTGGTCCCACAACGAGGCAGTATGATGTCAGATTAAGATATAATAATATTTGAAAAAAAATGTTTATATTTTTTTTTTTAGAAATAATAAATTTATGCAGGGTGTCCCGAAATTTTATCAGCGTAATCTACATGCTAAAATATGAGTAAAAGTTCATGTAAACATAGGTCTGAAAACGTTTCGTTTCCAAAATACAGGGTGTTAAAAGTTTAATCCTGATGACACATTTTTGTAAATATTTTCTAAACGTTTTAAGATAACTAAGTGAAATTTAGTACAGATGCTACGCTGTATTTAATGAACTGAACCCCAGTATTTGATCATCTTCATAGGTGGGTAAATTAGGAAAGGGGGGGGGGGCTTAGGGTAAAATTAGTTTAAATAAATAGTTTAAACGTCGCGTCGACAGGTAGAAAAATAAATTCTCATCAATCGTTTTATTGGGTCAAAGCCAACCAAACCATTTGGAAAAAAACAAGTTTCTTTATAAAATAACCATTTAAAAAATAAATTTCTTAAGTCACCGGTTTTCCGAAGCTGAAAAAAAATCAAATTTTTGATTCCACAGGCTACTAATTATTGTTTGCACTTTCAAATAACTTATCATGACATTTTCAAATGCTTTTCTCTTGAAAATTGTGCGTCTTAAAATGTGTCATCAGAACTTCACTTTTAACGCCCTATATCTCAGAGACGAAATGTTTTCGGACCTATGTTTATATGAAGTTTTACTCCTATTTTTGTAGCCAATTTCGGGATACTCTGTATATAAATTTAGTTAAATTGCTGTTTTTAATAATTTAGGATAGGAAAAATACTTATATACTTTTTTCTTGTTTCAGGTAAGATCGATATATAAATCATCAAGGTTTTTATGAAATCTAAAGGTAAAGTATACATACAAAAACATAGGTTTTAAGTTAAATCAATTCTAATATCTTATTAATTTAATAATGTAATAATCATTGTTCCTAATCAACATTAATACAGGGTGATTAAATTATATTATGGAGTTTGATATCTCCGTTGTTTCGAGGGATACGAAAAAAAGTTTCAAATACAAATTATTGATAGAGTCTAGCTCCACATTTTAAAATAATTTTGTAATGTACAGGGTGTTTCATAAAGTCACATCATACCAAAGTTATGCTTTTTAGTGGAATACCCTATCTCGAAAATTGAATTTTTCTCATTTTCCCCATTCCAGCAATATAGGGTTTAATCAGTTTCTACAGGGCACTTTTAAAAAAATTGCCAGTTTTATGTGAAAATCTTAATGAAGAGCGTAAAATCACTTTGAAAATGGTTTTTAGTATTGGACAAACATTTAAAAGTTATAATAAAGTTGAGGAAACTTTAAAAGTGTATGAGAAAAAGACATTTGCCAAGTACTGGAAAATTGACGCTCGATTTCATTACAACTAGTGGAATCAAAAAGGTAATAAGACCAGAACTACGACATAATGAACTAAAATACTGTTGTATTTTCGGAGGGCAACGTTTCCGAAAACAAAAAAATAACTTAAAAGTGATAAGGACATTTAAAAAGGAAATTCCGTGTCCTGTCTTTGTAGCATTACGCGTTTCCCAAATTGGAAAATTCCTTAAGGTAGTTCACTCGTAAAACGGCTTTTCTTAAGAATTCAATAAAATTGAAATATAAGGTTAATGAAAGTGTCTTTTATGTAAATAAAAAAAATTAAATTTTTTGACCATCTGTGAAACGAGATATTAACAATCAAAATGTGCATAATTAACACTCTTGAAGCCTCTCATGTACACAAGTAATGCATTTATTTCCAGATATCTCGAAAACTGTTCTTACCATATTTTTTAAAAACTAATGTAATGTAAATCAAGAAGTTATAAAATTTTCTAAAGGAACGCTGAATTTTTTGACCTTCTTAGTAAAAAGATATAGATTTTTAAAATAAAAATATTTTTAAAGCAATCGACGCGTAGTTGCGTAAAATTATTACAACTTGGCAACGTTGTATACGCTGCAATCAACGCGTTGTACCAAACTAACACTCGATCAGCTAAGAGGATGTTATAACCTCGCGACGAAAATTAATTCGTCCACTGTATTTGAGAACTGGAATCAGCGGTTCATATATTTATGAGGTTGCCGGATGGATTTGATTAAAATCCATATATATATAAGATGTGTTTTGTACAGTCTCTTACAAAAATAAAGTTGATTAGCATTGAGAATCTCGAACTATTGGTATTCACCATTAAGCGATATTTTTATGTACGACTGTCGCGAGTGAACTACCTTAAAGTTAAAATCTTAAGTAACAACCATATATCTTATATAATTTTCATCGGAGCCGGACATTTGGGCGCGGCCGTTTGTGCGCGGCCATCTGGGCGCGGGACGTTTGGGCGCGGAGACGTTTGTGCGCGAGAAAGTTTGGGCGCGAGAATTTTGATTAATGGGTTATATTTTTCAAATTTGTATTTTTTTGTCAGTAAGAGTTATTAGTATTTTTTACTACAATTAATGTAATAAAAAGATAAATAATTATTAGAAATATTAAATTAAAGTAAGAATATAAAAGCTTCTTAGATTTTTATTAAATTTAAATGTTTTAATTGAAGCAATTCTGGTTGTACAGTGTGTGCCATAAATTTGGATCTATATGGGACTTTTTTTAATACTACCATTGGAAAAATAAAGTTAAAAATAGCGAAAATAATCTTTTATTTAAAATACTTAGTTAAAATACTGTTTTTGAATGTAATATTGATAATTTAAAGCAAATAATAATTATTCACGTTTTTTTTACTAATTTTTATCATTATACATACCTTCTGACAATGTATATTATAAATTTTTCTATTATTTATTGCAACAAAAAAAAGTAAATAATTTTTATATCATATTATATCACATTTTTTATCTACATTTATTTAAACGAATATTTAAACAACAACAACATATCACGTTTCTCATCTATATTTAAATAATAACATCAGTAAAAATTTTATGAACTTTCAACACCTTTAACTAATTTTTTAGAGAGTCTTCTTTTTTTGGAGGCGTTTTTTGGAAAAATATGATGAATGATTAATCAAATATGAATAAATTGTATAATAAATTTGACAAATAAGTGAGGTTAGCAATTGTGTCATCAAAGAAATTCAACTTACCTGATATTTTGGTCTATTAATATTATATACTATCAGTATTTTATAATCAGTCACAAAGTTTCGGAACAAGTGAATATTACAAGAAATAAACAAAATTTTCAAAAAATTTATCCAATTCATTCCAAACGTCATACGTTATTTTTAGCTTTTACCGTAGAAACCTAGAGTGCGCGACTGCATGATATGAGTTACGTCTGCGTCTGTGTCTGAGATACGAGGTTTTATTTTGTTAAACAAATAATTAACGTGTAAAGATTTTAATTTAAAATTTTACAAAGTTATGTAAAACCATATTCTAAAGATGAATTCGAGTTTAACTCAAAACCCCCAAAAATCGAGTTACTTGGTTACGTCAAAGTACCCTCGATATACAACTGAAAACCAGGCAACTATATAATATTATTTTTGGTAGCCGATAACGCAAAAATAAACTCAAACAATTTTTTAAGTGTTAACAAAACAACAAAACATTATTAAAATAAACAATAAAACAATATTTATTTGCAGATTTTATTATATTCCGACCACTGGTTTATATATGTAATAATGACTAAAAGATTTGGTGCAGTTCATCCCATAGCTTATGCACTTCTCCCGAATAAACAAACAGCAACATATGTAAAAATGATCGAGCTTCTGAAAAGTCTTCAGCCGAACCTACACCCCAGAAAAATATCCTGCGATTTTGAATTGGCTGCCATCAACGCCTTCAAAAGGGCTTTGCCGGATGCGGAAATAATGGGATGCTTGTTTCACCTGACAAAAAACATGCGAAAGCATTTAGGACAATTACATTTACTTGGGAGATATAATAATGAGACAGATTTTGCTGTTGAGGGGCGCATGGTGACATCATTGGCATTTTTGCCGACGAACCATTTAGATGAATCTATTGACGAATTGTCAAATGTGCTGCCTCCAGAGCTAGAGCCCCTTTTACAATGGTTTGAGGATTGGTACATAGG
The DNA here is from genome assembly GCA_927349885.1 of Psylliodes chrysocephalus. NCBI lineage: Eukaryota > Metazoa > Arthropoda > Insecta > Coleoptera > Chrysomelidae > Psylliodes > Psylliodes chrysocephalus. The sequence goes on from OV651815.1 coordinate 92,958,340, forward strand.
TCGTCCAAATAGGAGGGGAAACGGACGTCGCCAAGCAATATTTCCTCCAGAACTGGGGTTGGCTGCTTTCTTGGCTAGTGAATCAGCAAGAAGGTTACCTTTCGATGTGGCGTGACCTTTAATCCATATTAAGGTGATGGATACTTCGGCCAAAGCTTCCTGACATTCTAGTACTAACCCTGAATAAATTCGTGGTCTGTTCAGGGTGAGTAGTGCTTGTCTGCTATCTGTATAGATGAGTATGTTCCTTCTAGTGATATTGTTTCTGGTTATTTTTTGCTACTATGAGAATCCCCATTAGCTGTGTTTGAACTACACTGGCACTATTGCTCACAACTCATTTTATGTTTAGGTTTAAGAATCTGGAGTACATCCTGAGCCTTGTTTTGTTTTAGAACCGTCGGTGTAGATATGAATCGTACCTGCCACTTCTGGCTCTTCTATTTGTTCTATTATAACTGTATATGGCTTGTGAAAAATATATTTCAGTGAGTTGAAGTCCATGTTCGGTTGAAGCAGTGGGAGCGTATCCAGCGCCTCCTGCCAAAACTGACTTCTCGCCTCACCAGATCCTACATCAGGTTCTATTCCGACCGTGCAGAGGCGTGTCATTGTCGTCAGAGCAACCTCCTTGATGTAAATATCAAGGGGAGTGAGACTAAGAATGACTTCCATGGCTCTAGTCGGTGTTGTTTTCATGGCTCCTGTTATGTTGAGACATGCTGTTCTTTGAATTTGTTCTAGTTTACGGATAGCTGTATATTTTTGGGTTTTCGGTACCCAGACAACTGCAACGTATGTTAGCATAGGTCTTATGATAGCCGTGTAAGTCCATGCAACGACTCTGGGGGAGAAACCCCCGGTGCGTTCCACTGTTCGACGGCATTGTTCATAAGCAATGTATGCTCTTTTAACTTTGTTTTCTAAATGCGGGTTCCATGTTAACTTGTTGTCAAAGGTGAGACCTAGTTTAGTTTTGTGTTTAGGAGGTTTTAATTCCATTTTCAACCTTTTCCTTGTGAAAAGGACTATTTCTGTCTTCTTAGGATTGATAGACAGTGAATGGTCCTTGTACCACTGTTCTATAATTTTTAGAGCTACTTGCATTCTTTCGCAGAGTGTACTTTGCCTGCTAATTTGTTAAATTAAGCATTCTGTGTGGTTACAAACTTTACTAAAGTAATTCAAGGAGACAACATCCTCTTTTGTGTAGATCTTCTCAATTTCATTTTCTTTTTGATATAATTTTAACAAAGCTATGCTCATTTCCAGTATAATCGCAAGTTAAACTACAAAAATTAGGTGTGTCAAAAAAATGTAATAATCAGGTTTTAAAAACCGGATCAAAAATATATGTGGTCACCCGGTACAGCTCCAATTTAAAAATATGCAGATTTGAAATCTAAATATACTGAGCTAGGGAAAAGTTTGGCACAAAACGAAACTTCTCAAAAGTAGGATCAGCCAAACGAATACTTTATGTATAAGGAAGAATTAGTAGAAGAGACTAAGTGGATAAGAAAACAATGAGAAAATTCCTGGATATAAAATTAAAATAATTAATGATAAAAATATTAAAGTTGCCGTTCTAGATGGAGAAAGTTAAAAGGTTTTAACATAGTCATTATCATTATCAAAGTAATGGTTGCAAAGTTTCATCGTTCTTATTATCTTGAATATACAGTTACTTAAAGAACTCATAAAAAAGGATATAAAGCTACAAGATAGTTAAAAAATAATCAATTTTAAAATAAATAAAAAGTATTCCACCTGGAGTTCTTAAATGTGTAAAATTATTTCACAGCGAATACATAAATAGGGTAATATAACATGTAAAGCGTATTTTTCTCTATTATAGCCTTTGGAAAATCGATTTAATCTTATACATAAAAATAAATGAAATTAAACTAAATATTTTCACCATTTAGCTCTATGCTGTCTAGTTATAAAATATTTGATGATCAGTTCTGCAAAATAGTCAGGAATAAAATTTTATATCCTAAGATTCTTGATTGTTTTATAGAACATATTAGTATGTCCATGATATTATTTATAAATTTCTATTAAATCGACAAATCATGAACGTTCTAAAAATTTGATAATTTAACCTTCTTCTCTATATAAATATTCCTGCATTTCCTGCACTATATAACGTAAGCAGTAAATGGGTAATTTTGTATGCATTCGTTCCCTATAGATCTGTCACGAAGGGATGTCGTGATGTTCGCAGAAACTTGGTATATTTGAATTCTTATTTGAATAATACGATAATGGATTTTTTTCGGTTTTATGCATAAAATTTTCTTGCCAACGTGAAGCTCGGGCTCTATCAGTAATGGAATAAAAATATGAATACGTAAATGAAAAAAATATTTTTTTCGCGATCAGGCGAAGACGTTAAGTCACTGAAATTGAATTTTATTCCCAAAGGAACGTACAAATTTAGTAAAATGATATTAAATGGAACATTACTATCACTTATTAGAGATTATAAGGTATATTTTACATAAGAGCATGATGTATATCTCATGTATACCCTTATTAATGGTACATTTACCTTAGATTGGTCAGATTATAACTTTTAAAGTTTTCTGCCTTTTCACTTTCAGTAATTCGGAAAATTATAAAAAAATTCGAGTTTTATTCTTTTGACATAAATGAATATGCCTCAGGCATGGGTAGTAGTACCTTTTTGGACTATCAAGCCTTGGTAGCACCTGTTTACGAGTGTTTTGAGTTCAGAACTAATAACAAGTAAAAAATGCTTCTTAACGATATAAATCTTTTTTTTATGGTCGATAAAGCTTTTTAATTACCAACTTGTTTAAATGAAAATACATTTTGAAAATTAACAAATACTAAAATGTTATGGTACGATTATCAGTTACCAATGAATAATATTTTGCATTTTTTATTTGAAAGGTTGGAAAATAATGCAGCGACTATAAAACAGTTAATTTGTAAAATGCAATACTTACCAACGGCATAAAAACTTGTTTATGCTTTACAGCGTGAAATTAGACTTGAAGTTTCAACCCTGGAGAGAAAATTTTCATAGTTTTGCATACACATTTAAATATATTAGGTATTGAGAATTCAATTAATAAATGTAAGTACTGTTAATAAGAAGCATCGAATTCAGATTTATATGCATGCAAAATATTATATTCCAATTCTATTAGTTTTTATTGAATTTACAATGAAAATTCGTATTACTAACGAATCTTATTGAAAATCCCGGAGTTTTCCATGCACAAAAAGATTTGACAATTCGATTTTCTGTCTTTTAAAAGTTCTTGTCACGTTGTGCCGGCATACAGCTTCCCTCTTTTTATGTCTTATTACGTCTATGTCCGAATCTTTTATCTTTTTATTTTACCGCAAATGCGATGAGAAAGTTTCTAAGGTCTCGACTAGGTATGAAGCACAATTACTTACTATTAGGATAAGGATAATGATATTTTAGTGGAAGTAATTGAGTTTTCGTATCTTGTCAGTTTGATGTATATATGTACTTACGTTTCCTCTATAGTCAATCGAAATTAAAGCATTAAGTGAAGAAAAACATTAATATTTAGTTTAAGTTTTGTTTTTTCTGACGTGTTATTAAAGTAATAATAATTCTTTATTTATTTTTTGTTCTAATAGAAGGTTAAATAATAGAACACGATAATTGTAATTCAAGTTGTACTTAGTTTATCAACATTATTCGATTGATTGTAAATTTGATGATGTGATTTGATGTTCGAAAATTTTCAATTTCCTTGTGGAAATGACTCGAGGTCATCAAAATTGCTTTAATCATATTTTTATTCGATATAAATATTTTTCCGTTCCGAAATTATTAGATTTTCTGAACCGTGCAGAATAAATAACATAAATATAAATTTTTGGAGAAAAAGATTCGAACCAGCAAAACTTTGTTCTTTGATCCAATGGTTTTGCTTGTAGAATTCATATTATACCTTTTAGGCAGCAAAATATTTAAATTTTTAGTATTCTTCAAACTGTGAAACATTTTTCTCTTTCTTTAACTCTATGGAATTTACCCACTATTTTTAGTTGTATTCCCATTTTTATATGACCAAACCTCTGTAATAATATTAATATGGTTTATCAACTTGTGCGCTTGTTTTTCGTCTTTATTGTTACTTTAAATATTCTTCGATGTATATTTATATTTTCAGTGTTCAGAAATATTCAGTTGTGGATCAATTTCATTACTTTAATGCCAGTTTAATTATTTGCCCAATTAATAATATTTAAAATTAGAAAAATTAGGTAAGATATATGGGAAATAGTAAAATAGTGTACCGCGAAAACAGCCCTAACTGCCAATCTGAAAATTTCAATACGTACCTAAAACAGAATTAAAAAGGACTAGTTCTTAAACTTTGCATCCCTTTTACAGAGCACAATACCCGAGACAATACCGTATTGAATTAAATTACTCTTTTTATAATTGCGACAGCATCTCACGCCTACTTATTATGTAAATCTGAAGGGTTAAAATGATACATTCTACTCGATATTGCATAGTTATAATTGCAGTTGAACTACCGGTCTGTAAGCATTAGTGTTATAGTTCCATCGAAATCTCATATTGCTTCCGGTTGGTTGCTCCAATACAGTAATGCATGCACAAAGTTCCGTGGAGAATTCCTTGTTGGTAAAACCACGGAAACTGTACAGGTCAAGAGGGTTGGCCTAATCAGATTATAAGTTGATTCTCGCAGCTGCTGTTTACCACAACAGTGCCACAACTAAGTTTAATATCTGTCAGTGACGTAGTTAAGGGGTTATTGTCTTTTAATTGATGCTCTGCATTAATCCAAAGTAACTTTTGAGTGAATTAATATATTAATCGTCAAAGATTTCGGATATTAGTTGTACTAGTTTACGTTTTGATCGCATATCGCCTCATTTTCTATGATTAAAATTTTAGCAGTGTTAAAGAAAAGCTGGTTATGAATGCTCGGGTAATCGATACTGTTCTCCGCGTATATGATAAAAATACAGAATACAACAGTGTTGAATCCTAATTATTTCAAATTTTTATTTGTCATTTCGAAGGGTAAATTATTAAACAAATTCATCAAATCACGTGTAATTTGAGTTGCCTATTAGTACATTCAAATATATTTACGCGTATTTTGAGACCGTGTCACGATTGTACATTCGTACCATGAGAAGACCTTTAAAAAGGTCAGTGCGAAATAAACCGTATCGAGAACCGGTAAACTTAAACTTTTTGGTGCAAAACGTTCTTATCTGTAAAATTAGAATAAAAAACCTATGGTAGGAAAAGCCTGGATCATCCCATGGATACCGGAATTAAGGAGAGCTCTCACGTCACCCCTAGATGTAGTTTGGGTAAGTGATTTGGTCTCAATCGTTTTTTCTAAACCATTTAATTTTTTTAATAATTTTTTTTAACTAGTACTTAATAGAACAATTTTGAAAGACACAGTTTATTTTTCTCTGCCTACTGGTTAGGCTATCAACTGTTCCTACTTGCGGGAACGTACAAACAGTTTAAGACAATTATTTAAAGTAATATTGACCAAGATCATGATCAGATGTATTAAAACATTTCCTGAAAGGGTATTATAGAGAAATTATCAAGAACTGCGTGAAAATTTTAAATAAACATTCGGATCTGTCAATTTTTGATTAAATTAGTACATATCCTCTCCGTCACTCTAACCAATACAATTTCAATAGGGAAACTACCAAGTATGATACATAATACCTACTCGTTTAAAGACTTTATAACACATACGCCACTGACTGTCTACCCTCACAGAGTCGCAAGTAATTTAACTAGACGGCTGACCGCTTTGAATTTAGTTCATACAATGTGTCATAATTCTAATTTAAAAGTCTCGTTGAAAGTGGTCAGCATCAGTTAAAAGGATTATATTTCAAGCCCTTATGGGCTACTCCCTTCCGTTTCTAAATTGGACCGAATTACTCGTTCTACTGTTCCGGTCAAAGTGGATGAAAACAAAGAGGATGGAAGTAACCTTATTATTAATATCGGTCTACTTTTTTATACTTTAGAAGGATTGGGTAAAAGAAAAACATTTAGAAATCTCGGTTTTTTTTTGTTACATTTTTACTGTTCTGATCAGATTTCCTTGTCTCTTTCTATCACTATCAATGTATATAAGTGAATTTTACGAATCGAAGTCTATTTTCTTGCTGGCGAGTCTATATAACATAAATTATCTTCTCGTATTCACTCTTGTTATAGAATAATTTAAAATATTAAAGCTAAAGCTTATGGTACCGATAATGTGAATATCGATATAGTATTACAATACCTAAAATTTGCTCACCTACTGATCTAAATCATTTTTAGTATTCTGCCCGTGTTACCGAAAGTATTGGAGAAAGTGCATTATATTTGATTTAAGCCCCCATATGTTACCTATCATCCGTCTACAGGCCCATAGTATTCTTACAGCTTTTTCTGTTGTTTTTCTATATGACTGCAGAAGCTAAGCTTGTCACCAAGAGTGATTTCAAGATATTTAACCTCTTTTGCCATTTTTAGATGATGTCCCCACATATAAAGCTCCTTCATTCCTTGAAGGTTCCTTTTTTTGTTAATGCAACCAAAGGTATTTGTCGGGTTTGTGAACAATCCCTCTTTTAGGCACGATATTTAGTGCCCGCTGCATCCTTTCGGATACAACAGACCCAAATTTACTGCAGTGGACATAGTTGTACTGCTGCCTTTGTTTATGTAGTACAGTACTTCAATACTTTTATAGCTCTACCAGTTTCAGGTGTTATGACACTTCAGCTGGCAGCTGGTTTTACAGTAGGAAATCTGAAACTTTGGAAAATACTTCCAGTTAGCCAAAGTTTGAGCGTGGCACTTAATCTTTCGTGTGGTGATTTAGATTCTTTCATGTCGCTTTCTTTATAATTGATGTCACTAAGTAAAACAATTTTTGATATGCATCCTCACTAATCCTTTAGTAATTTGGTCAGTGACAAGATTCAAAATAATTAGGAACTAATTTTTGCTCCATTTAGTTTCTTTTTCGTAGTTTTTCTAGTACTAAGCATAAGGTGATCCCAGTTAGTAAATCTTTATCCATCACTAATGTGTACGACAAATAATGAAAACTTAAACTAAACAAGACAGCGTTTCCACACATGAAGTCACAACTGAACTGAGAACTGATAGGATCATCTAAAAGGACCTTTATATTGCTTCTTTGAACCTTTTCGAACCTTCCAGAATTTTCTTGACACGGAATGACATTTCTAGATATTTCTAGACTGTTTTTTTTTCCTTTTTTTAATTCGTACTTGTACTTATGACAACCGTAGCACACCGTAGGATGATGGGTGACATTGCACTTTTTGTTTTGTTCGTACGTTTCCTATAACAGCTACCGCAGGTATGGATTGTTGAAATCATTAACAATAATATGTATCCTGTGTAATTATTTCAAACATATAAATAACACTAACTACTAGTTGAATATTTTTTGTTCTAATAGTGTGTACTATAAATTTAGAGATGGACAGTAAATAATTTGTTGTACTGCACTGTACATTTACGCAAAATAAAATAGTATTGTGATATACACGTTAATTAATTAATTAATTAATTAATTAGCCCAAACGCCATTTCTGAACTTTTTAACCTTGAGAATCATCGAAAATGTTCGCAAATTCACTAGAAATAAGGACAGGAAACAACAGTTAACCTCAATTTTATTAACAGAAAATTACTAGCTCAAATTTAAAATAAATTTAAAAGTTTTAATTATTACGAGTATTTTGAAAATGTTGTTAAAGTATTCTTGAATATCCCTGCAATACATAATATATAAGAAGGAAATTTTTCTTTGTTCATGGGTTTTACACTGGATGGAAATTTAACCATGCTGGGTCGTCTAGGACGGTTAGACAGTTAGGATATCAGAAAGAGAGAATTACTTGAAAGACAGTCTTGTACGCTTACATTTTAGATAATGCCTAACTCAAAATTTGCATCTAAAATCAAGCTTTGAAAATTCAACATAAACTTGTCATTTGCTATTTGCACAACATTTTTTGGGTATATTAAAATGTATACTAACAAGACAAAACATAGGTAAACACATTTTTATCTCAAAAGATCTTAAAACGTTTACGCATGTTTATGTAAATTAGATTGGTGGTTTTTAATAATTAACTTTCCGAACCCTCATATTTAAAAATATTGTGAAATACTTCATTTTCTGAATTTTCTTAAAAATAAATCAAATAAGTAGAATACATTTTTAAAAAAATATTTATCAACTAATTCATTTATTTGATGTTACATTCCTAACTATATATAGAATCTGCAAGCAAGTTAAATTGGCATCGAATATCGAATCTTAGCAGAAGACTGATAGATAACTATCACGAACAGTTATATTGAAAAAGTTTGGATACGTATCATCCTTTTCTAACATGAAACACATCCACATCCTTAATAATCAACTCATCGATTTTATCTTTTACGATGAGATGGAAGTTATTGAAAAAGTTTGGGATCCCCTCTGGAATCGCACCAAGATCACGTAATTGGTCAGTAAAAGTTGTTAAAATGCCCTCATCCATAAGATCATTTTCAAATATTTTTGTTCGAGGAGTTGAATTTTGATAATATTAATTGTTATTGGATTTCTGTTTATAAAGAATTCTTTTATTGCTACCTAATATCAATAAGGTTTCTAACGGTTATATATACGAAATTAAAAGAATATATAGAGTACAAGTACAGGCCACCAGGAAATATGGAGCCAATAGCACTTATTAAAACTCTTAACCCTTTTTTATTTTCGGTAACATTTTTTATAATAACTGATGTTTACTTTTATTAATGTTGTACTTATATTAAATTTTACATACTTGATGTAGATACTCGTATTATTCCTCTTCCCTAAACTATAATTATTATGTAGTTAATCGAAACATAACACAGTTCCGTAGTTAAAACTTTTGAGTTTGTTTTATGGAATCCTATTGAAAAAATAAACTTAAAAACAACCTGTATAATGTATAAGAGGATGTTATAATGGAGGAAGCACAGTATACCTAATTCCTAATTAAGCCTAAGTGTAATCGAGCTACGGTTCAATATTAATCTCTTATATGGATAAATTACACTTTTTATTTATTATTTAATAATCTTTGATAATTATTTGAAATCTATTTAACTATTTTAAGATGGATTTCATAGCATACTTTAATAATATATTTTCCATTAATTTAAATAGAAGTGTAGAGAAAACTTTTAATGCAACTATCTAGAAAACGTTTACTTTTAAACTATATATTAAAACAACTATAATTTCTTTTAGAAATTATAATCATTTGAAAATAAATTTAAAAAATATGTCAAAATTTTATGCATAATCATTTTTTTTATCTAATAAAGTGTACGAAGGACCCTTTATGTCTAATCTTAAAACTAGTTGAACACTACAAATTTTTAAAATGAATATCTAAAATAATGACCGAAATTGGATAACAAAAATGTGTTACCAAAATTTAGAAGTAGTAAATATGTAATTAAAATCTTGACTATTCTTTATGAAACACCCTATATAATAACGATGCCCCAGAATTAGCTTAGCGAATTATTAACAGGGTTACCAAATTATTAGTAGGGTTACCATTGCTTTTTAAAGCTATAGTCTGAATAAAAGAAGAGTGAAGTAAAAGTGAGAATATAAGGGCACATTCCATAAGCGATCTTTGCAAAATTAGTTTCTATAAGTTTCTATAAGTTTCTATAAGTTTCTATAAGTTTCTATAAGTTTCTATAAGTTTCTATAAGTTTCTATAAGTTTCTATAAGTTTCTATAAGTTTCTATAAGTTTCTATAAGTTTCTATAAGTTTCTATAAGTTTCTATAAGTTTCTATAAGTTTCTATAAGTTTCTATAAGTTTCTATAAGTTTCTATAAGTTTCTATAAGTTTCTATAAGTTTCTATAAGTTTCTATAAGTTTCTACAAGTTCCTATAAGTTCCTATAAGTTTCTATAAGTTTATAAAACTTTTATTAGGCCGATCAAGGGTATTAAAATTTTCATTTTAACTACAAATAAGCATTGAAGGATGAGGTATAAATAAAACCTGTACTACGTTTTCCAAAATTATTTACTGCACTCTTTTCTTCTTTAGATTAAAAAAACTAAATTGGAAAATACCATTTCCCTAACCTTATTTTGAAAGTTATTGATGCTGCTTTTAAAATTATTATGTAACATCAGACCTTAAGCATATATACAAAAATACGTAAACGTAGACTTCTACAGGAGCACCTGGTTGTGATTGTAATCTTCACAAATGTAATTTCAGAATTCAAGGCTTTAATCAAATTGAATTACCTTTGTTGCTTACTTATTGTTTAATTAGTCAAAATCCGATTATTGGGAGGCATTACTCCTGGTAATTTGGGTAAAACCCTTTTAACGTTTTAATTGATCGAAACGGTTTGAGTGCTATACGTAACACGAAAATACATTAACTACAACATTTATAATTAAAAACACCTGTTTGTAAACAGTATGAATGTTCCTTTTTTAATAAATCAATATTTACTTTTTTGTGTCAATTTTAATGGTTTTCATCAAAATTTTAGATCTTTTTTTATTAAAAAAGAAAGGAAAAGTATTTTTTAACTATTAGAATCTGGCCAAGCAGTAGACCAACGAGAAATTTATTTTCGATATAATTTACTAAATTAACTTGAATTTTTGTAAACAGCCACACAAATTTTATCAGCAGGGAGGGAACCCTAATTAGTACAACGTGGAATTCATGTCTAAATGGAAATGGAGACTTAAAATCTTTAATAAAAAATGGATTGTTTTCTAAAATTTACAAATGAATAAAAACCAAATTCAAATTATTCCAGAAAAATATACATTTTTAAATTTCTTTTCTCTTTTTTTCCCTTTCCTCTTATGTTTACTCCTTGCTTTCTGTTTTTATCTGATCAACTCTGCTCTTCCCTTGATATCTCTCCCTTTTTTTAAAATTTGTAATATACTTTCCTTTTTCGTTTTTAAGTTTTTTTTTATTTCACTCTCCATTACAACATTTAACATTCCGTTTAATTTTACACTATATTTATGTCTATAAATTTCCGTATAGTTCTTTTTTATACGAGTCCATTTCTAACAATTCCCACTTAATTTTTTGTCAATCTTAAAATAAAAAAACGACATCCTGAATTTTTACTCGAATTAGATTTTCGAAAAATTCACCACTTTAACTTAGTGACATAACTAATTCCTATATCAAAATATCCCTTATTTTAATTTATTGATGTACTCCTCATTTAACTCCTATATCATGTCTTTCTTTCATCAATAATTCTATTTTAAAGCACAGTAGTTTTCTTGTTCAGAAAAAGAGTACTTTTTTGTTTGATTGTCAAGCAAGACATTAGTTACTGAATTCCGTAATCTTGCCTCAAATGTGCCTAGGTATAGAATCAAAGTTTAAACTTTAATACAATAAAATCCTTCAGTTTCTTACTTGATTGATCTGGATTAATCTCTAAACTCTCCTGATTAAATCACAACAACGCTTTGCCTTTTGTACGCGGTAATCCTTTAAAAATTAAACCATTAATCAAATGGTTTCGGATTTTCCAAATGTTTTTTACATTGTCTCAGTTTCACGTCGGGTAATTGATTCAAGAACCAAAAGCCCGAATCGCGGATTTGTTTTTAATGACTACAAGAAGTACATTAATTTTTTTATTTATTAAGGTAACAATTAAAGAGGATACGAAATGTCAAAAAAGAAAATTTTTCAAAAAACGATTTTTAAAATTTGACTTTGTTGCATTTTCAAATGTTAGTTAACTTAACGATGAAAGACAATTATTACAGGTGTTTCAACTTCCCTAAAACCCCATACAAAAACAAAAGACGATATGGCACCAAACACCAGAGGTCGTTAGAATATAAGGTATCCGTTTGACCATAATAAGAAATAGATAAAGTATATTTTAACATCAACTTCAAGATCTGGTGATCAGATGATTGGTCAATCATTTGAGAGGTTATTATACTACAAATATAATTGTATTTTATTTATAACTCTAATAATTTTGCAATATTATTTATTTTTTAGAAGATTTGTGTTCGGCGAGTATCGGCTAACACCGGCCGATATAAGAGAAGCACCTCTTGGCGACGTTGTCAATTACAATTAATCTGTAGGCTGGCTCACGAGCTAGGAGGTGCATATCTTCTCAGGAGGATGCACAATGGGCCTAATGAGGCCTAAGTGCCGTGGGATAACCCACCCTCCACACATTACAGATACAGAATATTATTTATTGTTGTTAGTTTAAAGTAATGCTTCTTTCATCTTTGTTGAGGTCTAGTTATTGTCTAGTCTAGTTATTGTTGATCTTAATGATGTATTTGGATGTACTATAGGATGTACTGATGTCAAATTTTAATTTAGATATCAAATCAAAATCAATTTCAATAATATTTATAATTATGTAGGAATGAATACACACTTTTTGCTTATTTAATTATTGTTGTCTTGTACACTAAAAATTATGAAGAATAGTAATGTTCTCACTTTGCTTTGGTGAAATATATGGGTGGTTATTATTATAAATATGTGGTATAGTAATTTTCTTTTCGTTTTCACTTTCCATTTCGTTTGTTACATAGAGTATGATTAGTAGTAAATTACCATTATTTTTAAAAAAATACAGACGTATTTTTTACTTGATAAAGATAAAATTAACTGAATTTTTCTGACAGTTCGCTGTCATTATTTGTTTTCATTTGGGGTACTTCACATTCAACCGACATCTGGTGGATTTTTATATACTATGCTGTTTTTGGTGACCTATTTTAAAAAGAGTGGAAATACCTGTAAAATATCATTCGCCGGGGTTAACCTTATGGTCCTTTATAACCAGTGTGAAAAATACATACTACTAAATGATACGTTTAGCCGAATTATTGATTTTTTTTATTTTTTCCCTTGGACATCTCAATTAATAGGATTAATGTAAATTGTGTAAATCCAGTGAATTCCTGTTGTGTGAATGAACCAATACTAAATCCTAAGAGTACTAAGAGTTTCTCTCAAAAGCTAAACCAGAGAGCGCATTTATCTTTAAAATTTCTAATAGTAAGTGAGAGGCCATGGTATAGGTATTCTTTAATAAAATTACACAAAGATAATTATCTTGTTAGACCAATTGTGTCATTTGTCACGGCTCTATCAATAAAACTTTCACATATACAAGTAAATTGCAAATTCCATTCAAAGTACAGTATAAAAAATTCTTATGAATATTAAAAAATGTTAAGTTACTTTGTAAAACAAAATAAGTATCATTTGATATAACAATCGTATTTCCCAGTATACTTCCTGAAGAAGCAGGTAATCTAGTAGAAAACTTAGATCGTAATCAAGTCAATAGTAGAATCAAAGAAGAAATACAAAATTTGGTGAACATTTGCTTAAAACAAAATTATTTTTTATTTTAAAATAACATCTCCGCGGATAAAGGTCTTATTATAAGGAACCCATTAAGTCCGTTGCTTGCAGAAATATTTATGAATAATATGGAACAAAAAATTTATTACAATAAATTAAATAAACATACGTTAATAACTCACCTTTAATAAATCTCTTTATCTGTGAGATAATCCTGGTAATAATACCTTGGAATTTTATTAATATATTCTTCAATAAACCCTGAACTTTTGTGAATGAAAATCTACAAATTTTATCAATAACAGTCACTAAGTCAAAGAATCTATAAAAACAAATTCCAAAATTGCTTTGATAATTAAAAATGCAATTCCTTTTAATATACACACACTTCCTGTTCATCTAGCAGACCACAATATAATAGCAATATATTTTCCAATAGACCATCCATTAACTATAATCTTATATTACAACCACCCAGGCAAAATCATCTCCACCCCACTGATCAACTATCATCACTTCCTCGTGCAGACATACTCCAGACATACCATGTTATACATCATAACTCAAACCCAAACGGCATCCGCCTAGCTAATCTGCTTACCGACTACCCCATAGTCAGAGCCTCAAACCGATTTCCGACCTTTGTATCTCACTTAGGATCATCTATTATCGACCACATCCTTTTAACAGATTCATATACTGGAGTGGAGAGATAATTACTTCCTATCGTCTTCCATTGAAGATCTACAATATATACCTTCCGGAATCTCAAAAAGCAAATCGACCTTTATTTAGAGAACTACCTCTGCTCATATTCCAAAGCAACGCCTACTCAATTCTTTACAGGACATCGACACTTCAGCCACAATTGCTTTCATTACCATATCTCAAAAAGCCCTGTCCCAATTCATCCTAAATCTGACTTTCCTAACGCCTTGATTGTATAGACCAACAGTGGTTCTCAAAATTTTTTGGTAACGGAACCTTTTTGAAAAGTAAGATATTTGACGGAACCTCAAACACATTTCGGAAAAAAAAACCCTCCTTGCTCTAGCCTCTTGTCAAATCCCTCCCGTTTCTTTGCGGAGCCCCAACAACAAAATTTTCCAAAAATCATATACTCCTTCCTCTTCTTGACTTATATAAAAAAAAGGTTCTCTAACCTAAAATACCGAAACTTATAATACTCCTAAAAATAATAATATGTCCTCAAGCCAAGTCCCGTTGTAGGTACTGCTTATTTTCTTCGTGGAGCCCCCACAAAGGCTTTGCGGGGCCCAGGGGCTTCGCGGACCACACTTTGAGTAACGCTGGTATAGACAATATGTCCGTACCCACGACTCTATCATCAAAACCAAATGAAACCGTCTCAACGTCCTGATCAGCCTCCAAACTATCTTACACTAAAAGCAACAATGGATCAGTACTACCTCTAATTTGTATTATAGTTTTGGGACATATTTCTACTTATCATCATTAAAAAATCCAAAACTCACTCCCACATGGAAATCGACGGTGTAATTCACACAATCCCCTACAAAAAAATCTTACAAAACACACCTTGAAGCCATCTTTAGAACCCCAACAATTCCTACTTTGACGACCAATTCCGACATAAGACCGAACACAACGTCCTTCACACACTTGCCGCTCCAGTCCCTCCTTTGAATGTCGAAAACTCCCTCACCGCTCCATTCACCCTTCAAGACCCAATATGCCTACCAAACAGGCAAAAATACGTATTGTGGGCCCGATTCCCTACATAGAAGAATACTGAAACATCTTCCTGAAACAATGTTTGTCACATTCACCCTACTCCTAAGCGCCTATCTCTCCTCCTATTTTCCACTTGCCTGGAAATCCGCTAACATAATTTTGATTCCCAAACCAGCAAGAACCTCAAATCCTTACATTTATACTGTCCTTTCTCTTTCATATCCTCGAACCTCTGCTCAAGGAAAGAATTTGAGACTTTTTTGAAGAACGTAACATAATTCCTCAATCCCAACATGGTTTCAGACTTCATCACTCCACATAGGACGTAATCTCCTCTCTTCGCGTTACTGCGGTCACTACAGTACTCTCAACAAATCTCATCAGGTGTTCTTCTAGATGTTTGACTAAGTCTGGCACGCTGGATTAGTTAAAAAGCTCATGAACATATGTCTCCCCCCAGTATCTCCAAACTCATTCACTTATACTTCACTGACAGAACAATCATGATTAAAGTAGGCAACGCTTTGTCAGACCCATTCAGCCCACTTGCTGGGGTGCTACAGATCTCCGTCCTAGCCACTCTCCTACACCTCATATACACCCACGACAATCCACCTCCAAACCACCCATATTCAAAATGTCTTTTCTACGCCGACGATACTGTTCTGCTCTCTGTAGTCAACAATTCTGACCAACTAAGTACTTGAATCTAAAATATGTTAAACCAGTATTTTCGCTGGTGTTGCAAATGGAGGGTCTCACTCAATCCACAAAAAACAGAATTTATCATCTTTAAACATCCTAACTCAAAAAAAGCCACCCAGATCCCCCAATACATCAATCATGGGAGTCAGACTTAATCAACAGACGGAAGTTGACTATTTGGGAGTGCGATTGGGAGTGCGAATCTGTCCTATACTCAACTGGTCCTCTGATGTCCAACGCTTTCTCGACAAGATGCGAAAGCGAGCCAGTCTCTTTGGGGCTTTGTGTGGACGATTTGGGCGATGCAACCCCAGTTACAATTCTTTTATCAGCCCCGTTGCCGAGTACAGAGCAGTACCTTACGACGTACTTCCAACACATATTGCCTACAAATTCACCACACTTGAGAGACGTACACTCCAACGATACCAATATCTTCCCTTTCGTTCGCTCAGCGGAGAAGTTTTCGGAAACATCTCCAGTACCCTTATTCTCCCACGTTTTCAAACCGTCAGGAAACAATACGTCTCTCGCACACTAAAAGGCTCAAATACACACTCCCAAAACACTCTACAAACCCCTTGGTGCCCACGCCGCCTCCCATTATTTCGAAAACCGAAAAGAAATCTCCCACTGCCAAATTTAAGAATACTCTCAGACTCCCAAGACATCCCACTTCTCGCTGAACTCCAGGATCTGCTAGTTTCCCGAAATCATATTTTTCACCTTGTACTATGGACTGGTCCATATATGAGGTTTAGGGTTGTCACCTGTCCTTTTTTCAGACAAATTGTTCTTGTGACTTTTTAAAGCTTAAAGTGATCTTTACAGCATATGTCTTTTTTTACAGCACATGTCCAACCCTTCCTGTATTCACTTTTCAAAAAGGTGGCAACCCTAATGAGGTTGGAAATAGCAAAATTGACGATATTATTTTGGGAACACAACCTGCCATACAAGTCCCACGCGCGATAACACTTGTAATCAGGGCAAACCAACCTGAAAATGAGGATAACTCCTATAGCAGGATACTAGGAAAATTAAAATATCCTAGAAAATGAAAAAAACATCAAAAAATCGATATTAAACTAAAAAAAAGAAAATTAGTCACATTTGAAGAAGTTGTACTTCGAAATAATTGTCATCAAGAATTTAAATTTTTTAAATAAAAAGTTTGGTTTTTTTCATTTAAACAATATGGATGGATTTTCATCACGTCGAAACAATCAAAAACTTGATTTGTTCCTGATTATGTGATTTATATACTTTTTAAACCTTTTATATAATTTGTTTACTGACAAAACCAACAAAATGACGGCAGTTAAAAATATTTTTCAATTTCAATATCAATATTTAAACAGATTCCTTTTATGTTATGTTGGGAATGGGGTGTTAATACACTGCGACCTGAAAGATCTATTGTACCCTTTTCTGTCGCTAATACAGCAAGAAAATGTCTCAATGCTTATAACTGCCCTTCCAATCTTATCTTCTCAAGGAAGTGTAGGATTTGGAGTGGCTTTAAGTTAGGTAAATCTCATTCTTCTATTTGATATGCTCCTAGGTATTGTGCCCTTGGATTCTGGAGTGCTACACATTCAGATGTGAATGGAGGTTTCGTCCTCCTTACAGAATCTGCACTCACTATCTTCTACTACTCTCGGTTTACTAAGGTGTCCTTTTAGTCGGCAATGCCCAGTAAGGATCCCTGTAACAATACGTAGCCTGTTTTTGCTCAGGCAGATGCAGGCTTCCGATCTTTTCTGGTTATATTCACCCAGGCGTATCTTAGCCTGTCTCAACTCCAAGAGATTGTTCCAATTATTGTTCTTTTATTGCCCAATTCTTTTTTAATCTCTCCTAATATTATGTTACTGCTGATACCGCAGAACGGCTCAGGTCCCTGTTTAAAAACTTTGTTTATATATTTTGTTTTATCAGTGTAGATGCACTTTGATTATTCTTTTGTGACATAATATAATAACTGACAATTATTAAAAACAGAAATGTCGCCAAGTCAAGAATTATAATTAAAGATTTATACAGTCCGCTTACAATTATTTAACTATTTGAACCAGCAGTTTATAGTTTAAACAAAAATTTGGTCCTTCGAGCCGGATTTCAAGAATTTTTATTTTCAATTTTCGACAACAAAATTAAGAAGTCCTGTCGACCAGCACAAGATATAAGTACCTACTATATTGAGATGGGCGAATGGATGGTTGGAAAACGTTCAATTTAAAGTATTTTTTCAATTTAATTACAATTTAATATAAGTTCAGGATTTTAAGGTATTTATTTGTAGATTTGAAGATACCTTAGGCAATTTTTAAAGCTATTTAACAAAGTAAACTTGTACTTGGCCATTTAACAATTTATTTGCTATTTAACAGTCTATTTCACTATTTATTTGATATTATCATCAGTCTATTTAACGATTAATTGCTATTTTCAGTCTATTGAACGTGTATAAAAAGTATTTTTATTCTATTTCAGGAATACTTTTTATAGATTATACATGTTTTGTAAGAGTTTCTATTTTTTGCATATAAGGTATTTTTAATCAGTGAAAGATACCTTTCGAGTTTGTCAATTTTCAACTATTAACACTATTTCAATTTTAGTCTAATTTACTTCATCATTTTGGAAGGCAATTTTCTCCATTATATAAAGACAATTATTTTTTCGCTATTGAACTATTTTACATGTGAGGTCAATTTATGCTTGTCATGTAAGTATTCTATTTGAAGAACTGTGTATTATTAAATTCTATTGCTATTTTATTTTTTAACAAATCAAGTTTCGATTTGATTCTATTTCATTGCTTATTGACTATTGCTGTTATTTTCATTAAAAATGACAGAGGAGCTTAAAAAATTAGTACGAAATCGAGGTACTATTAAACAAAAATTATCAGTTTTGGAAAAGTTTATAAATAAAGTTAAAACCTCGGTTCCTGAAAGAAAGCACAGTTTAAATGATGTTGAATTACGATTTAAAAATAGTATTATTTTGCTCAAAGAGTTTGACCATGTTCAGTCAATAATAGAGTCATTGTGTGAAGAACCAGATTTAGAAATCCACTTTAAAGAACGAGAGGATTTCCAAGAGAGATACTATATTACTCAAGATTTTTTAACTCAATATATACAAGGTGAACGTAAACCTAGTGTAGAGGAGAGTGGATCTGATACAGATTTGAGGGAAACTCCTCTTAGCCAGGTCAATTATGCAGCACCTACTGTTAACTCGGGTTCTAATTTTGATTGTTTGCAAAATGTTTTATTGCCAAAACTTAAGTTACCTATCTTTTCTGGAAATTTTGAACAATGGCTTAGTTTTAAACTCAATTTTTCATCTATTATTGATGGTAACAACAATTTAAACGATTTACAAAAGTTTCAGTTCTTAAAAGCTTCCTTAGACGGTTATGCTTCTAGATTTGTTGAAGATCTGGAAGGGGTTGATAAGCCCTATGAACAAGCCTGGCAAAATTTATGTAACAAGTTTGATAAAAAACAATTTTTGCTAGATACCCATTTCCAACAATTATTAAACGTTTCACAATTAAATAAAGAAAGTTTTTACAATTTTAGTTTGATTTTAGATCAAATTACAAAACATTTAAATGCCATTGAAAGTTTAAAACTAAATCCGAAACTATTATATGATTCATTGGTTATCCATTTATTGTCAAGTAAACTAGATAAAGTAAGCTTAAGAGAATGGAAGGAGTGTGAATATGACAGTGATTTACCTTCTCTTAAAGAATTTTTAGAATTTCTTAAAAATAAAGTCGACTTATTGCAGTCTTTAGAACAGTCTTATTCCTCTAAGCCTGTATCATTAGGGAATAAACAATTCAACAAAAATAAGTACTCTGATCATTCTCAATTACATCTTTCTGTCGATAACACAAAATCTCATGTAGTTAATTGTAATTTTTGTAAAAAAAAATCACACAATTTACAAGTGTCAAGATTTTTTAGCCTTATCAATATCAGAAAGAATAAGCAACGTTAAACGTCTTAATTTATGTTTAAATTGCTTACGGACCGGTCACAGCCAAGACAAGTGCTGTCTTTGGCCATGTAAGATTTGTAAAAGAAGTAACAAGATTTTAAAACACAACACTTTGCTTCACCTTGATGGTGACGTTTCTGGTAGAAGCCCAGAATCCCAAAGTATAAACATGTTAGTTAGACCTACGGTTACGCACCAATCTCAAATTCTTTTGTCTACAATTATATGCAAGGTTAAAGATTCTGATGGCAATTATCATGATTGTCGAGCATTATTAGATTCTGGAGCACAATCTAATTTCATTACAGAAATGTTTTGTAAAAAGTTAAACCTTAATTGTACTCCTTCCAATTTATCAATTATGGGGATAAACCAGATAGTTTCTCAACTTAATAAAAGGTGCGAGTTGTCAATCTCTTCAAACACATCCAATTATAATTGTACAATTTCTTGCTTTGTTTGTCCTGCTATTACTAGCAATATTCCTTCATACCATATCAATGATGTTGAAAGATGGAATATACCTAAAGGTCTTCAGTTAGCAGACCCAAAATTTTATATTTCTAGGGAGATAGACCTATTAATAGGTGCTAGCCTATTTTGGGACTTAATATTAGACGGCAAAGTACAATTATCTAATAATCTTCCCAGTCTACAAAATACTCTGTTCGGTTATATTGTTTGTGGAATATTACCTTTCTCAAGTCAATTAACATCCACATCTATTTGCAACTTTTCCAAAGTACATATAGAAGAGGATGAACAATTAAAAAAATTTTGGGAACTTGAAGAAATTAAAGTTAACATTCCTTTAGCTAAAGACGATTTAGAGTGTGAAGAACAATTTAAAAATAATACCTTCAGAAATGACGAAGGTCAATTTGTAGTGAAGTTTCCACTCAAGCACTCTCCTTCTATGTTAGGCAAATCTAAAGGAAATGCTATTAAACGTTTTTTATCTCTTGAAAAGAAATTTAATGATAACAATTTTAAGAAACTCTATTATGATTTTATTCACGAATATGAATCTCTAGGTCATATGACCAAACTTTCCAATGAGGTTGAATGTTCAGAAAACACTTCTATTTCATATTTCTTGCCCCATCATGGTGTTTTGAGAGACAGTTTAACAACGAAATTAAGAACTGTTTTTGACGCTAGTTGTCCCACTTCATCGGGATGGTCTCTTAATGACATTCAGTATGTCGGACCAAAATTACAAAATGATATTACTGATATTTTGTTACGATTTAGATTTTACAGGTATGTAGTGTCAGCTGATGTATCGAAAATGTATCGTTGCATTTTAATGCATCCAGATCATAGATCTTTGCAACAAATTCTATGGCGTGAAAACCCGAAAGATGAGTTTTCAACGTATCAGTTAAATACAGTTTCTTACGGTACACGGTCAGCTCCTTACCTAGCAATTAAATGTATGCAACAATTAGCTACTGAACATTTTAAAACATATCCTGAATCATGTCAAACTATTTATGACGACTTTTACGTCGATGATCTGCTGACAGGGTCGAATAATTTGACAGAACTTCAAACAAAATGTCAAGAAATTTATTCAATTTTAAAGTCAGGGAATTTTATTTTAAGAAAGTGGATTTCCAATGAACCTCAAGTTATATCTGATATAGATGACTCTAATATTTCCAATTTTGTATTAGATATTGGAAAACATGAAAGTTGCAAAACATTAGGTATTCAATGGGTTCCTATATCAGACAATTTAAAATATAACATAAAACAATTTGATTTAAATTCCGATATAACGATTACAAAAAGGAAAATTTTATCTATTATTGCACAAATTTATGATCCACTAGGTCTTATAAGTCCTATTATAATTACTTTTAAAATTATTTTACAACGGTTATGGTCTTTACGAATATCATGGGATAGTTCAATTCCTTCAGATTTAGAAAATTTATTTTTTCGATGTTTAAATGACTTATCATGCCTCAATAATTTTAATATTAATAGGTCTACTATTCCAGAAGGGTATGAAGTGTTCGATATCCATTGTTTTTGTGATGCATCCAAAGATGCTTATGCAGCTTCTGTTTATTTAAGAAGCAAAGACGTACACGGTAATTATCAAATTCATTTATTATGTTCTAAGAGTAAAGTTGCTCCTTTAAAGACAATCTCTATTCCTAAACTAGAGTTATGTGCAAGTTTACTTGGGGCTCAATTAATCGAATCAGTTAAAAATTCAATATTATTTTCCGGTTCAATTTACATATGGTCTGATTCCCAGGTAGCCCTTAGTTGGATTAAAACAGAGCCTAGTTTATTACAAGTTTTTGTAGCTAACAGAGTTGCTAAAATTCAATCTATTTCAAATTTAGATAGCTGGAGATACGTAAATAGTAAAGACAACCCGGCAGATTTAGCTTCACGAGGCGTAACCCCAGAAAATCTATTAAAATCGACATTATGGTGGACAGGCCCTCCATTTCTTGAGTCTAACATTTTTAAGTGGCCTTCTATTAACTATTTTATTCCATTTAATCAATTACCAGAATTAAAAAAGACAACTACCGTATTGCAATCTACCAATTATGATAGCATATTTTACTTATTTGACAAATTTTCTAATGTGCTTAAATTAAAACGCATTACAGCGCGTTGCATAAGATTTTTTAATAATTTAAAAAACAAGTGTAATAAGCAACCTATTCAAACAGGCTGCATTTCAGTTTCTGAGTTAAATAATGCCAATGACGTTTTGGTTCGATTGGCTCAGAATGAATCGTTCAATTCTGAATTAAATCTGTTAAATAAAAATAATTTTCTAGATAAGAAACACAGGTTGTCTTCATTAACACCATTTGTTGATAGCAATGGCATCATACGTGTAGGTGGTCGCTTAAAAAACACTTACTTGCCGTATGATACTAAGCATCCAATTCTGTTAGATTCTAAACATTCGTTTACAAAATTAATCTTCGACTATAAACACAAACAACTGTTACACCCAGGACCCCAATTGTTGTTAGCTTCTGTAAGGCAATTTTATTGGCCAATTGGTGGTCGCAATTTGGCAAAAAAGACAGTTAAAAATTGTATGGTATGTTTTAAATTTAATCCTAAGCCTTCAGTGTATCCTATGGCTAGTTTACCCGATAGTCGAATTAAACCTAGTTTACCATTTCAAATTACTGGACTCGACTATGCCGGACCATTTCAAATTTTAAATAAAGCAGGAAAAGGAGCTAAGCTAATTAAATGTTATTTGGCAGTATTTATATGCTTTTGTACAAAAGCTGTTCACTTAGAAATAGTGAGCAGTCTTACTACCGAGAATTTTTTAGCTTGTTTAAAACGATTTACCTCAAGACGAGGTGTGCCATCACAAATCTACTCGGATAACGGTAGTACGTTTATTGGAGCTAGTAACGAGCTCAAATTATTAGGTAATTTTTTACACACAAACCGAAACTCTATTATCGACTCTACTAGTCAATACAACATACGTTGGGTTTTTATACCTCCATATAGTCCGAATTTTGGAGGATTGTGGGAGGCAGCTGTAAAAAGCGCCAAACATCATTTAAAGCGAGCACTAATCAATCATAATGTCACTTATGAAGAGTTTAATACACTAGTTATTCAAGTAGAAGGTATCCTGAACTCTAGACCTCTATTTTCTATGTCAAGTAATCCTAATGACTTATTTCCAATTACCCCATCTCATTTTCTCATTGGACGCTCTATAAGCTCAATATCTGAACGTGACTTACAAGAGATCAAATCTAACAGATTAACCAGGTTACAACATGTTCAAAAGTTATGTCAACAATTCTGGTCTCAATTTTCCAAACACTATATTTCCCAGTTACATGCCCAATATAAATGGAAAGAAGAACCTACAAAAATAAGCAATGGCTCTTTAGTTCTCTTACGTAACGACAAGCAACCTTCTTATAAGTGGCCTCTTGGACGTATCACTCAGCTATTCCCCAGTAAAGACGGAATTTCAAGAGTCGCCGAAGTTCTTACATCAAATGGAAAGACCACAAGATCCATAAGACATCTATGTCTTCTACCACTCCAGGAAGACACTGATAATTAGTTGTAGTATTTAATTTATATAGTTGTGTTTTTGAAGGTACCCTTCAAAGGAGGGAGTTATGTTTAAAAACTTTGTTTATATATTTTGTTTTATCAGTGTAGATGCACTTTGATTATTCTTTTGTGACATAATATAATAACTGACAATTATTAAAAACAGAAATGTCGCCAAGTCAAGAATTATAATTAAAGATTTATACAGTCCGCTTACAATTATTTAACTATTTGAACCAGCAGTTTATAGTTTAAACAGTCCCACAAATGGTGTTTGAGCTCCTTTCCTTTCGAGACTATCTGTAGTCTTGTTACCTTGTACCCCGTTATGTCCCGGGACCCAAGTGATAGTAAATCTATTTTTCTCTCCTAGCTCATTCAATTGTTCTAAGCATCTCCAGACCATTTTTGAGCTGATTACGTAAGAGCTCAGCGCTTTGATGGCTGCTTGGCTATCGGACATGATAATTTCTTGTCTACGCTAGTTTCTCTTGATGTTAAACTGGAAGCTGGAAGCCTGGAAGATGCTTGGTATTTTCCCAAGCTTTCGGAGTGCTTGGTTCTCAGCCCATACACTCCTATTCCAGTTCCTTCTATGGCTTTGGAACCAACCATATACCACTGAATATCGAACAGATTCCTTTAAACGTGTATTTAATTAGTAAGTAGAATATCGTTTTATGATGTAATTTTAGAAGTTTTCATTGAAGTATTACTAGAAAATGAAGAGAGGTATGAAGCACATAACATTTTTAATGTAAATAATCTATATTACATTTAATATTTAGGGAAGAATTTAGATTGCATCAATTATCAATTAGGGACTCAAGCACACCCATTCCAATTGCCAAATTTAACTTGTAAAACCATTTTTGGCCCAAATAAAGATGTAGCCAGAAATAATTTTATCTATTGGACTTTATTAATAATGACGTTTCTATCTTTAAAAAGAATATCGAAGTAATTTGTTTCTAAACTTTTTTGAGACATACATTCATAAAACAACATAATATACAGTTTTCTGTTTAAATTACAATTTTGTTCAGAGAGAAAAGTAGATAACGTTACTTTTCGTGATATTTAACTGTCACAGTTAAATTTATTAAAGCGAATGTTCACTGCCCTGCCGACAAATTGCATTATTTCTCATTTCTACTAAGGCGATAAGGAAGTAAGAGAGTTCATGCTATTTCATAATTCACTGTCAGATTATTTACAAGTTATTTTTGTGTTGATAAAAAAAAGGTGAATACCTAAATTTACTGTTTGT
The DNA here is from genome assembly GCA_927349885.1 of Psylliodes chrysocephalus. Lineage (NCBI taxonomy): Eukaryota > Metazoa > Arthropoda > Insecta > Coleoptera > Chrysomelidae > Psylliodes > Psylliodes chrysocephalus. The sequence continues at coordinate 92,983,622 of OV651815.1, forward strand.
GCTGAGTGAGAAATTTATAACTTCTGTGTCCTGCTTTACAAATATCTGATTTTATGTTTCTAGTCTCAATAGAAATAGATTTAAGAAAAATATTGGCTAGTTTAATCATAAAAAATTATTGATAACTTTGAGAAATCCCTTTTTTAGTTATAAATCCTCTTTACCACCCTTTTATGAAATATGTCTTCAAAACCATTACAACGCAACTATTAAATCAGTGAACAAAAAAAAAATATATGCAAATAAATCTAGATTCACATCCTAAGTATAATGTATATGTCAAGGTTATTGCTAGATCCTTAAAGATTCCCTTTTTTCAAACTTCAGATTTCAAATAACTTTAAGCTGTCTAATTGTTTCCCATTTGAAAATAATTTATTTCTTGTTCAATAGATGTTGTTCAATCTTGTTCAATAATGGTATACTTGGATTGGCTAGAATTCTTCAAAATCACCTAAAAAAAATATATTACAAAAAAAATCTAAAAAAATAATTTAAATGAAGCTTCAGAATATTTGTTTTTTAACCCTTACAGACCTCAGTGTGCAATAATAAGTCAACACAATATATTTTATTGTTTCCTATTATCAGAAGTCATAAAAAGTCACTACTTTTTTTTTCAGATTTTTCCAACCATTATTTTTACCAAAAAAAAAAACAGGCTACAATTGTACCTTTTGGGTCTATATCACTTTTCCTCACAATTGTGAGTATGTCACAATTGTGTATTGCAGGACTGTACTAATTAAATAATAGTTTTTATTAAAGTAAACAAAAGTATCCAATGTAAAATTCATGAAAATATAATAATAGTCCTATTGAGACCTATGAAAATTGACAAAACAATTTTTATTTTTAGCTAAACATACGTAAACATTGCACTTGCTACAACGTATTCTTGTTCTGCTAGTACAAGATTGTAGTCTGCAACGAAGGGGATGTTTTAAGTCATCATTTACTGGCCAGTGTTCATATCCATCATAACGTTTGTCAGTACCAGGAAGGGTAGCTGGAATTATTCTTTTCTTCTTATGCTTCTCGTCTCCTGTTTCATTATTTTCTAAATCAGTTATTTCCTCAAACTGATTCCTCCTCTTTCTTGTGCCCCCAATTAAAAACTCGCCAACTGCTATACGAAATGTCAAAAAATCCATGATATCCTTTCTTTGAAAATTGTTTGATTTGCAGTCTTCAACATACTCCATCCAACTATTTACTAAAGAGAGATCAAACAAATGTAATATGACTTTAAACGGCCATTTTCGCGTCTTGAAGAAAGTTCTGTAACACTCTGTCATTTGATCACAGACATCCACGCCTCCCATTTTTTATTATAGGTATAAATGACGTTAGGGCAGCTGACTTCAACAAACTCTTTTTCAATTTTGTTCCAGCGTTTCACAGTGGTTTCTGGTGTAGTTCCAAAAGAAGTGGACAACATAAGAACCGCCTTGTTATCCATCCACTTTGTCAGTACCATGGGATTATTATCACTTCTAATAACTGACTGCGAATCACCTCTTGCCATTCTTTTATCGGGAATGAAATCGTAGCTTACTTGAAGCCTCTTTTTCATTATAGTGCCAGTACCGTGGATTTCTATATGATTTAGCTGCTCCACTAGCTTCACTGAGTTAAAGTACCTATCGAAAAATAGATGACTTTTCTTTGGTAACTTGTGAGCAAAATGTAGAATTACAGCCGGTCCAAGTCCATGGGCTTTGTGTTGAAATGGAGTTGTATTTCCCTGGTAGATTTCAAAATCTAATACAACTCCTTTAGAAGTCATCAAAACAAAATTTTTAAGGCCAACAGGTCTCTGCTTATTCTTGACATATTGTTTTAACGCACAACGACCTAAAAACGGAATCATTTGCTCATCAATTGAATAAGTTCCGTTTTGAGATCTTTTGAGTTGCTGGCATCTATTTCTGACATAAGTTATCATAGGCTGTATTTTCCAAAGCCGATTACTTTTTTTGTCCTCTTCTGAAAGCCTGTTTTCATCTTCTATATGAAAGTTAGAACGAAGCAAGAAACACCGATCTCTAGGTAATGTATCGGCAATGAGAGGCAATCTGAAGTTGGCTGTCCAATACATCCTAAGTCTTGGATATTTTACACAGCCCAAAATAGCATGAATACCGAAAAACTTCTTCACTTCTTCAGGCAACAAAGAAGGTTGTAAAGGTTTTCAATTTTTGTTAAAATAGTATTGGCTAGTGCGTAAAGCACCCAGTTCGTAAAATTCATCACCCATGTACCGCTGAAAATATTGTGCAGGTGACAAAACTTCTTGTGGCTCATTTAAAGTTTCTTCAAGAGGGTCTCTTATTTCAAATAATCCTGCTATACAAGTCCAATTAGCCTTCGCCTTTTTACCCTTTTTTTGTGTGGAAGTATCAGCAAGAGAAGGCTGTAAAATTTGAGGGTTTCCAATGTTCACCTTCTTTCCCTTCAAACTCCAGATCTGAGTCAATATCGTCCAACATTTCATATAAACATCCGGATTAGCTTGAAGCTGCTCTAGATTGCCTGCGATTTGAACCTGTAAGAAAAGAAAATTATGTTCTTTACTCATATTTGGAACTTTTACTATAGTTAGACCTGAAGTACACAATTGTGATATCAATAAATGTAGTACAAACTTAAAACATATTTCATTAAACCATTGATGATACAAATAAATACAATCATTTGACAGTAATATACCACAAAGAAATATTTAAAAATACGGTGATAATACTTACAAAAATATACTTACGTCGCGAAGCTATTTTCGATTATACACAGCTACGAGCCCAACCACAAAAATGTTCGGACATCAACTGATTTTGCGAAAAAGTTTAAAAATTTCCTTAAGGGATTCAATATCATATGTTTTTCATTTATAGGACATAATATGTATTGTTTACATCATATTTATGAAATTGTTTTCAAATAAACTAATATTGGTTAATAAAACTAAATTATTGTTGATAAAAATGCAATATTTGCTGACACATAAATGTTCGGACACGTTAGTAAAACAAATAATAGCAAGCCATGGAAACAAAAAAAAGTGTTTCTATTTTGACATTTTAACTTGAGAATTAATTCGATTATCAATTAGCTCCAAAATGTCGCGTGGTAAAGCAACAAATGGTGCAATTAGAGAATTAATAGTAAAACTGTTTAACCAAGGAAAAACCTTTCAGGATATTGCTAAACAAATAAATGTCGCAAAGTCCGCGGTGTTAGATATTGTGAAAAAATATGGAGAAACGGGTTCAACTCAAATTTCAAGATGTGTTGCTGGTCGGCCACGCAAAGTCACTTCCCGAATGCAAAGATCTCTTGTTCGTATTTGTAAAACTGATCGCCGAAGTACTGTAAGGGAAATAACAGCAAAATTGAATGAAGAAATAATTGGAAATGTTTTACAAGAAACGTGTCGTCGCTGGATCCATAAGCATGGTTTACATTTTTATAAGGTACGTAGGTTACGTTTAAGGAAAATCTCATATTTATGCAGTGAAATCATTGGTTTAGGCAAAAAAAAAGCTGTTGCTGACGGAAAAATAAAAGAAAAGACGATTAGCGTGGGCAAAGGAACGGGCAATGTGGACTTTTGAAGACTGGAAAAGAATCATTTTTAGCGATGAATCAAAATTTGATGTTTGCGTGGGTGACCATTGATCACGTGTTATAAGAAACAAAAATAAAGCCTTTCACAGAGATTGCCTAAAGAGAAAAATAAAATTTCCATCAGGTGTTATGGTATGGGGAAGCATGTCTGGTTTCAGTGTTGGAAAACTGCACTTTATAGACGAAATTGTAAACGCAGAAAAATATCAGAACATTCTTGAAATCAATTTGTTAGTGTCAATTCCAATTTTATCACCTGATGGAAACTTTACTTTTCAACAAGATGGCGCCTCCTGCCATACAGCCAAGACCACAAGAAAGTGGCTGCAGGACAACAATATTTCCGTCCTTGACTGGCCCTCCAGCAACCCTGATCTAAATATAATCGAAACTGTATGGCACAAGATGAAGCAGCAATTAAGAAATGATCCACAGCGCAACATTTCTGATTTGCGGGTAAAATTGCAAAATATATGGGATTCTTTTACCGCGGAAGATTGCGAAAAGCTTGTTAAAACTATGCCTGATAGAATAAAAGCTGTTATTAAGGCAAAGGGAGATGCAACCAGCTATTGATGTGATTTGTCCGAACATTTATGTGTCAATAAATATGCATTATTATCAACATTAGCTTAGTTTTATTGATCAATATCAGTTTATTTGAAAACAATATCATAAATATGATGTAAAACAATACGTATTATGTCTTATAAATGAAAAATATGATATTGAATCCCTTAAGGAAATTTTCAAACTTTTACGAAAAATCAGTTGATGTCCGAACATTTTTGTGTTAGGGCTCGTATTATCGATACACTTTCAACCCAAAACAAAAGCTAACTGACGATTGCGGCGGTAAACATGCACTTAAGTACACCTTTCACAAGCGAACGACGCCGGTCTCAATAGCTTCTAAGCATATTCTGAACCTTATGTACCTAAATTATAAGTATTATAAGTCACAATTGTAGCCTGACGGTCTGTAAGGAGTATAAGTAAAGTATAAATACTCTTTATATATAGGTACACACCAGCCTTACAATGTTATATTATGATTATGATGACATTATTAATTATGTTAATATTTTCTATTTTTCGCATTTATTTCATTTAAACGTAAAATTATAATCACTTTTTTTTATTTCAGTTTGTACTTTTCACTGTTACTATTAAATTAAATGTATAATTCCAAATTAATCTTTTCTATGCTCACAAGTGATTTATTAACAATTTTGTATAAAACGTGCGATATTACGTTTACATTCAGAAAGTTTTTAATAAAAACCTTTGGAGCTTTTTTTATAAAAACAGTAATTTTTCATAACCGCAAACTATAGTAAAAATTCCGTTGATGACCGTTCGTGTTGGATTATGAACATATTTTTTTTTATTTTTCCCTTGGTCGTAAATTTAATTGATACTAATGAATAAAACTTGCAGGAATTAATTGCTCTGTACACCGTTGGAAGGACAAATTTAGCTCTAAATATATATGCAAATTCCATGATTTTTATACTTCCCTTTTCTGTTGGTGTAAACAATGTTTTCCTAATGGGAAAATATTGTAACTGGACTGAGTAGGTATGTCATCGATTTTATTTCGTTTTAAAAATAACATTTTACAGTTCCGGACGTATAGATACATACAAAATGTACATTGTTGTGAATTAACTAAAAACAAAAATGCCTATTTTGGAGTGCAAGTAATTTAAAATGATTCGATATCTGTGCTATATCAAATAAAATTTTATATTATCTCATACTTATTTATTAGTCAGAAACGTTTTCATGTGTTTGTATAAGTTGTGCTTTTTAGGGTTCCGTATCCGAAGGGTAACCAACGAGACCCTTACTAAGCCTCGGCTGTCCGTCAAAATATGTATTTCTGTGGCCGGTGTAACAACAAATAATAAAAATAAATTACAAATTAAAGGAGGTTCCCATACTAGAAACTTGTTTTTTTTTTTTTAGCTTTTTTACTCGATCTTAAGACGATTATTGTCAAGCCCTTGGAACTAATAATATTATGAATATCTGTTCTGAACGTAACTTTTTAAAGTAAATATGGTGTACATTTATTTGTGATTATTCGATGGAAGAGACATAGTGATTAAAGTCTCCTTCTCTTTGCCATGTCTAACTATTTGAACTATTTAAGCTTACGAGATATGCGCTAGTATCTTCTTATATCATAGATAAAATCTAAGGCAAGACTTTTGAAATTGATCCAAGTAAGATACGTAAACTACATCGCCGTAATTGACAAATGACAAAACTAAAGAATCTGTTAATAGCTTTGTTTGCGGAGCCTGTCGGCGACATGTACACGACAGTTGGACATGCGCATTTCGATTTTAAGCGTAGGTAGAGCTGAAAATCAAACGCTTAAAACAGCTTAAAATCGAAATGCGCATGCTCATCTGTCGTGGACATGTCGCCGACAGGCTCCGCGAACAAAGCTAATATAATTTTCTGTTTGATAGAATATGTGGAAAAAATAACTTTAAAGAACTATAGGACTTTTGTATACAGTGCTTTTTAGACCTAAGATTAGAGTCCAAAAATATTATTTAGACACATTGGTACATTTTAATTTTGTATTATTTATCTTTATTTCCAATGTTTCGGCAACATTATCTTTATTTTTTCCAAATATAATCGTTGTTGATTTATTTGGATTCTAGTACAACTGGAGCTTTTCAGAAGCTGCTACCAGTTTCGCTAGGTCACCATTAATGATATGTGAGGAATTTTGTAAGTAAGGGTGTGGAAATGAAAAGTAAACTTGCGCATCGTCCGAATAAAAATGTATTTTAACATTTTCTAGATGTTATACTAGATTGCCAATATACATATTAAAAAAAATGTGGCCCAAAATTTGAGCCCTGTGGAATACTCCTACATTAGTTTTTACGTAATCGAAATCCATATTGAAACGAAGGGAGTATTTGGTAACGATTTAAGTGAAGTCTAATTTGAAAATTTATATTTTTTTTCAATATCTTTCACAAAACTGGCAGTATACTAATGGGTCGAAGATCATTGAAATTTGTTACATCTTTCTTTTTAGGAAGAGTAAGAACGTTTTTCGCTAAACAAGTACTCCCTATATCAGTTATATAGCGAACTACAGAAGGACAACGCATCATGTCAATACAAAGAATAATATTATTCTTAAATTATCATTCAATTGCAGCATTGTCCACCCTACTTTTATAATGTTGAAATCCCCAGCAAGGTATATTTAAGAGTATTTCTGAGGTAAAGATAGCACCTTTTACTCAAATATCTTATCGTAAAATAAATGTTTTAAAAATTTCTTCTGATCTCTCTTTAAAATGATTTGTAACTCATTTTTACTTAAAACTTCCTGTAGCAAATCCTTTTTTCAATCATGTATGTTCTTTTATTAAAGCTCGTTGACTTCTCTTGCCATTGGTCGTGTTTAATGCTTGTATGAAATCATCTCATCTACTTTTGAATGTAGGGTTGACAAATCTACAATTAATTATTTAATAATTGCAGAATAGTCCTCTAAAATCCTACCACTAGCCTTTAATTTCAGTTTAGGCTCAGTTCCTTTCTTCTAATGATTTTGTTGAGTAAAAATTGTTTACCAACAGTAACACTATACAGCTCGCTCCAGGCATGCTTAAATTTCAAAATATTTCCGAGAATAAACAAAGTGTGGTCCGAGTTCAGCTCGGAGGTTATACCCTAAAGCCTTGTTCAGAGTAGGAGCGGTGAGCGTGGTGATGCGATAGCGTTGCGTCATCGATAAAACAACCTAGTGTTATCAAATGCAAACGTTCAGAGTGAGAGCGACCAGCGATGCAACGCAATCGCATCGGTACGTTCGTTGCTACTACTCTAAACAAGGCTTAACCCTAAATGTTTAAAATAAACCAATCATACAAATAAAAAGTAATGTATTTGGAATATTATGAAAATCATTAGGTACATGATTTTTCGTCGCTGTTTTGTAACTTATCTTTAAAAAAATAAAATACCGATATTATAAAAACTCTAACACTAGAACATAGTACATAAATAAAGATATAAACACCACTTAATAACAATAACATTTTATAATATTTAAAAAACTAGAATATTTTCTGTCAACTCGATTTTTCATTCCGTGACGTCACTCCGTCTACGAAACGTGGTTGTTATTAAGGTCTATTCTGTAAATATTGGCGACCTTTAAAAATATGTTTGTATTTGTTAATTTACTTCTGTCATTATTTAAACAGATTTCTTTAAGATAGTCCTCTAATGTATTTTAAAGATCCGTTTAAATAATGACAGAAGTAAAGAAGAAAATATTTTTAAAGGCCGTTAAATATAAAGGAATTTTTACAGAATACCCCCTCATCGGCCGTGGGTAAAAACCGTGTAGGACTCCATACCAAAAATATAGAAAATTCAAGTTCACTTATGTTTCGTGCTAACCAAAACCGTAACCAAAACTGAATACATTTCTAACTAAGATTTCAGAATTTATAGCATAATATAATCTTACAATAAATGTTGAAAAACAAATTTAAATCAGAAATTAGTTTTTGTTCAAATTAGTTACCAAAGTGTCTAAATATAAATTAAATGAATCGATCCCATATTATTATAGATAAATAAATAGTTTTGAAAAAACTAGTTGTGAAGTTTGAAACGAATAAATTGGTAATAAAATTGATATTTTTGTATTTGATTGTATGTTACCCTTTCCACTTCCTGAAAAAAAATTCCCCATAAAACAAGAAATAGTAAACCGTTTATAATAATAACCTTTATTTGCTAACATGTACCAATGACCAAGTCCGGTTCTGTTTATTTTCAAATAAACAAATATGGCCGTCGATAGAATCGTTAAAAATTAAATAACTAATAATAAATGTAAGTTTCCTTTATTGCCGTCACATTTCGCACTTTTATTATAAATAAAGCTGGAATTTTCAACGTTAATTTCCAAAATTTAAGTCACTAAAATACCAAATTAATTCTCGTTGACGTATTCAATTTTGACGAATAACGCTCTGACAGGTGATGTCCTCAACTGTGATTGGTGGGTGTGAATAATTTCGAAGTGGGATTATGCGCAGTGTCTTATGTTCCATCTAAGGTTTGTATAATCTAAGCATGTAATCTATCTCTTCAAATAGTTTTGTGATTATTGACAACAATGAAATAAGATACTTTGATTACTAACTGATATCAGCTTTACCGTTGATATACTAGAAGTACCTAAAAAGAAAAAAGAAAGGATTAGTATTAATGGTATTGCATCTTATTTTGGAGAATAACGACTAAAGAGAACGTCTGAAACGTAAAAAAATAGACGTGTCTGAAGATTTACTTTCTTGAAATCAATTTACAAAATTTATAATGAAATTTAATACAAAATAGGGAGATAAATGATCAGATAAAGAATTCAAACTGAGTGTCGAGTTGAGAGATCCCATTTCGACCATATATTTCAATCGCGACGCTTAGAACTAACTATATCACCCTCAATTCCAGAAATGGGAGATACGTTAAAACCTAAACGTGTACCCGGAATGCGAGGAAAATCGATAGGGAATTTGGCAGGTAGGCTAATTAGCATACTATACATAGTATGTATATAGAGTGTCTGCAATACGGAAAAGGTCGCATTTAAAATTTATCACTTACAGTCTGACGGCCGATATATGTCACACTAATGGATATAGTACGTACTCCAACAACTACATTATTTATAATTTGCATCGTGTGAAATATATCTATCTAATTCAGATAATAAATTGTTGAGTTAGAGGTTCGTTTTGGACAATTATGTTACTGACAATAATAATTAAAACTAATTACCTTTATCAAAGTAAAAAATTAAAAATCGGACATTTAATGTCCTGATAGCTGAATGGTTAATGCGGTGTAGAACACGAACAAATGAGTAACCCGATTGTCCACTTTGGAGATTCAAAAATAGTTTCCGTTATTTCGTAGAGGTCATTTTGAAATATTAATTAATTTATGGTTATCCAAAGAATTTTTATAAACAAAATATCGTTAACAATCAAAGTTATCATTTAAGTAACTTTATTTAATTTATTATAAATTAACGAGTTTTAATGCTGATAACAAAAGGAGTGGCAATTTTAAAATTAAAGTAAATTGTATGGATATAAATTTTATTAATGAATTTATCTCAAAATGTCATGCCAAAATGGGACAGCCCCCCAAAAAAAGGAAATAAATTTCAAAGAGGAGCATAGATAGTAAACTTGAGATTTTGATTTTTAATATTAAAATCAGCCAAAATATTTACTACACAGGTTTACAAAAAAAAAGTACGGACTATTTGACCGGACCATGGTATTCCTAGGTATTTTGGCGTCCTGAATCCGATTTTGGGGTCAGTTTTGCCCCATCACGTCAGAAAACCCAGATTTCAAGGTCATTTAGATGTCAAAATGGTGCTTTTTCGGAACCGGCCCGGGACAATTTCTCAAGCGATCTGTTAAGTTGAGGGGTAACTGTATAGGTCGTGAATACCTTCCAAACATTGAACAGGGGCCATGAATCTCGATCAGCGCAGAGACAGCCCAGTGGATAAAATGTTACCATGACAACCATCTGGCGAGGTTCTAGGGCCATTTGGGTCAGTGCTGGATCTACTGGCATTATCTCACAGCAAATGGATCGCCGAAATTGAACACCTTGGCAGAGAGATCGAAATTCGCGAGATACAACGATCATGACAACATTTTATCCACAAGGCAATGTTTGGTAGGTATTCAAGACCTACACAGTTACCCCTCAATTTAACAGAGAGCTCGAGAAATTGTCCCAGAGCCAGTTCCAAAAATCACCATTTTGACATCTAAATGACCTTGAAATCTGGTTTTTCTGACGTGATGGGGCAAAACTGACCCCGGAATTGGATTCAGGAGGCCAAAATACCTAGGAATACCATGGTCTGGTCAAATAGTCCGCACTTTTTTTTTGTAAATTTGTGCTATTATTTTGGATATAGATATGACTATTATATAGAACTCTAGTAGCTACTTCGTATCGTTCTGTTTTTTTTTACAATAATAAAAGTATCAAACGTCCCAACTGATCTTTTTAAACTATAAATTTAAATTATTAAAAAAAGTCAAAAGGGTCGGAAAATGTATTCTTTTTTTGCAAAACGAAACACATCCGATGATTTAACTGTGGAACGTGACCTGACGTAATTCAACGTTATTCCACATGAAAAAAAAAAAAAAAATATCTCCCGTTGTTTAATAGTGACATTACCCGCCGGCTCTATGCAAATTGAAAAGATAGATATGGTAGCAAAATAAATATAAAATAGTATTCCGAGCAGCCCACTGGTTAATGTAAGCGCTTTCTCCTTATGGGCTCTTTTTTTCTACTTTTCATTATAAAATCAATTGTTATCGTTTATTACGCCAGGGCCCGCACTAGCTTTCATGTCATATATATAGGGAATATTTTTTATTGTACAACATAGGGCATATTAAATCTATGTTTGAATAACATTGTCTCGCGTTTTTTTTTAAATAGCACACAGGTGTTCATAAAGTCCATTTAAATTACATTTGTCTAAAATTATCATAAATCAGTTTATTTAAATAAAATAAAAATTATGTTAAAATAATTTATTTAAAAAAAATATATGTAATACATAATAAACATTAAAAAAGGGCAAAACTTAAAAGTACTTGTACCATTTTATCAGCATTTTATTACAATTTTATTCTAATTCCAGTGTATTTTGTAGTAACTAAATCCAAATACTTTTTATAATTACTCACAGTATATTTATGAATTTGATGTTTTTACTCTACTTCTAAATATAAATATGTCTTATAATTGACTTAAATCCAAGATTAGTCAAATATCATTTATTATTGATCAATATATTAGAGATTTTAACACAAGCGAAATAGATACCATTACTTTAAATATTGATCATCTATTATGCTATATAAAACAACTAACTGAAACTCCTGAATGTATAATACTAACAGGAACATGGCAAATAGAAGATATCGATTTAATAAATATAGACGGTTATAATGTTATTTATAATTATGGAACCATTACTGAAAATGATGGCACCTTAGTTTTTGTAAAGTCACATCTTGAATACTCTATGTGAAATTGTTTCTCTTAAAAACGACAATAAATTGATTCTGACAGAAGGCTATCACAAAAAGATAATTAAAAATTCTGGCTGGCTATAGATCGCCATCTACCCCTCCCACTGAATTTATTGTTCTTTAAAGAAATTATTTTATGCCCCAAAATTTTAATAAGGATGGCTATTTTGTATTAGTTGGAGATATTAATATTAACATCTTAGAAGAGCGCATGGAAGTAGATACTCTGGAACATTTAAGCACTTTAAATGAATTTAATTTTGTTTCTACAATTAATAACTATACACGAGTGACTGAGTAAGTCCTGTCCAGATCATATTTTCGTGAGAACTTATCATGATATAGAATTGCTATTACCTTTTATAATTAAAACTAAAATCACTGATCACTATTCTATTTTGTTACAAATTATTATTGATAACACAACACAAAAAACAAATACAAATTATAAAAAAATTAATTATAATAAACTTTTACAAAACATAAAACTTATTGACTGGGCTGAAATCTACACTTTCGATGATATTGAACCTGCAATAGAAAATATGTTATTCATAATAAATTCTGAAATTAAAAAATGTACTTGTAGTGAAAATAATAGGGAAAAAAGCGGACATGTTGGATAACGAATAGAATAATCAAATCTATTAATGAGAGAGATAAGTTACACCGCCAGTTAAAAAATAATAATAATAACCTAGATCTAAAAAAATTGATATTTACAATGTAGAAATAACTTAAATCTATTAATTAAAATATTTAAAGCTAATTACTACAAAACAAAAATATTAGAAGGGTCAAATTCTACTAAAGCTATCTAGCAAACAATCGCAGATCTAACATCCAAAACCAAAAAATCTAAAAACAATATCAAACAAATAAAAAATAAACAACACATTGTAACAGATCAACAATCAATAGCAATTATCTTCAATGAACATTATGTTACTGTTGGTAAAAAATTAGCGGATAAAATAACACTCGATCCAAATTATTTAAAACCAAAAGATAGATTTACACAGCCACATTCAAATACTTTATTTCTTAGACCGACAACCCCATTAGAAATTAAAAAAAAATATAAATGATATGAAGAACAAAAAATCGCCAGGTGAGGATGGTATTACCGGGGAAGTCATCAAATGTATAGCACCATTTATATCGGATCCTTTTTCATATTTAATAAATAGATGTATCGAAAGTGGGTACTTTCCTACTGCGTTTAAGACGTCTGTCTTTAAATCAGGCGATTCCTCAAATGTCATTAATTATAGGCCAATTTAACTAATAACCACTTTTGCTAAGATATTTGAAAAATTATTAAAAGACCGACTCTGTTCGTACCTTGATAAAAATAACATACTCGCCTCAAAACAATACGGATTCCGCACAGGCATATCAACACGGGATGCGATACTTTATCTAACCTCAAATATGTACTCGGCTATGGATAGGAATAACAAAGCATTGTGTGTCTTAATTGATCTGTCCAAGGCTTTTGACACGGTCAGTCATACCTTGTTGATGAACTCTCTGGAAGAAGTTGGTGTGAGGTGACCCACTAAACCTTTTCAAAACTTACCTTACTAATCGTCAACAGTTTGTCTAAATCGATAATCAGTGGAGTGAAGTCCGACAAATAACCTTTGGAGTGTCACAAGGATCAGTTCTCGGTCCGGTACTTTTCAATATTTATTAAAATAATTTATTTTCTTTGGAAAGTGATGGGGATATTACTGCTTACGCTGATGACACTTGCATTTTCTATGAAGCCAGCAACTGGGAAGATCTCAAAAAGAAAGCTGAAAAAGATCTTCAAAATATTAAAAAATGGTTTAATTATAAGCTACTTACCGTTAATTTCTCCAAAACTGCATTTTTGCCCATCCATGTTGATGTTAGAACAGCTCCTACTCAATGTCACAAATGAACTAACTCTGTAAGTGAATTCAAATACTTAGGAGTTATTTTAGATCAAAATGTAAAATGGCATAAACACATACAATTCGTAATTAAAATTTTTTTAATTCTTATCATTACTATTTTACGCGCCTCTTTATACATGTATTTATTTATTTTTTTCTTTTTTTGTACTCACGCACAGGCTCTGCCTATAGTGAAGTATCCTTTTATTTACTGCTGAATTTATGTTATAATTATGTACACACTTCTAAATTTCTAATTGGTAAATAAAAATTTATTATTATTATTATTATTATATAAGGTGCATTTTTATTGCTATACTTATATTCTATTAAAAAAGTACAAAAAATTATTGCATAACCAAACAGAGAAATTTTACATTCCATAAAAATATAACTATAAAATAAAGTAATCTAGAAGAAATTTTTCTTTCTAACTTTGATTTCCGCTAATGTTTTTATTACATCTTTTAAGTTAACTTGATCAGCAATTTTATGCTCAATCGCTAAAATGGTCAACCCATTAAGACGATTTTGCGTTGTATAAAATTCTTAATCTTAATCAATTTCAATTTGGAAAAACTTCATTCTCCACTTGCAACAGTTACGGGTATAGACAGCAATACTCATAAGGAAACACTTAGGTTTGGGGCACAATTTGACATTGTTATTAATTTTAGAACAGTGCCTGGGCTTTCTTTTTTGCTCATAAACCGAGGTACTGCACTTATTTTCTCTGCTAATTCTATCCTATTAATATCAACAGAATCACCGTGAGTTAAAATACTTTTCTAGATCGTTGCCATGTTTTAAAATATTTTCTTTAGACGAGTCCTTTAAATCATATATATGGTGACTAAGTTGTTTTAATCTAGTATCTATTGCATTTAGTGACTGGTCAATTGTAAAATAAAAATACATCTACCTTATAATTTTGTTTAGGATTCTCGATCGGTTCATCTCGTGCTTCGTATGAGAAATTCCTTTTTTTTTCTTATGTGGTGTCGTGGTATTGTTGATTGAAAATTGGCTTCAATGACAATTTCGTCAGCCGTTCTCTCGCACAATAGTTTCGTTAAAAGATTTATCCGATCAAAGATCCTGGAAAAACTTTTTAAAATTTTGCAGAAGTGCAGATGCTAGATCATAATCTTTTGTCTGCAACAATTTGCTTATTGGATTAATACAGTTTAGTATTTTATACCAAAGAATTATTGAAAACAAAAATTTAAATTGTTTAATACAACTTAATAAACCCGAGGATTCGTCCCTTATTAAATTTTCAATTTTTTCATTCTCATAAATGCTTAGCAAGGCGTTGTATAATACGCCTCCGATATAAAATCTTAAAGGCTTCAAAGCATCTATCCTATTCTCCCATCTAGTATTACTTAATGGTTTTAAAGTCAAACCCTGGACATGCTTTAGAAGAATTGCCCAGCGAAAAGTAGATGCTGAAAAAATACATATTTTCTGAATCATATTAAAGAAATTAGCGCCTTCCAAAGATGCTTATACCATATCGTTAACTACTAAATTGAGAGAGTGACTACTACATAGAACTTAGAAAGCTTGCGGATTTAGGTGCTTAATCCTAGATTGTACTCCTGATTTATCGCCCCGTATATTGCAACCGTTTTCATATCCCTGCCCGCTTATATCCTGTAAATTTAAACCCAAATTATTAAGTTATGTAATTATAATTTCAAACATTTGCTTCCCTGTGGACCTTTCAACTGGAAGAAAACCCAAAAAGCTTTCATTAATTTTAATTTCAACCTCATCCTGATTGGAATCAGTTTTATTGATTAAAATATACAAGAGTCATTTTCTCCACCTTAGAAACATCAGAAGTGCAATCTAAAATTATCGAATAATATTTGGCTTTTTTTATTTCATTAATAATATTAGATTTCACACTTTGATGCAACAGGTCTATTATCTCGTTTTGAATATTTTTCCCCAGATAGTGAGCTTTCGTTTCTTCTTTTTTAAGCTCCCTTCTAACGTGTTCTTCCATGATGGGATCAAATTCAGATAGCATCTGAACTATTTTTAAGAAGTTACTGTTATTATGCTTAAACAGCTTGTCGTTTGTACCTTGGAAAGCCAGACAATTTTTACCAAGCATTTTAGTGATTGCTACGATTCTTAAAAGCACTTCTTGCCAATGGTTTATTTCAGCGTTAATAAGTCTTTAGGAATCCGCATCTATAATTTTGCAACACTTTAATCTTAGGTTCAGTTGTAGAAAAGATTTTTGGGACTGAATACGATTTTTAGACATTTCGTGGTCTTTTATAGTTTAATTTAGATGCTTCCAACTTTTAAATCCCTCCTTTGAAAGAGAACTAAGTACACAAAAATTTTGCAGCAAAAGCAATATACGCAGAGACAGAGTACACTAGCCAGTCTCTTAAAATTTGCTCTTCATTACTTAAAGTTCTTTTATAATAATTAGGGCTAAATTTTCTACCAGTCTCATCGTATGGAAATCTATAATTCTATAATGGTTAAGGTGGACCTTGCCTTACCAAAAAGATTCTTTCGGCGTCTGGTAGTATCATTGGCCAGAGTGCTGGATCTGTACTTAAAGGTTGTGGGACGCTATCTGTAGGTGCCACGTTGGTATCAATAGTGCTCTCATCGACGCAGGGCTGCCACTGTCAGTTGCAAGAATCAGTTCGTGTATATCGTTCATTTGTTGATCCTCATTTTTCTCAGGCGATTCTTTGTTGTCTTTCAATACTATCGTTGATGTAGAACGTTTTGAGTCGTCATTTGTTTTGGTACTGCCCGACGTACTCTGTAAATAATTTAGTCAAGTGCCAGCTTGTCTTTGCCTTTGCATTTCCTTTTCCACCCAATAAAACAAAGCAAATTATAAGGAGATTGTCTTACAACAGACTTAGTTAAATTAGACAAGTACTGCACTTTTTTATGCTCATTTAAGATTAAGCAGTTTTATATGTTTTTTATATTTATTAATTATGCAATAGTAGTAAAATAGTAACGAAATTTATAAGCTCTTGCATTTTACACAATTTTGCTTCAAAATCTATAATGATATAAAATAGAGCAATTTTTCTTGTCCAATTTAGTCAGACCATGCATAGATTTATTCTAGAGTGCTCAATGTTTAAATAAATATTTAATTTTAATTTTATAAAATACCTAACAAACTTTTGCTATTTTTAAGAAAATATTATTTATAAAACTAGGTAAAAATATTCGTAGCTTTACTTAAAAGGGATTGCATCCAGTAGTTGATAATAAAAAAAAGAATCCGGGTCTGTTGGTCAGTAAAAGGCAGGAATTATTAAAAAAAAATCAAGTATTAGGGTATACGTAATATACGTATATGTTATAACCTTTTTTAAGGTATTTGAAAAATCTCCTTCGCAACTGAAAATTAAATTTCAAAGACGATTTTTTAACGAAACATAAACAAATTTAAAATTATCAAAACAATTCTTTAAACCTTTTAATTAATTTATATGTTTTGTTCAAAAATCGTTTTCAAAATTTAATTCTCATCTGAGAAGGAGCTTCTTCAAATACCTACCTTGAAAAAGATTATGAAATTTAAACGAAAGTTTGTTTTTTTTTTAATAATTTTTGCCGTTTACTGACCAAAATATACTAATATAACTAAATATAACTAAAAACAGTAACAAAACCTAACACGACAAGGAACCACAGAACAAATCGACTTCACAAAAATTAAATAAACTAAATAAAAAACGTCAACATCAAATATATCATTAGTTACAAATGGTTACGTGATAGACCATGTATCAAATCTCCATTTTAAAAATAACCCGATTTGGTGTTTTATTTATAATGTGATTAAAGATATAAACTATAAAACAAACTTGTAACTACCACGGATTTACCACATAAATTTATTTCTTCCTATAACATTGTTATCTGGTAACTGACCGTATATCGTTAAGCTAAGTTTATAAATAGATGAGTGTTTAAAATGAAAACAGTTTTCCTCTCTAGACTCTGTTCAAAATATCAATAAATAACGGTAGTTTGGCTGTCCTGAAGAATCGAGCCATTGGATATACAACAGCGCGTCGAAATTGCATGTTTTCCGGAAACGAATTCCATGTTGCAGTAAGAGCTATATCAATGCAGTTGAGTATGAATTATAGCGAGATAAGAATGGAAATCACGTTTTGGATATGTGCAATTTAGCACGAAAAGATTACTTTTTCCTTTGCAAGAACTTGAAGGAGTATTAAATTAGTTGCAAATCGTCTGCCAGAACACTATATTGATAGTAGATAATGAAGAAAATATTTAACTTTTAAAGTGCTCACATAAATGACAAAACATAAAATTTATATTGTATAAATACCATTTGACTGAAGTTAAATTATACATTCCAATAGGACATATTGGACCATATCATTATAATAATTAAATAAAATAAAATTGAAAATATCTCGTCAATATAAACAAACTGGTATTACAATAAAATTGGTAACGATTCTTATATTAACCACAACTATTAAAGCTGCAATTAAAGCATTTATCTTAAATTAAAACCTAAGCAACTTAATAGTCAATCAAACTGGAAAATTTTAATTTTAGTTCTTAACCCCTTAAGGAAAAGCTAAAGCATTTGCCAAAATGTTTCTCATCAAATTCTCAATTCCAGAAGAAGAGAGATCAGAGGAGTTGTGGTTTTTAGAACATGCAAACTGATAAAAACAAAAGTTAAAATACATGAGCAAACGAATGAACAGAAGATTAAACTTATTTGACTGAAAAATTTTAATAGTAGTCCATTTAAATCAACTATGAAAAAATATTAGATTAATCAATCAAGGCCTTTTTTATTGCAATAATTCAGATGTGTTTATTATTCCGCAGACAGAGCTGTCGTATTGGCTGCCGTATTAGAAAAAAGGAGATAGCTGTTAATTTGAGTGGGGATGGGTTGTGCGAGTATGTTTATCTGAGGAGCGAGCATGTGTTTCATGCAGACCATCTGTCATCCCTGGCAATAGTTGGTAATAAGTTTACTTGACCTCGACATTAGCGCGCTAGGCGCGTTTTTTTAACCTATCATTCGCTACAGTCGCAGTCAGTAAAGTAGAAAACTACTAAGGAAACCGATTTAAAAAATGTTAAGCTTTAAAATGTATACATTATTTACCACTGAAAAATTCATCTTTCGCCATTCCGTTGGATTGTCAAAAAGTAATATCATTTGCTGTACACCAATCGGTAGATTGGTATATAATATATTGTTTAATATGGCCGTAAGTATAATAAAATTAGACTTTAGGATGACTATATTTGCGTCGGTTGAACTCTTCTATACTAATTGGGATGATGTCACTCAAAGACCTTATCCCAAAGACTTAAATTTGTTAGATCTCCTAAAACTTGTTTTTTATCTTCATATAATTTTACGTCTCTCCTTAGTTCGCTATCTTTTTATCCAACCTACGCCTCCTTTTCATGATCAGTTCTAAGCCCTCAGTGCCGTTTTTATACACTGCTCCTTTCGGAGGTCTGAATTTACTTTAGATGCCTTAGACCACTCAGCCAATCTGGCTGTTACACTTTCAGCAGTTATGCTAGTTAAAGTAACCTCCTACCACAACTTTATATGCTTAGGTCTTTTTAGCATTGCCACTGTGTATTAGCTGTAACATTAGTATTTTCCCCCACTACCCCGTTTTTCTCATTTGAATCGAATCAATAACAGCAGAGATATAGACTTAGGTCCTCTTGGCTTTATCAATGCGTATGATTTTTTTCTTTAGCGTTAATATATGATACGTCTCTTTCCCAACGCCTCCGTTTTTCCCGTTTGAATCGGACCAATAACAGCAGAGATATAGATTTAGGTTCCTTTGGATTTACCACTACGCATGATTTTTCTCTTCAGTGTTAGTCTACGTCTCATCTCCTTCATAGTACCGTTTTTTCCGTCTGAATTGAACCAATATTAGCTGATATATAGACTTTACCACTGCCAATGATTTTCTCTTTAGCTTTAATCTACGTTGTGTCTCCTCCATAGTACCATTTTTCCCGTTTAAATTGGACTAATAGCAATGTAGATATTAACATAGGTCATTTTGATATTGTGCATGATTTTTCTCTGGTCGCCATCTTGGAGATTCCCCTCACGGTGCCTCCTTCGTCCTCGAGTCTCCAGAGGCTTCTTTAACGTCTCCTCTTATTCAACCTTCTTAGGTTAGATGACTTTTCGTCTATGACGCTTAGGTTAGATGGCTTAACGATATGCCTTCGTTCCCGTGAATGCTCGTCCCGTAGGCTAGTCTGCGCATGCCTGCGCTCGTGGCCCATTAGGTTTGTTCCCGAAGCGAGTTCCAAACTTGTTACAGATATTATCTGATACGCATGCGTGAGCAAAATAATGTTCGGAATGAGTTCTAAATAAATGTGTACTGGAAAATTAAAAAAAATGTTGCTGAGTGTTTTAACTAAATACAGGTCATTCATAATATTTATAAAAAAAAAAAATTTAGTTTATACTTCAAAATTGCACAAATAATAACTACCTTTGTTATTATATTTTTTGCTGTTACAACGCTGTATAAGATTTTAATTAAAATAAAAGATAATAGGCACTCACAAAACTAACCAAAAATTAAATTAAAAACAAATGAGAAAAAGAAGAAAAATGATTTTAAATAAGCACGCATGCGCGAAAGTAAAAGTTCGTATTTTATTTAGGAACTATTAAAACTAATAACGAACATGTTATGAACAAGTTTTTAATCTTGCGGAAACACCCAAACAAGTTCAATTTGTTTGGAATTTTGCTCTGCTGGAACAGTTATATTGTACTGCGCATACTTAATATGTTAGGAACTCGCTTCGGGAACAAATCTATTATGTATCTACTCCTATTATTCAAACCATCTCTCTTATATTTCTACGGTTTTATGAATGAATCACTTTTTGCGTCTACTATGCTTGCTTTATATTGACAAAAACGTGGAGGACACCGTTAATGTTTGAAATTCGATTTTTTAAACAAAATTAGTCTAGTATATTGTTCGTCGTTGATTATAATACCTTTTTTATAATCAAATAGTAATCGCGAAGGAGGCGTAAATAAATAGTACTGACTTGCATTCAACGTTTTTGTAATATTTACTCACATCAGAGACTCGAAATACCAAATATGAATATGCTGCCCAAGTAAATTTGTTCCTGACGTCTTATGATTCTTAATTATTTTTTTTTGACGATGGTTTGATGATGGCTTAAATGCTGAAAGCACTCAACCTAATTTTATTAAAATAGAATTATATAATTTCAAATACAAAAATCTTTTATTTTATTTCCCATATATAATAATCTATAGAAAAATATGCAACAGTCGGTATAAGTTAGTTCAAACGGCTTAAACTTGGTTGCAATTCAATAAAACACATTTTATCTTCTTAATCTGCACCTAATCCTATCATAAATTTATTCAGTGTTATTAGTCGAGTTAAATTTCACGTGGGACCCATTTCATACAACATTGAAATTATAATTACACGCGGTGAAATTGGATCTTGCGTTTTTGTTGTAAAACATTGTAATGTGTTTAATAATTTAATTGAGTTACGTGCAGGAAGTTTTTAATGCACATATTAATTTTTAAATAGTTCTACCTACCTTTGTAATGTGAACAGTATACATCAGTGACTGCATCGCACACTTTTAATGCTTTAATTCTTTTGTTGGGAAACATCATTTATTACATATTTTTAAAAGCTACATTAAGCTGTCAGCTTGCAAATTTATTCTATTATTATAAAGAGCATAAAATATTTTTTAATACTCTATGTAGGTGCCTATTAAATTAAATTTAATAAAAATTTTGTAATAAATCAAGTTTTTGGTATTGATCCTATTTTCACCATGCTCGCCTTTCTTTAACATTCGTACGAATTGTTTTTTTTTTTTTTTAATAACTGTTAAACGGTTTATATTCAGCTAGGTACCTAAAAATGATAAAATCAAGACTTTTCAAATACTTATAAGATCATGAAAGTGATTGAATCGCAAGACTTTATTGCAATTGGAGAAAAATATGACAATAATTGTTAGGGGCGTAAAAAATATGCGACTTTACAAAACTGTTTTTAAAACAAAAAGACTTTGGTCTTAGAGCATCAACGTCAAGCTCATAAAATATTTCGAACTTTATAAAATGTCTACTTGGGATGGGTTCAATTTTGCTTCTTCTGTGCCTTTTCTAAACCTACAGACCTATCCATTCACTTCTCCTTTATCTTCATGTATAGCTTTTTGGTCTGCATTCTTTTGTTTTCTCTACTTTCCACTACTTCATCCTTTCTTTTATGCCTAGCCTCTTCCACTGTTTGTTTTTGAAAATACTCTTTTACTGATATTTTTTATCTTTAATTATTTAAAAATAATTTAATTTTTTATATTTTTTAATTTTTTATATAAATTTTTACAAGCTATTTAGCATACAACTACATTTTTACAAATCAATACCCAAACTCCCTGATTTTTAATGTCAGCAGCCAAATGCTGATTGTTATACTCTTCACACAGTAGTCTGTTCAAGAAACCAAAAAGTTACATTTAATTTTAAAATTTTTATACCAAAATCCTTCTTATCAAATTTTAAAAATGTCCTTTCGTCCGTCTGTTCGTCCTTCCAATATCACGTTTTTTGACCGCACGATATGTCAAAGACAAAAATCAATTTTTATATCGGAATGAAGCCTATTGATTCTCAAAAAAATCTGATTGAAAATAGAGGTTAAGTGCAGGTCTGGTTGGACTGTGAAGAGTATAATATAGAAGCATTATATATCTTCACTCTAGTTATAATTTTGATTAGCCTCAATATATTCTAATAGAGCTTGCGTTTGGGATCGACAGTTGCTTTTTATGAACCGCGTTTATTTTTAATTAATCATAATAAATATTAATTTAAATATAACATTCAAATCGTAGCCTTAGTCCTACCCTTAGAACATATAAAGTCAGGAAGGAGCATGCCATGTCCGCGTTAATCGAATCGATCTGACGAAAGTGGTAGCCATGTTGTACTATGGATGACTCATCATCATATAATAAATGGTTTCTAAAATTGGTTTATAAGTTCAGTGATTAAAATTTGTTAATAATTTGGATGATTTATGTGTTAATTTAAACTTTTATCAAGCGTATGTTTTGTAGACATTTACAGTGTTTTAGTATTTATTTAATATTACTGTTAATTTTAAATGTTCCGCGTTAAAAGACAAACAAGACAATATGGTCAGTTGTTCGTCTTATGGATATAGCAGCACAGCTAAAAGTAGAAAGGAATAATCTAAATTTCATAAGCAAGTAATCTGTTCTCTCAATTTCCAACCACATTAAAGATTTTTAATGTTTTAAATTTGTAAACAAACATGGTAAGTGCGTTTGCGATCGACTGTGCTCATAGGCGTAGTTTCATGGTTTATAGGGTATACATACTTTTATTTAAACAATTCTTTTATGCAAATTTAAGATATTTATGTGGTTGTTAAAATGAATAAATTATTGTTCAATTTAGATTTATAAATTGATTGCAAGTAAACAATTTTCAAATTTGTTAAAGATTCTAGATTTACAAATTATATAAATTAATCCCAGGTAGACAATTTTCAGATTTCCTAAAGATTCTCAAAAAACAAAGTTATGGCTTGAGTTCATGCAACAAACAAATTGTGGGCCAAAATATCTTAATTTTTTGTGTAAGACTTCTACCAACAGCTGTTCCAACAATAAAAGTGGTCCGGTTGAAGTATATAAGTAAATAAATTTTTTACTAACTATATCAGGTGCCGTTTTTTTCGTATAATAGAAGTTTATTGTATGAATGTGATGCACCTTATATAATTTATTACAAAGTTATTTACAAAAACGAAAACAAATAGAATTAATAATAACTCAAGTAAGGAAATAAGTAGCATATCGCATGCCTTAAGATACTGACTTAGGTCCTATCTTGTTTAATTTTATTTTAAATAATTTGTCGTTTAAATACAGATGGAAATATTGTTGTAAGAATTTCAGACGACACAGTTATTCTGTAAAATGCAGAGAACTGGAATTGATTAAAACTATTAATAGAAACAGATCTTATAAAAATTTTCCAGTGGTTTAATTATAAAAACTTACAAACCTTTGATAAAACTTATGTCGTTCCATTATACAGTTACAAAAAGATGGCCCCTTCATATAGAAACAATAAAAGGTAACGTTCAGTAGTTTCATATAAGTATTACAAATGATATCAAATACTTTAGGGTACAAATTGACTCTCATCATAACTGGACTAAGCATACAAATAATGCGTTGAATGTACATTTCAAAATAATCTATTTTGCACTCATAGAATCATTATTACGTTATAGGATAATTTATTGGAAAGGTGTTTTACCTGCTTATGCAAAATTTTCCTGCAAAAAATATTACTAATAATATTATGTAATAAAATAATCAGAAATTCTCTTCGATATTAGGAAGTTTTATATGTACTCCAACAAAAACATCTAAGAAAGAAATATCACAGCGGTGTTTGACCTAAATATAAGTATAGGATATTTAATTTCTTTTAACGCATATCTACAAAACATATTTATTTTTCAAACCTTAATAATTTGTAAAATATAGATTAATAAAGATATTGTCATAATAAAGACGTAAAAATGTCAATATTTTTTTTTTAATACATTATTGCTTTGATTTTTCAAATGAAATCCCTCTATTAATTATCCCAAAAATATTTTCCTATATTTATCCCAACCAAGATGCAATTTTAAAGTAAAATTTATTCACATAATGAAGGTCAATAAACAAAAATGCAAACTTCTCGTAAGAAAATAACAATTCGGTAAAATGAGAAAAATCGGTAAATTTAGATAATATGCAAATGATAATTTATTATTTTCTTTTCTACGCCCCTTTATCACAGTACGTCACTGGTAGACCGGAAACACTTGTCGCCATATTCGTCTAGTTTACTGTCAAAATTAGATACCATCGCGATTCCAAGGTCGTTTAGGATTCCTCCTTCCTGACTATATATATTCTAAGTTCCTACCAATCAGGTTTGATAGTTTATAAAAAAAAATGAAAATCACTAGCGAATAACCTTAGAGCGAATAACATAAAAATAGAACATTGAAGATCATAGTCGCATGTTTGTCGGTTTGGTGATAAAACTTTGTTGAGAAGTCCATTTGGCACTTTTATTGCTATGCGTCTCCGGATAAAAGTTAGAGAGAAAAGCGTACTTAAGTATCTTTATATTATTAAACAATAAATTTTTATTTAATACCTGTCATGGGATGTGGCCTCTAAAATTAAAGTTATTCAGGGCTTCCTGGCCAAAAGTTTCTGGTAAGTTTTGCGAATTAGAGACTTAATCCAACCCTTAGTTGTTGAATTTCTATACAATATATTAACTCATATTCCTCGAAAGGTAAAATTTTAACTCATATGAAGAACAAAATGATAAATTTTCCTTTAATTAGACCTTTCAAATTATACATTCATTTGTTAGTAAGTTTTTAGAGGAATAAACCCAAATTTAAGACACTTTTTTTTGTAAATTCATCATTGAACAAATTTTTATTATTATTGTACAAAAAAATTTGTTTTTGTTAATTTTCCCATGAAATAAAAGTTTGCCTAATTTGAGACATGCTGATGTCCCAATTTGAGATAGATTTCCTAATTTGGGATACTACTTAAAAACCCTCGTTTCTTCGCAGAAATAACATAAAATTAGTATCTTTTTTCCCCACAATCTTCATTGGCCCATCTGCCGCAGTGAACACATTTTGCCCATTGCTCGCCATGCTTGTCCTAGGAAAATCTCCCGGAACAAAATAAATATTCAGTATCACTTCCTCCGGATTTGTCTGAAGAGGAATTAGCCAATATACCACTGTCGCTTTATGAACTTGAACTAGATGCAATGTAGATTTTTTACAAGTTTTTTTTTTTTTTGTACGGAGTTAAAGTAATTATTGACGCTTTACCAGCCCTAAAATAAATCTTAGTTTCTCTGGTTTTGTATTCAGACAGAGGACAAATATTCGTGGAACAAAAATAGTCTTTCTGAGGCTTATTTTCTAAGGATGAACTCAGTGTACGTTCATTTCTTTACGGCATTGGTAGAGGCATAGCTTCATCTTCATTTTGGTCCTTCAGATGATCTTCCTAATTATTTGATTCTTCGGAGAGGTGTTCTTCTTGAACGCCTGTTTCGTTTTCCATCACATTATGCACGCCAAGTCATGGTCTCTAAAGATGTTTCTATTCAAAGGAACTAGTACCGTTTTTTTTTGCACGATGTCTCCATAGTGACAGCTCTACTGTAGGCTTTGCAAAAAATACTAGCAATTGCGTATGAAGATACAGTACTTAAATGGTTCTCCCAAAGCCAATTTTCTATCTCCTGAGCGTAATAGATTTTTAACGAAGATAACCGAAATATCCAAAGGCTGCATTTTGTTGGTAGAATGTGGCGGAAGAAAAATTATCGTCATATAATTTTGTTTTGCCAAATATATAATTGCAATGCTTCTTGTATGGAAGTAGTATCGATCCAACACAAGTAAAACAGCAGCTGTGGGTATTGTGAATTTGATGAAATAACTTAACCATCTCGTAAAAATATCTGATTGAACCCAACCAGAAATGTGACACTCAGCTACGGCTCCAGTTGGAGCACCAAGCATTAGCTCGGCTTTAATATTTTTTGTGAAAAAATAAATAATGGTGGTACATAAACTACGGCAGAATTCATACAGGTGATTGCGGTGATTAGTTCCTCTTTCTGCGGAGGTTAATGTGAAAACCTATTTATTCCCTTCAGCGATAAAACCTAACTATGCTTATGTTGAACGATGGTAATACCCTGAGAAGGATCTAGAAGCTTGGAATATTCTGCCCCATATAGATCAAAAAAGCCGAAACTTTTTCGGAAGTGAAAGATTTGATACGAGTTGCAGACATGCCTTGGGGTATTTTCATCGAAAGTTGTGGATGCCTCTTCAAAAATAACCTTAACCATTTTTCCCAGCAGATTAACCAACTCCATTAAATGAAGGCGGCAACTTATTCCTAATTGCCAGTTGGAATGCCATTCGTTTAATATCGTCCGACCTCAGACCAAAAAAATCGTTTTTCCATGACTAATGCATATTTAACTAGTTCGTTTTCTGATTGTTTAGAAAAAACTGGTTACCGGTCTATCAATAGTTGACAAGTTCTTCTGGGTTTTTATCTGACTTTGAGTATCTTTCCATAGTGCTTTTAGGTACACAAAAAAATTTTGAGGCTTTTAGATATCCCATTTCTTTATTAGGCACAGCTTTCACCATAGCTTGAGGGTCCAATTTCTGATGTTTTTTAGGCATCTGTAATAAAACATCAAAA
Organism: Psylliodes chrysocephalus; assembly: GCA_927349885.1. NCBI lineage: Eukaryota > Metazoa > Arthropoda > Insecta > Coleoptera > Chrysomelidae > Psylliodes > Psylliodes chrysocephalus. The sequence continues at coordinate 93,010,770 of OV651815.1, forward strand.
TTATATATTGGGTGTCTATATACAGCGCCATTTGATGTCATAAATTAGGAATTCTCTTTATAAAAATTGACAACAATATTTTAGGTTAGTTATGAAAGAATACAGCCAAATTTCAAAAAGACATCATTAGGCAACACATAAAATAACTACTTCGACAAATAAAATATTTATTTACTTCCACTTACGTTAACTGCAAATGCTGATTTACACTATCAAAAAAACTTTACGAGTCAAATCAGAAGAAAAACGTACGTGCATAGAAATAAACAGACTTGCTCAACTAACTCTTCACCACTGCAATCTAGTTTATTTCAGTAAGTTTACGCTACTTTTGCTAAATAGCGCTACAGGCGCTACATATTCGCTCCGTGCGTAGTCATGGAAAGGGAAGCAAAAGCGATACTAGCGCTAGCTGCGGATAATTCGTGCATTTTAGGGGGATATTTTGTAATTTTGGCATATCAAATACACGTATACATTTTACTTTTTTTCAAAAAAGTAGGTAAAAACAACACAATAAGCAACCGGAGTTGCTGTGTTGAAAATTGTACAAATACTAGCAAAAAAAAACAGTGAAACTTATATAACAAATTTCACTAACAAAGTGGAAATTAAATCAAAGAAATAAATGGATATGTGTACAATAAGAAGAAAAATTACCTTTATTTTTGTGATAATAACAGTAATGCTGGAAATAGTAGACATCAGAAACTAGAAAGTTTTTAAATAAACAATAAATTATCATTTTACGATGTTCTTTAATATCCCTTTATTCTTAAATGTTCATTCAGCAAGGACTAGATTTCAAGATTTCTGCCGTTTATTATAATATTTGGCTGGTATGCAATTTTGTAACTTACTGATCGGAAACCAGTTTTAATCATTCATTCTATGTTTTCTTTAGAACAAAAATGAAAATATAAGTAGCGATCCTTTTTATACATTTTAACTTCACGCTATTATAAATGGTTTCTTCAATGACAACTTATTAGACTTAGGCAACTTCTCATACATTTTCCAGTAAATACTGTTGCCTGCCTATATTTTATTATTGATTTTTAATGATTATACATAATTTTCTTCAATTTAAGCGTGAAAAATATATAATAATAATAAATTAATGTTTTAATTGTTTTATAAATCCATATACTTTTATTAAAACTAACATATATACTTTTTATTTACGAATTCTATTAAAAATTGTATTTGTCAGTATAGGCAGAAATACTCCTTTAATACCAAAACAAATTGGCGCTGCTGTCGCGCACGGAGCGAATACGGTAATATATATACGGAGCTAGCTCAAAATTGGGCCTCTTCCTCTATAAGTTCCAATACATTAAAATAGACTATCTCACGTTAAGTCTAGTTGGTAGAAAAGGACGAAAATGTTTGAATGAAGGGTCTAGTACTGGTAGATAAGTGAATGATTACTTAATTTATTCATTAAAATTGTCATTTATTACAATCAACTTTAGTGACTTATGACATTTTAATATTATTAACTATTTAATATTATTAAAATGTAAACAAAACTAATTTAACAATTTGGTTACCTTTTGGAATGATTTTACCTATTTTGAAATGTAATAAATAGTGAAGTTGTTAATTCTTAAGATACTTAAGTTCTTTTGCTTTTTGGATAAAATTTACATGGATTCTCAAGTTTGCATTAGTAAGGAAATTTTAATGGAAGTAAACAAATAATAAAATTAGGAAATAATTCACTAGATATATTAGTAGCTTTTACTTTAGTATTTAGGTCTGCAGTATATGTCAAATGATTTTTAAATTACTCCTATTTAATCCTATACGTCCTAAAATTAATTTAATTCTGTAATAAAGTATAATCGTTCAAAACGTACATAAGAGGAGATATGACTTAAATCACGCACTGCATACAATTTAATTTGAACATAGCTACATATTTATTCTACTTTATTAATAGCTTTTATATAATGACAACTTAGGTGAATCTCAGAACTACCTCTAAAAGCTATAAACTCAAGTTAATCGAGTTAATATACAACTTATTTAAATAAATGTGCCAGCTTCAACCATTTAGCTAACTTTGTAACCATCTGCGACCAACATTAATGTGTATAAAGAAATAAGTAACTAGTTGTTTGCATCAATTCCACCGCGGCAACTATTAACCATTTCATAGATTAAATTTCATGCACAGACAAGTGATTACCAAAGTTTCCAACTAATATATCCTGATTAAAGTTGGTATCTAATTACCTTCGCAACCAGCTTGTCTCTAGTCACAGTTGAAGTCAATTTAATAGTGGAAATGATGTAATTTGTAAGGCATAAGGTATATGTATGGAATAGAACAGGGTTGAGAGATTTGGACAGGCCATGAATTATGAGATATGAAGAATTATAGCTGAAAACTGGACTGGACTAATTATAAGTTTCGAATAGAGCAGAAACACTAGTTATTGTCGTTGTCCATGTAATAATTATCATTGTTGATAATGATATTATTTTCAAAGATAGTGTAGAATACGAATATACAAATATTTATTTGGTTTAAAAATAAAATATACCCATGTAACAAAACCGACTTCAAAATCGTGCAGATGCCATCACCACATCTTAAACAAATCTATAAGGGATCACCCCTGAGGTGCCTCCATACTTACATAGAAATCGGACAAGGTGATAAAGAATTACCGCTAAAAATACATACAAAATGAAGATTTTGTCCAAATTTATATATGGGACCACCTCTGAAGTACCATTGAAATCAGACGACGCCGTGATGAATTATCGCTGAACATACATAAAAAAAAATGTTCCGACGAATTGAGAACCTCCTCCTTTTCTGAAGTCGGTTAAAAACGGTCATCTGTCTTAGATAGAATTAGGAAGATTTAAAGAAATATTTTCTTGGTGAATTTGAAGATGGTGGTGTCAAGGAAACAAAGGAAAGGAGAATCAGTAAAATCCTACTTCTATGACCTGACGATTCTCTACTATGAATTTGATAATATAATGGATCCTAAGGGATTTTAAAAAACTCTTCAAAAATGGAATTATTCCAGAACATTATGGAACATATAGGTTACTAAGAGATCTAGTCATGTCTTTGGATAAATTTAAAAGTATTGTTTTTCGGCTACAAGACATTGAAGTCTATTCAGCCCGCTACAACCCCGTATCATCCACAATGGGGGGAATTCGAAATCTGATCCTATATACCCCAACTACTAGTGAGGAGAAACGAGTTAGCAAGTACCGTAACTTATAAAACCAGGCAAATTTTAACAACCAAGGATATAGACGAGGAAGAGGATATTTCAGGGGATTATATTAGATTTAATTAGTACAGTGGGCCATGTGGCCTCCCCTACCTCGACCTTTTCAGATCTATTGTAGGTATTTTCTAATCGTTGTTGAAAGTAGTAGACTGCGTTAGTGCTAGAAAAACTCCCCATACCGATAATTTTAGGTATGCAGATCTTAAGGAATTATCAAGCCATCATTGACCTACGAAAAAATCAAATTGACTTTTTTAATGAAGAGTTGCATGCAGTGGTGCCAATTTTAAAAGATAAATTACAAACTGAGTACACTAGTTGTCAGGTATCTTCTATCCAAACCGTAAAAGATGGATTTTAAACAGTTACATAAAGCAGAATGGCTTCAAACCATGAAGTTATCAGCAAGACTACTAGAAAAGCTAATTAAAAATATTAAGAGCGACACAAGACCTAATGTGGAAAATGCAGAGACGAGAAACGAGGTAGGTATTAGGAGCTACAAGCAAAAAATAAAAGTAGATAAATAAGACGCTAGAAGCGATAATGGAAACAATGTTAAATGAATTTGTTAATGTACTGGGCATCTGAAATGTATTTATTTAAGTGTTATTTATTGTCTGTTTTTTTCTAAACTATATTTTAATTCATCTTTGTAAGGAGTTTAGGTAGTTATTAGCCCTAACATTCACCTTAGTTTCTCTGGTTTTGTATTCAGGCAAAGAACAATTATGTGGGAGAAAAATAGTCTCTCTGAGGCTTATTTTCTAAGGATGGCTCAATGTACGTTTATTTCTTTCTGGCGTTGATAGAGGCATTGCTTCATTTTCATTTTGGTCTTTCAGATGATCTTCCTGATTATTTAATTCTTCCGAGAGATGTTCTTCTTAAACGCCTGTTTTGTTTTCCATCACATTATGCACGCCAAATCATGGTCTCCAAAGATGTTTCTATTCAAATGAACTAGCACTGTTTTTCTAAAACCATTGCACGATGTCTCCATAGTGGCATAGTAGGCTTTGAAAAAAATACTAGCAATTGCGTATTGTCACGGACCTTTCGGTCGTGAGGAAGTCACTTTAAATCGTGACTTTATGTGCTACCTGACTTGGGGAAATAAAAGTGCAGAACAAAAATTAACAATTTATTAAAGATAAAATAATATATCCAGTTACAATAATATAAAAAGGGCCTTACCAAGGGCTAAACATCTAAAGGCGGCGAGGGTACGTCACGTCACTTCTTCTAATGAGATGCGAGACGATGATGAGACTCAAAATAAGAGTATCGGATGAGACTCCGGTAGAGAGTCGAGGGTGAGACTCCGACCAAGAGTGTCATTATTGTTGACCTAGCCGATGTCAGTACGTGTTTAGTCTAATGTTATATTTACATTTATCGAAGATAAAGTTATGAATAGAATCTACTGTTTATCAAAATATTATATAAAATATTATGCTGAATTATTTAATTTAGCAAATGTATATTAAAATAGAAAATATATATTTTATGATTAGGGTGATATTTGTTTAGCGTAACAGTATGGAGGTACAGTACTTAAATGATTTTCCCGAAGCCAATTTACTATCTCATGAACGCAATAGGTTTTTAACGGAAACATAAACGAAATATCCAAAGGCTGCATTTTGTTGGTAGAATGTGGCGGAAGACAAATTATTGTCACATAATTTTGTTTTGCCAAATCTATACGTGCAATGTTTCTTGTATGGGAGTAGTGTCGATCCAACACAAGTAAAACAGGGTCTGCATCAGCAGCTGTGGGTTTTGTGAATTCTATGAAATAACTTGACCAGCTCGTAAAAATATCTGATTGAACCCAACCAGAAATGTGACACTTAGTTACGGCTCCAGTTGCATGACCAAGCATTAGCTTGGCTTTTATATTTATTTTGTAAAAATTAATAATTTCGGTACATAAACCCGCAGCATTCATACAGGTGATTACGATGATTAGTTCCTCTTTCTGTTTTGTCTCATAGAGATAAAAAAGCTGAGAATTTTTCAGGAGTGAGATTTGATACGAGCTGCAGACATGCCTGGGGGTGTTCTCATCAAAAGTTGTGGATGTCTCTTTAAAAAGATCCTCAACCATTTTTCCCAGTAGATTAAATGGAGGCGGCAACTTATTCCTAATTGCCAGTTGGAATGCCATTCGTTTAATATCGCCCGACCTTAGACCAAAAAGTCGTTGTTCCATGGCTAATGCATATTCAGCTAGATCGTTTTCTGGTTGTTTAGAAAAAACTGGTTACCGGTCTATCGACAGTTTGACAAGTTCTTTTGGGCTTTTATCTGACTTAGTAGTATTGATTTAAGTGATATATTAATTATTTTATTGTATTTGTTTGAATGGGACAGCTCGATTTGTATACATCATGTATTGCTTTATCTAGTTCTTCGAGATCCCCTTCCAGAGCTAGTGGATGCCTAGCTCCTTTTTTAGTCTAAATATACGCTAAATTTTGTTTGATATATTTTCCTATAACTACAAAAATGCCTGTATATTAAGAGTAATTTATGACGACTGGTAGCTCTCTGTTAGGATTAATAAAGTCAATCAATTACGATATTACTTGGTGATATACATTTTCATTAGGTGTATAAAACTCGATGTTATCACATGAACTGAAATGAGGTTGACAGATTTTATTAATATCTTTTCAGTGTGCATTTATTTTTTACTATCTCGTTGGGATGTTCAAAAATGATTTATAATGATAATTTTTTTAAATGTTATTGTTTTCTGTGTTTTGCCATATTTGTTAGTTCTTTGATTATATAAATTTAATAAATGACTTGTTAATGTTAAACAGATGGTTAAAAGCGGAGGTGCAATGATTCAAAGTAAAAAAAGCGTTATTGCCGGCATTACTCTTTTGTTGTGTGATAATCTCAAATGTGATAAATATAAATAATTTCAATGAAGAAAGTCAGGGGCAGCGGGTTTTGATTTTTCAGTGAGGTGCAAGGTGCGAGTATCGTTTTAATAGCAATAATAATTAATAAAAGATTAGTCAAGTGCGAGTTAAACTCACACATCTAGTGACAATTCGAAAATGTATCAGTGTCATTATCTAGAACTGAGTCAGCATGTTAAACCCTTGGACCAGTCAATTCAGAGTTATGGTTCCGCTGATAATAGCAAGAAATTTGTATAAATAATAGGCATTCTGGTTTAATCCCAAAAGACACAATTTTAAAGATAATACCATAAAATTTTTTATGTGCAAAGAAAATAAGTGGCACTAGCCCTTGGTTAGCATACTTTTTTTAAAAAAATAGCCGGTTCAGTCAAAAAAAAAATTTAAAGTTTATTGATTTTTCAAAAAAAAAGGACAACTTTTAATAGAGAAATGACATTATGAAACATGCTTTAATCTCTAAACGATTACTATTAAGTTGTAGTAAATCTTTTTCTTAACAAGAACAAAAAATAATTTCTAACATTTGACGTAATATAAAGTCGTAATTGTTAAATTAGCAAAGTAATTTTGGGTATAAAAAATATTGTAAAATATGACTACAAAAACACCTCTCAAGCCGTTCCCTATTCGTATCGAGGGACGGGTGATATTGTCTTCCTCGTCTACCTAGTATTGAAATTTGGCCAGTACGGAATAATGTAACAACCAACTTCCTAAAGGACCAACGCTCGTCACCAAATGTAACAACCAACTGCCTAAATAGACCATTTGTAACTACTGATAAGTCTTTAGCTACTGTTGTTAATATACTATTAAGGGATTTGGGCAGCGCCGTCACCAGCCAAAGGGTCCTGGAGTCCTGAAGGAACATCCATTCACCAGTGGTAAATAAAAAGAATAAAAAAATCATCCCTTAATAGCATAGTCGAGCGGTCCTTTGCAACTAGTTTTAGACTTTTTTAGTCTTAAGGGAATAGAAACGCCGAGGCTTCTCAAATGATCGGAGTATTTTGCTGGTTTGGAAAGGGAGGAGAGATTAATAATAAGTATTAAAACATTAACAAATGTATATTAACAATAAATATAAAATTTGACAAATAGTCTTAAGTAAAAAAATGAATAAAATTCCATTTAGGAAATAAATCACTATAACTACATAGTAATATAAAGATATGCATAAGATAAATATAATTCGGGATGAAAATGTAAAATTGGCATTTATATGTAAATCAATCAAGCAATTATTATTAAACAAAACACTTTAAAATTAAGTTAAAATATTTACCCATAATTCACATCGTACACAAAACTTTACTCTACACAATACTTTACAATACAACACGAGAGCTTTCGCCCCTGAGGCGAAAGTTCTGAACCTTAGTCCGAACTCGACTGAGAGTTTACCCAAGTGATTCTTTCTTTCTTTCTGTCTCCTCTCTATATAAACCAAAATTTATGTGATGGTTGGCTGTATTTAAAAATGTCACGTTTAATGTAGATTAATAACCTGAAGGTTTGTTTCATTTTCATACGTCTTTTTAATTATTTAATTTAAACATTAAATACTTATTTAGAATTTTTGGTAAATTCTTTAGATTTTTTCAAATAATAATAATGCCAATATTTTAACAGCATAATCTACATCCTAAAATAGGAGTAAAAGTTCATATAAACATAGGTCCGAAAACGTTTCTTTTCCGAGATACAGGATGTTAAAAGTGAAGTCCTGATGACACTCTTTTGTAAATATTTTCTAAACGTTTAAAGATAACTAAGTAAAATTTGGTACAACTGCAAACCTTTTAACGCTCTATCTAATGGACTAAACCCCAGTTTTTGATCGTCTTCATAGGTGGGTAAAGTAGGAGGGGCTTAGGGTAAAATTGCCCTAAGTTTTTTTTGTTGACAGTTTTTACCATTTTTGACTATAAAATTTGGAAAACCAATGTTTTCTTTATAATAAAGTTATTATTGTTGCATCTCGCTAAGACGCACCATTTTCAAGAAAAAAGCATTAGAAAATTTCAAGATAAGTTATTCGAAAATGTAAACAATAATTAGTAGGCCTGTGAAATCAGAAATTTATATTTTTTTACTTTGGAAAACCAGTGACTAAAGAAATTTTAAAAAATATTTACAAAAATAGGCCATCAGGACTTCACTTGTAACACCCTGTATCTCGAAAACGAAACGTTTTCGGACCTATGTTTATTAGAACTTTTATTCTTATTTTAGGATGTAGATCACGCTGTTAAAATATGACCGTCTAATTTCGGGACACCCTGTATAATAGATTTGAAATTTAGTATTGCTCGATAGTACGAAGTGGGAATATTTATTACATGAGATAATTTTGTTTTAATATAGAATTTGCAATATTTAAGTATCTTCAAAAAATAGTTTGATTAGAAAAAGTTAGGTTGAATCATTATATTTATATAATGGGTATATATTTTCTAAAATAATAATTCATTGTCCCAAGAATATTAACTAAGCTACTAAAATAATAAAATCTATAAATCAGCCTTATAAATAATGTATTTAACAAATGTTTCATAATATATTAATTTACATGTTTTCTGACTTAGCTATTTGTGAATGAAACGAGGAGAAAATACTTAGTTTTCCTTACAAGTTTTTCTTTATTTTGTTGCTGTCTGCTGGTGGAATTATCTGATAATTTTTTGCAGAAAGGTGTCGTCTTTTCAACTTGGAATAAATAAAGGAAGAAGATGCCTTAATTTTTTATTTTATGCAAATATATAAAATATATTAAATTACATTATTTAACGTATATTAGTATTTTCCTTTTACGAATGCTTTTATTTGTAACTTATGCTATAAGTTCAAGAAACTGAAATTCAAAATTATTTCGGTCTGTACTGGTTGAAACTCAAAAAGATCTTATATAATTAATATTTTAAAAACTAATTGAGTAAACAGAACTGTTGTGTTTTGTTACTCAAGTTATTTATCCACTGTAAATCCTCGTCTCGTCTCCACGAACACCCTAAGCAAGTTCCGGGTGGGAACCTGCTCCACACCCCCTGGGCATCTCAGGACGTGCCACAGTTTTCCACCGATCTATCGCAATCAATATATAAGATTATTTTTGATTAGGCGATAGCGTGAGCTATCCACCCCTCCTGTCAGGAATTGTTTCTTTGTATTTTATTAATAATAATAAATTAGGCGGCTGAAAAGAAAATGTCTGATCAGCTATGAGCCATGAAGCAATGCCGTTAAAAAAATACATTTTAATGACAGCTGAATGCTAAATACTACATATTAGATTAAGAACCTTAAGATATTATTTTTCAATATGTAAAAAGGAAGTTTTGACAAAATATTATTTAGCCTTAACTTCCACAAGCCACAGTTGCTGCTAAGTGCAAATCTCAATATTGCCAACCTTGAAGTAAGATTTTTCCATCCACATACCTTAAAAATTCCCACTTTTATGAAATCCCGGACCTTTCTTTGTGAAATTTCCAAACAAAAAAAAAACAGTTCTTCAGATTTTAGTTTGTATCATAAATCTTTTAACCATACTTTAAAATTATTTTTATATAACTTTTCAAATTATACATTTTTCACATTGTAAACTGGAGAAAAAATTCTCGTTTTTGGTTGTTTTTCCATTTTTTTTTCCTTTTCCCGTTTGTGTTAAAAATTCCCGCAAAACGGGAAATTTCCCTCCGGTTGGCAACACTGTCTGCTACTCAAGGCAAAATGGCCAAGAAGCAGGAACCGTTACTCCTGTCCTATTTTGCCAGTGTTGAGCGGTGTCATACAATTTGAAAAAGCAGACTGTCTCTTAAGCTGCGTTCTATGAGACATAGCGATCCCAAATGATACCAATCACTTTCGTTCTACGATAGATATCGCTTCGTATCGATCGGTATCATTTTGGAGCATTTAATTATTACGTTCCTTAAACCTATCGCTATTTGCGATTACTTAAAACATATATCTTTAACAACCTGGTTGTGCTTTATATAATAATAAAAATCATAAAAAAAACACTAGATTGTTGATCAAAACTACTAGTGACAATAAACAAGTTCACCTTCAATTAAAATGCTACGTTTTATTAAGCTAGAATTTTTGCAAATTGAGCGTACCGTTTAGCAAGCTGATTCTGCTACTCCAATCGCAGCAAGAATTCGATACACTTATTAAACGTAGCTTTAATTTCCCGAGCTTTAAAGCTTGAAATTTAAACAGTCTATCTTTATTTGAATTAAAGTGACCTTGTAGATTAATGACTATATATGACGATTTTAATATAACTTTTTTTAAATCACTATTTTGAATTTGAATTATAAATGACCGCATAGCCGACTGTAACCAAGACATCGAAACGAACGAACGGTCTTTCTTTACAGCCTTCTCAACTACCATTCGCACAGTAGTGCAAATGATTCAAAGTTCTGTCAATACAAACAACCTAAATATTATGTTTATCAAATGTTTTGATATCGTTTTCATATGAAATATAATAATTAATTTTGTGAATATAAATGAGTGAAATAAGTGGCATAGTTGTAATTGTAGAACCAGGATAAGACATGTACTGTTGTATTAAGGATAAATCTTTAAAATGATACATCAAGGTGAGTTTACTTATATAAAATTTTAACATAATTATAATAGAATGTTACAGTATTAGAGTGTTTTAATAGTATCTAGATTAAAATAAAAAATACTTTTGAATAAAAACACAAATATTTTATCAATTATTTTTGTTCTTAAATAGCGGTTTTTGTAGACATATTTTGAAGCAATGGGCATAATAACTACTATAGTAGTAAATTATTTATTGTTTCGGCCTTTACTTGATGAAAATCCATTTAATCTTGAAAGAGTAAAACCAAATTTGGTAGATTTTCACACTTTTATTTTAAAAATATAAAAATTATTTGAATCATTTGAAAAAGAATTTGTACTTCGAAACATATGTCATGTTAGTGTTTTTAAAAATGTTTATATTTTTAAAATAAAAGTGTGAAAATCTACCAAATTTGGTTTTACTCTTTCAACTATAGTAGTAGTTACTGCATTAAAATTAGGGTATTATACGCCAACAGTCGAACGGACTGTTGGCAGATTTTTCCAAAATTAGTTCACTAATAATTAGTGAAGTATCTTTATTTAACTTCTCTATATTTTTAGAATCTTCTCAGTATTAAACTATTTACTGAACAACCAAATTGTGGTGCATGATTATTTAGGTCCATTATTTGTTGCATTAAGAACTGAATATTAACAATATGAAGATTTTCTATATTTATTTCGGGGTACTTATTTTTTTCAAATGTTCTTTTTCTGACCAAAATTTGACCTGTTTTCAAATTCACGATTACCTGTTCGTTATCTTCTGTTTGAAAATAATAATTCCTAATAACAAATTTATTAATTATCCAATGTATAGAAATTGTTGAATGATATATTTGGGGTCCGTCGAGGAAAAAATTAAACACTCAAAAGTAACTGGTTCCTATAGTAAATTTTCGTAAAAAAATTCCTGTAAAAACCAGTATTGTTCGAGAAAAATATTATTAAAAACCTCAATTTTACAGGTTATATTCACAAAATATTTACTCTTGATGACAGATTCGGTCTTAAAAATTACAATGTTGCCAAGTTGTTAACGAAATTGTCACTTTCAGGATTATTTAAAATGTATAAATCAAAAGATTATAAAAAACAAGAAGACGAAACATCGACTTCTCATGCGACGTGCGACGATGTTGTCATATCAATTATTACATAGCAATGGTCATTTTTAACCTATGCTCTGTGTTGTACCAGGTCAACCAATTTCAGTATCAGAAAAATTAAATAAAACTAACGATTTAAAAAATACCCATAGCAACGACTTCTTGTAGGATAGCGGCTTCGCTGCCACCAGAAAATTTTAACCCATACCTGGCTACGCCGACCGGCATAGACTCCAATGGCCTGGACACATCTCAAATTAAAAAAAAACTTAACCTAACCAACCCTCATTAGTGTCTGGCCAGTTAACCTCGATCCCAACTTTTAACGAACATGTCTTGTATCCTGGGCATCTAATAATAAGAAAATATACAACAAGATGAAGTAAAAACTTCTTGTAGGGTGGCGGCGAAGCCGCCACCAGAAAATTTTATCCCACACCTAGCTACGCCGACCGGCATAGACTCCAACGGTCTGGACACATCTCAAATTGAAAAAAAGAGTATTTTTACAAATATTAGTACCGACATGCCGTAATTGACGCACAATCATCCTGAAATGAAATAAAAAGACGTATGTCTGTGTGTTTTCGAACTACACTTTATCGAACAAAACAATTTTCGAACACCAACTTGGATATTATTAAATAGTGATTTTATATTCTAGTGTTTGGCAACGTTGCAAGTAAAGGACCGCATGTGTCAACAATTGACTATTTCACGAATTAATTTGTTTTATGTTTTGTGGAAGAAAAAAGTGTAATGATTCTAAAAGTTAGATTAAAACAGACAAAAAATCGCATTTTATTATAACATAAATAAAAATAACAAGTGAAATATAATTTTACCAATGTAATTTCAGTTAAAACATTATAAAAACTAAATTACTTCAATATACTAGTGCTAAAAATTCGAAATAACCACCTCAGAATAGTAGGATGAACCCATATATTTGATAGTTTTAGATTTGAATTGAAGTCCAATATATTCTCGAGATTTCTAAAATGTATTTTTTGAGATTCTTCCTAAAATAGGATGACATATTTCCCGTGGTGGTTGGTCTATAAGTGCTGTAGAACTGCCAAAAAAAGTTTTCATCTACATTTCACAAAAATTATTTTAGACATTAAATGATAAATGTAAAATAGATTTTATTAATAATATTATTACTTTTAATTTATTTTTTAGTTGTTCTAGAAGTCTTGATAGGTATATGCGTCAAAAAGATTAATTAAAAATTTTAAAAAATGGTTTATTCAAAAGTAGATATGTCTTACACATTTAGAAAAAGTTACTATACATTATTTCTGATATATTTATAACAACAAGCTTTATATTTATTTAATTTTAAATTAGTTAAGTATAAAATATAATTTAAAATGGCTAAAGAAGAAATACAAGTTAAAAATAAAAATTATATATAACAAATTTTTAATTTTAACTTCTTTGTAGCCCTTTATTTACCCCTATAATTTCGAATACTTTTTAATAAACAAAATACTGTCGATTAAACATTTTTTCACTGCACGAATGATGTGTATTTTCGAAATTAACAGGCAAATATAATGTCAGTTTTATTATTTGATTACATTTATTTCCATAATCAATGAAAATTATTAATATTATCCATATTTATACATCAAAACATTACAAATGTTGATTAAATAGATAATTTTCAAACTCAAATAATAGAATTTGATTCATTTGCCAAAAGCATCAACATTTTACGAAAATCCCCATGAAAATTTCGCAACCAGGAAACTGCATAAATTTATTTTTCGTGTTGTTTGGAAACAAGGAATTCTCGAGAGTTATTGAATAAGATTTGCATACAAAATTGCGTTAAGAATT